>BSBN01001915.1:0-568337 GCA_027924645.1 Cunninghamia lanceolata | reverse complement strand
GAGATATAGAGAGTGAGGGACATGGCCAGAGACATATGGAGAGATATTGAGAGGTAGAGGAATGATAGAGATAGGGAGATAGAGGTTTAGGGTTGCTTGGGTTTAGTGTTTAGGGTTTAGGGTTTTGTGGTTTAGGATTTAGGGGTTTAGGGTTTCTCAGGTTTAGGGTTTATGGGTTAGGGCTTAGGGGCATTATTTAGGGTTTATGGTTTAGGGGTTAGAGTTTAGGGTTTAGGGGCATTATTCAAGGGTTTATGGTTGCATGTCAAAAGAAGTCTCTCTGTCTCTAAATCCCTCAACCCTAAATAATGCCCCTAATCCCTAACCCCTAACCCCTAAACCCGAGCAACTTTAAACCTCTCTCTCTCTCTCTCTTTATATCTCCCTGTCTCCCTGTCTCTCTCTCTCTCCATATATATATATATCCATGCACATACCATTAGGTAGGCTATTTTGCATATGATGGTCATATCCTTTAGGTCCAATCACCTCCAAACTTCACAAATAGACATAGAGCATAATTCTAAGCACCTTTCATAAAGACCACTTCTCTACATAGGTGCAACTAATACCACTTTTTCATTTTTTTCCACATTTAATACTAATTATTTTCCATTTTCCAAGTCCTACATGTGTCCAAGTTGTATTGTTTGTCAAGTTTTTAGTCTAATTGTTAGTCCTAGCTCTCATGGTTATTAAAATGTTAGTATAGTTAGATTTATCCTCAGGTAACATTAATTTACACATTGTTGCACAAACAACCACACTAAAAAATAACCTTACCTAATTAAGATTAACCTTTAAGGTTCTTTCATTTGGTGAGCCTAATAGATCCAACTAGTTCAATATTCTTATAGTCCATGCTTAGCCTTCCAAGAGAGTTCATGCCATGTTAACTTTGCATTATGTCCTCACTTTCCTCTTGCTAGTTGTAGTGCTCTTATTTTCTAATCCTATCCCTATATCATACTATTGTTGTTGACTTTTCTTTCCATCTTCATCATCATAGTCCTAGTTATCCTATTTTGAGCCTACCATTTATCCTGTCTTGTACTTCTTTTATTCATGTCAATTTTAATGATCGAGCCAAATTTTCCATAAATTCTTCTCCACCAAACCCTAGACCCTCACCCAAATCCTTACTTTCCTAAGAAAAGCCCTTCCCCAAACATCATTTGATCATGTGGCTCCTTCCATTACTAGATAGGTGCCCCTACTTTCCATTATTTATCCAATACAATCCTAATGTCATAGCCCACACCTACATTCATAGACTCCATTCCCCCTATCGACACCATCATTGATAATCATTTTAAGGAGTCTCCCTTGAATAATTATTAACCATGGATTATCCCATATCCCCATCTTATACTTTCCTCACTTTTGAACCCTTAGAAGATGACATTTAGCTATCCCCACCATTACCAATCACACTTTATAGCAATCCCATTTAAGACACCTTACCCACCACTTCACCTAGGTCATCACCTATTAAATCACCTCATTACTCTATTCAACCATACCCATACCACCTCTTTCTCACTCCACAACCTGTATTAACGCATGATTCACCCCATGACATGCTATAGGCACCACAATGCCAATTCACTCTACCATCATTCTTCATATTATCTTATGAATCACCATCCTTTCTTCCCATTCCTTAAGACATCATACCATAACCCTTTTCCAACATTGATAGCCCACTACCCATGCCACCTCATTTTCATAACACATTTGACCATAACATTGCCACAACAATCATCACTCATCCTGACACAATCCTCCACCATGTGACATTTATCTAAGACATATTCCCAATTATAATTATATCTACACAAAACTCAAGGTGTTGTAAGTACAATTAGAAGACCTTAACAATGTTTAAATGATAGGCGTTTAAATTAGGCACAGCTAGGTGCTAAATTAGGCACAACTAGGCACTAAATTAGGCTCACTTTGTGCTACCTTTGGCACCTCAAAGAGATTACATTATAGGTTTAAAGTCGGCGCTAAAGTCAACATTAACTACGCCGACTATAGCGCCGACTAATGAATCAAAAACAAAAAATTAAAATTCCCACCAAGCGCAGCGTGAAGATTCGTTGTTCGACGGGGAAAGATAAGGGCTTATCTCATGATGGAGAAGTATCCTCCTTGCCAGATATGGAAGATGAGTTAGTCGATCCGAGTATTCCCTTTCATGGGATCAATAGTTGATAATCATCCCACTGATACTTTCTGATTATAGGAGATGGAGGAGAATACACTATTGACTGACAAAGACAGAGCCGAGTTTCTCACTGGATCTGCAGGGCACAATGAAAAGGCCATTAGATGCAGGCTTGAAGGCATCTTTCCCCTACGCATCAGAATTCCATGTCTCAAGTCGGGGATTGGAGAAGTGAGGCCTACCTACCTCTGTGGCCCTCCCTTCCACAATGGGTTGATAGTTAGCCATGGGATTGATCCAGTAATCAATCATTAGCCAACTTATAGGGTTGGGTGAATACAAAATAGGTCCTCATTTGCATGCATCCCTCCAGAAGCTGGGACCGAGAGATGGGAGATGGGGAATGGGGGGAAAGCATTGCATTGGGTGGGGACAGATAAGAATATCACGGAAGGATGGAGATGCGACCCAGGGATCGAGTGAACACATGGGATCGACAACCAAGGTAACCAAGCCAATGGAGGAAGATGAGGAGCTAGGATGCCGATCAAGGAATAAGGGCTAATGATCCCCCAACCCAATGTGTCTGTGGGAAGGAGAGTATTAACAAGGCCCATGGCCTTGTGGGTAAGCCTGAATCAGAGATTCCCCTTTGTGGGGTGCTTGTAGGCCTAAAAAATGTGAGGCTACTTCTCCAGGAATGATCCTACGCCTCTCTTCAAGTGGATTTTGTCCTGCAGTTTGGCGAGATATTGAAAGGGAAGAGCCTTTTCCTAGATACCTAATACAACTGTCTGCACTAAGACTACTGTGAGTAGTTTTTTGTGTTTGTCCATTAATTTTTCAAATGTGGGGTCTCTTGTCCTCTGCAACACATATTGAGTGGATGTTGTCTTGCATCTCAGTCCCCACCAATCATGTATCTTACTGCTCACACAGTACACACTATTTCATATATAATTTCCACTACATTTTAAACACGATGCCATTACAGCAAAATGATATGAACAATCACTGTGTATATGACACCATTGAGCAATTTACAACCATAACAACACCTAGACAATCGTCTGTCTCGGGCAGATTAAGAATTTGAGGGATTCATCACTTCTTAAATTTCTTTCCTTTAATTAGGTCTCACCTTTCCTTACAAGCTATATACGAATGAAAACTATGGATTGTGATGGGTATGAGGCATTAAAGCAGCGTAGCCTTCTTCTATACTCACTTTGCTTAATCTACATCATGAGAATCCACTCGTTGCAGACTGTCACAATATTTACTAGCCTTCCTTGCCCCTTAAGCATGTAATATCTCTGCTCAATATTCTTCCTCTGTCACAACTACCATCCTATATAATAAAAAATAATAACCCACAAGGTATAGCCTTAAAGTAATCCAGGTAATATAGGCCTCTAGTCACATTAACACCCTGGTATCTCTTTCTCAAATGAATGAAGTCAAGATGTCCCCGCAACACAACCAAAGGTAATATTTGCAAAGACATTCACCATACTTCTAAACTTTATCATTGAGATACTTGTTAAATCTATTGAAAAGGCTTGTGAACTATTTGACAAAATCCCTGAAAGAAATGTGGTCTAATAGACTGCAATGATTGCATGATATGCACAAAATGGATTTGTTGAAAAGGCACTGCAAGGACGCTCTCAAAATCTTTGAATTAAGTAAGCACTTTGGACATATCCTAACATTTTAAGCTTTGCTTGTATTCTAGGTGCATGCAACCATGCAAGTTTAGTGGATGAGAGATGTACATACTTCAATCACATTTGTAACCCTTATTGCATTACACCTACAGTTGATCATTATGTGTGCATGGTTGACCTCCTTGCTTGTGTTGGCTATCTGGAAGACACCTAAACTTTTTCATTGAGATACCTGTTAAATCTATTGAAAAGGCATGTGAACTGTTTGACAAAATCCCTGAAAGAAATCTGGTCTAATAGACTGCAATGATTGCATGATATGCACAAAATGGATTTGTTGAAAACGCTTTAGAAATTTTAAAGCAAATGCAATTGGCTAGTGTAAATCCAATTCCACAACCTTTGCTAGCATCCTCCTTGCCTGTGTCAAAATGGGAGCTTTGGAATAGGGTATGGACATCCATCTAAACATAAAGAATAGAGGAATTTTGTCAGATGTTGTAGTTGCAACTACCCTGTTAGACATGTATGCAAAATGTGGAAGCATAGACAAGGCACGTGAACTGTTTGACATAATGCCTCAAAGAAATGCGGTCTCATGGACTGCAATGACTACAAGATATGCACAAAATGGATTTATTGAAAAGGCTTTAAAAATTTTAAAGCAAATGCAATTAGCTGGTGTAAAGCCAAATTCCACAACCTTTTCCAGCATCCTCCCTGCCTGTGTCAAAATGGGAGCTTTGGAATAGGGTATGGACATGCATCAATACATAAAGGATAGAGGAATTTTATCAGATGTTGTAGTTGCAACTGCCTTGTTAGACATGTATGCAAAATGTGGAAGCATAGACAAGGCACGTGAAATGTTTGACAAAATACCTCAAAGAAATGTGGTCTCATGGACTACAATGATTGCATGATATGCACAAAATGGATTTGTTGAAAAGGCTTTATAAATTTTAAAGCAAATGTAATTGGCTGGTGTAAAGACAAATTCCACAACCTTTGCCAGCATCCTCCCTGCCTGTGTCAAATGGGAGCTTTGGAATAGGGTATGGACATCCATCAAAACATAAAGGATAAAGGAATTTTGTCAGATGTTGTAGTTGCAACTGTCCTATTAGACATGTATGCAAAATGTGGAAGCATAGACAAGGCACATGAACTGTTTGACAGAATGCCTCAAAGAAATTTGGTCTCATGGATTGCAATAATTGTAGGATATGCACAAAATGGATTTGTTGAAAAGGCTTTAGAAATTTTTAAAGCAAATGCAATTGGTTGGTGTAAAGCTGGAAACATGAAAGAAAATAAATGCAAAGTCTTTCCTATTTTAACTGGTGGCATCATGGTAGGGGGGTTCTTGTGAGATATTACAGTTTGAAATGCTCTCATAGACATGTATGCAAAATATGGAATCATAGACAAAAAAATGTGAACTGTTTGACATAATTCCTCAAAGAGATGTCATCTCATGGAATGCAATGATTGCAGGATATGCACAAAATGGATTTTGCAAGGACGCTCTCAATATCTTTGAATTAATTAAGCACTCTAGAACATATCCTAACATTGTAAGCTTTGCTTGTATTCTAGGTGCATGTAGCCATGCATGTTTAGTGGATGAGAGCTACACATACTTCAATCATATTTGTAACCCTTATTGCATTACACCTACAATTGATCATTATGTGTGCATTTGACCTCCTTGCCCGTGCTGGCTATCTTGAAGACACCCTATACTTTATCATTGAGATACCTGTTAAATCTGTGCTGGTTGTATGGATGTGTTTTCTTGGTGCCTGTAGATCACATATGAATATAGGCTTAGGAGTATTTACAGCAACACTGCTTTTTGATTTGGATCCTAAAAATGTTGCACAACTTATGTTCTTCTCTCAAACATCTATCCACAAGTGGGCAGATGTGGTGAGGTAAGGAGATTGATGAAAGATAGAGGAATTAAAAAAAATCCCTGGATGCAGTTGGATTGAAGGGCATAAAATAGTACATGCTTTTTGTGTAGGAGACAAATCACATCCATAGACAAAGGAGACCTATGCAAAGTTGGAGAAATTGGCTTGGAAGATGAAGGCGGCAAGGTATTTTCTAGATTCAAGAATTTACTTAATGCTGTGGAAGGATGGGAAAAAGAATTATTTCTCTGCCACCATGGTGAAAAGTTGGCAATTGCATTTGGTTTGTTAAACATGCCCCATGGAACAACTATTAGAGTTGTTAAGAACCTTCGAGTATGTGTTGATTGCCACACTGCAACAAAATTTATCTCCAAGATTGTCACAAGAGAAATTGTTGTGAGATGTGAACCCTTTCCATCATTTTTAAACAGGGACAATGTTCTTGTGGAGATTATTGATGATGCTAAATGAAGCAATCTAAAAAATAAGCTTACACTATAATAATGTGCACCGTGTCAGATTTCCTACTGGCGGGTGTAAAGCCCAACTCCTCAACCTTTGCCAGAATTATCCTTGCTTGTGCACAAATTGAAGCTTTGGATGAGGATATGGACATCCATCAAAGCATAATTGCAAGTGGATTTTTGTCATATGTTTAGTTGCAAGTGCCACTTCTGATCATGAAAGCCTTCACAAAGACTTATGCACAAAATTCAATAAAGAAGAATAGAATTTATGCAAAAAATTTCTCGTGAATGATTTCAAATTGTAATCAATTTCTTTGTAGCTTATAATGTGTGGATAAGAATTGACGTTCCTTGTAGTTTCCTATGCCATTAATTAAAAGGAATCTAGATCTACACATTCATCTTAGATGCATTTGCACAGTTGAAGCTTGTTGTTTTAAATCCTTTACACAAGTTTTCCATGGGTTAACCTATGATAACATGTCCGCTAGCAACATAAGGGCAATCCTCTCATGGGATTCTTAAATACCACCAATCTAGATTAATTTATATTGAGTTGTGTGCATAAAATAGATTACATCCCTAAAAGAAATGTGGTCTCATGGACTGCAACGATTGTAGGATATGCCCAAAATGGATTTGTTGATAAGGCATTAAAAACTTTCAAGCAAATGCAATTGAATATACATATACAGAGAGAGAGATGTATGTGGAAGCATAGACAAGGCATGTGAGTTGTTTGACAAAATCCCTAAAAAAATGTGGTCTAATAGACTGCAATGATTGCATGATATGCACAAAATGGATTTGTTGAAAAGGCTTAGAAATTTTCATGCAAATGAAATTGGCAGGTGTAAAGTCCACATTCCACAACCTTTTCCAGCATCCTCTCTGCCTGTATCAAAATGGTAAGCTTTGGAACAGGGTATGGACATCCATCAAGGCATAATAGAAGGCAGATTTTTGTCAGGTATTATAGTTGGAAATGCTCTGATAGACATATATGAAAAATGTGGAAGCACAAACAAGGCACACAAATTGTTTGACAGAATGCCTCAAAGAGATGTCATCTAATAGAAGGTAATGATTGCAGGATTGTACAAAATGGGTTTGTTGAACAGGCTTTAGAAACTTTCAAGCAAATGTAATTGTTAGCTGTAAATACAAATTTTGCAACCTTTGCCAGCATCCTCCCCGCCTATGCCCAAATGGGAGCTTTGGAATAGGGTATGGACATCCTTCAAAGCATAATGGTAGGGGGATTCTTGTAAGATATTATAGTTTGAAATGTTGTCATAGACATGTATGCAAAATATGGAATCATAGACAAAAAATGTAAATTGTTTGACAGAATTCCTCAAAGAGATGTCATCTCATGGAATGCAATGATTGCATGATATACACAAAATAGATTTTGTAAGGACACTCTCAAAATATTTGAATTAATTAAGTACTTTGGAACATATCCTAACATTGTCAGCTTTGCTTGTATTCTAGGTGCATGTAGCCATGCAGGTTTAGTGGATGAGAGTTGTACATACTTCAATCACATTTGTAACCCTTATTGCATTACACCTACAGTTGATCATTATGTGTGCATGGTTGACCTCCTTGCTTGTGTTGGCCATCTTGAAGATACCCTAAAATTTATCTTTCTTTCTAAATCCCCAAATTTGCCCTATTCCCGCTCACATTGAAGACCTGTGAGCGGGAATAGGGCTAACATTTTTCTTTCTAAAATCGGCCGGATAAAGCCATATTGCTAACTTCATTTTTTTTCAAACAAAATAGACCTTTATCTAAAGGTTACTCATGAACCTTAAGATAAATAATTATTGAAAAAAAACTGTGCATTCCTTAATGACATGTAAGAGAATTTAATCAATTGCTACTTAAAAACTCTTTAATGTTTCTGTCTAATGCAGGTTATTACATTAAGATTAAAAAAGAACATACATGGACCAAGCAATTTGTGGCATTTAAGGTTATGTAATAGAATATACAGTTGATAGTTAAATTGTATAACAATTTTTTTATGATCTTAACTAACATTTATTAGAATTGTTGCATGTTTTACATCATTAGAATGACATATTAGTTGTAACTTTTTTGAAATTTGATTATGGTATGTGCACTTTGATATGATGTAATATGATTATGGTTTCATTTCATATGTTGTAATATTAGATATATAATAGAAAAATAAATTATTGCATGAAATAAATAATAACTTTCATTTTAAATGCTTTTTTTTACAAAACATGGGTCTTCTAGAAAATCAAGATGATCTTCATGATATAGATCCAGATTATGTTGGTTCTGGTATAGATCACATGGCAGAGGATGATGATGATGCAAATACAGAAGACACCGAGGCTGATGATGATGATGATGATGATGATCACGATGGTAATGATGATGATGAGGCACTTGCTAGTAGTAGCCAATGACATTCATGATCATATAGGCTTACATCATAGATCATTGCTGATATATCGTTATGATGCCTCTTTTCATGGTTACTATCATATGTATCATTTTCATGGCCTGCAGTACCATATTATTGAGTTGTATCATTTTGACATGTATCATTTTGACTTATATCATTTGGACATGTATCATCTTGATTTGTATCATTTTGAGTTACGTAATTTATTATTTTTACTTATATCATTTGTACATGTATCATTTTGACTTATGTCGACTGTTGGACATGTATCATTTTGACATGTTATTGTTCTACTGGCATATTTGACTTTCACTTGTTTTAGCTATATATGATGATGATCTTATTAGTAATGACTTGTCAATTTATATATATTGAAAGTGGTCGATGATTTTTGGATGGATATTTATTACGTATGATGATTTTAATTTACTGCTCAGGATGGATGTTGTCAAATTCAATTAAATTATAGATATTTGACTCACTTGTTTTAATTATAGATGATGATCATGTTATAATAATTATCTTGTTATTTAATCATATGAGTTAAATAATTAAATTACTTACTCTATAATCATATGAGTTATTTAAGAGGCATGATATATTTAACTAATTAAATTGAAATAAAACATATTAAATTAATAAATGTAAGCAAAACAAGAAGCATTTTTCAAAGAAAAAAAGGAAGCAACAATGGAAGCCAAACTAGAAGCAAACCAGAAGCAATCTTGGAAGCAAAACTTGATGTTATCTAGGAAGCAAAAACATAAGCAATTCAGGTAGCAAACAAAGAAGTAATAATGGAAGCAATTTTAGAAGCAACAAAAGATGCAATAATAGAAGCCATATTAGAAGCAACAAAAGATGAAAAAATGGAAGCAAAGCTAGATACAACAAGTGACGTTATATCAGAAGCAAAATTGGAAGTAAAACTAGAAGCAAAACTAGAAGCAAAACTGGAAGCAAAACTAGAAGTCAAACTAGAAGCAAAACTGGAAGCAAAATTGGAAGCAAAACTAGAAGCAAAATCAGAAGCATACCTGGAAGAAAAACCAGAAGCAAACCTGGAAGCAACACAAGAAGCAAAAGCAGAAGCCAAACTGGAAGAAACAAAATCCGGCACTAAATCTGGCGCTAAAACTGACGCTAAAACCGAAGCTAAATCTGACACCAAAGTGAAATGCAATTTAGCACCAAGTTTTGCTCCGACAGAAGTGTCCAATTCATGAACTCAAATGCACTAAAATCCAGCGCTATTTTAGGCGCTAATTGTTTGTTTTATTGTAGTGTGATTATCTACTGATAAATTTTAGACTTCACAGTCTGCATCACCTAGGGTTTCTATATTTACATTGCTACCATCTTAGTTGGTACAACTAATCACATATCCACTGAAGTTATTCCTACAAGCTAAGACCTAGTTGTATAAACCTTGGAGTAGTCTTATCTAGGATATGATACTTTTCAAGAGAGGTGAGGTACCCTATATTTCATCTACGTTGTTGCATGCTAAAACCACCATCAACACCACCCTTCAATAGGACCTTTCTTTTGTTGAGCTCCAACGCAAATGCATCCTTGAAACCTTGTGAGACCAGGAGTTGCTTAATACTTACCCATGTAGAGTCCCAACTGGAAACCGAGTCAGTCAGGACAAGGTAATCCACCACCTTGGAGCCAAAGTTCACCATTATTATCTCAATCTCCATAGGATTTCCAATTACCTCATGCATGGAACATAAGCCTTCCCATGAATCCTCCCAAAAATCAACGCTCGTGCCATCGTTCACCTTCCAAGATAGATGTTCAGTGATTATTGGTCTGCACTCTCTGATGAAATCCCAAATAGCCAAGCCACCCCCAGTATTGGCAATAGTCAGAATTCTACTCAGATCATCATTATCTAAGTATTTGTTTTGCATAACTCTACACCATAACTTATGGTGTTCTTGGTATAACTTCCAAACCAGTTTGGCACCAAGGGCATTATTTTGTAACTTTACTTTCCTCAAACCAGCTCCCCCGACCTCCTTCCATAAGAAAGATTTGTCCCAATTTTGTTAGTAGAATCTTTTTCTGGTCTTTTCCACCTTCCCATAAAAATTTCTTCCATATTCCTTCTAGTTGTGTCTAGATGTTTCGAGTGAAGAGAAAGCAAGACGTCACAAATATTGGCATTGCAGACAACACATATATGATCATTGTCAATCTTCCAGCATGTGACAACCACTTGCACTTCCAAGAGGAGATACAGGCCTAACACTTTGATGTCACATCATCCCAAAGCTTGGATCTATTTGCACTGAAGAACAGAGGCACCCCAAGGTACGTAGTTGGCAATCATTCGATCCGAAAGCCCAAAAAATAGCAATCCTTCTTTGAACAACGACCTTGGTGTTGAAGAAGAAGATATTAGATTTGTCTTTGTTCAGAATTTGGCTTGAAACTCGCACATACTTGTCCAGAAGATCCTTAATTCCTTCATCCTCCCTCATGGTAGCTTCACCAAGAGAGCGGTGTCATCAACGAATTGGATGTGAGTCAATCTGTCAACATCCTCAGCCACCTGAACTCCTTTCCATCTATCCATTCTTTGTCAAGCCTTAATGGAGCGACCCATTACCTCAGACATCACCATGAACAAGGTGGGGGATAGCGGGTCTCCTTGCCACAGTCCATTGGAGGATTGGAAGAATCTGCAAAGTGAACCGTTGACAGAAATAGAAAAGCGTACCAAGGAAATACACATGAAGATCCATTGCAGCCAGGTTGGATTGAAACCAAACTTATTCATGACCAATAAGAGGAACCTCCATTTAACTTTATCGTATGCCTTGCTGATATCAAGTCTGATAAGCATGCTCTTTGATTTAAATCTCCCAATTGAGTGAACCACTTCGTTTGCTAAAATGATGCTGTCCATGATATCCCTATTTGGGGTAAAACCATTTTGTTCCTCTGAGATAACCACAGGTAGAACCAGCTTGAGACGATTTGCAAGAGCCTTCGCAAGGATCTTATAGATCGTGTTACAAAGAGAAATGGGGTGGTAATCTGCAAAGGACCTACATTCATCCTTCTTCGGGATCAGGGCAATAATGGTGTTGTTGATATCTTTGACAAACCTTTTCTTAATCCTGAAGTCTTCCATGATCTTCCAAATATCCTTTCCTAAAAAATGCCAAAACATTGGAAAAACAATACAGTGAACCCATCCAAGCCAGGTGCCTTGTCCGGGTTTAGTTGAAAAGTTGCTTGCCTCACCTCCTCCAATGAGAATGAAGCAATAAGCATCTAATTGTCCTCTGCAGTAATGCAAGTTAGGATATTATCCAAGAAATCCTCCAAGCCCCAAGAGTCAGCTGCCCCCTCCAGAGAAAGCAAGGAGCTAAAGAATCAAATGACCTCTGCTTCAATCTCCTCTGAGGATCTCACAACCATCCCATCACAGTCTTTGATGCTCCAAATTCTATTGATACTTCTCTTGGCCCTAGATGAAGCTTGAAAAAATTTCGTGTTCCTATCTCCTGTGGCCAACCATGTCTCCTTGGCTTTGTCCCTCCAATAGAGCTCTTCTCTAGCCAGTAACTCAGCGTGCTCAGCTTTCAGCTTCTTCTCTAATTCAAAATCATTAGCAAACATGCCCTGTTGGATAACTTTTTCATTCAAGATTTCCAACTTAGCCTCTACCCTTTCCTTTTCTTTAAAAATGTTTTTAAATGAGGTTGTGTTCCAGTCCTTCAACTTCCCCTTCAAGTAATTTAGCCTCTTCACAAAATAGTAACTGACAGTACCATTGAAATCCCTACTTTCCAACCACTATTCTTCAAGCAAACCAAGTAGCGACTCATCTCAGAACCACATAGTCTCAAACTTGAAGTGGCCTTTACTGCAGTGGATTAGGGCAAGAAATCCAAGGTAATCAGATAGTGATCGGAGACAGATATTAGGAGTATGTAAGAATCCATGAGAATGTTGGTATGAAACCAACTAGCTGAGAAGAGAAACCTATCCAAGTGCTTTAAAATTGAGGTGAATCCAACACACCTATTGGTCCAGGTGAAAGTCCCATTCTCTGGGACACAGTCACACAAGGGGTGTCTATTAACAAAGTCCCTGAAATCAGACATTGTTCTGTTGATCCGACTGCTCCCCCTGCTTTTTTCTTTCAGTTCCAAAATTGCGTTGAAATCTCCACCTAAGACAACCAAAGCATCTTTGAGGTTCGTGACCTCTCCCAAAATAGTGTTCCATAGAGTAGCTTTATCCTTAGTCTTGGTCAGACCATATATGTTGAACATAAATAAATTCCAGGACTGGCCAAAGGGCTATACCTTAGCAACCATCCACCAGTTTTATTTTCTCAAAACTCTGAGGGAAACATTTCTGGCATTCTAATAGAGGCCCAGACCACCCACTAAACTGATAGCCTCCTAGAAACAACCCTCCCAACATTTGCAGTACTTCTGGAATTTTATCCCTTCTTCCAGGTTGATTTTAGTTTCTTGTAGCATAATGATGTCTGCCTTCTAAGATTCTAAATGATGCTTGACCAGACGCCACTTGTTAGGGGTGTTCAAGCCCCTAAAATTCCATGATAGAGTTTTCATTGTCCCCCAAGGGAAACCTTTGCTCCCTTGGACCTGGTTAAATAAGTTTTGATGCTGGGGAGATTCTTCTCCACAGCCTCCTCCTCCCTCTTTTGCTTGAGGGATTTCCTTCCCGTCTTCTTGCCAGATCTCTTGCCATCTCCCAAAGCAACAGAGGTTGACTAGCTAATGCACCGAGAGTCCACTATCCCCAGATCATCCTTAGCAGAAAAATTACTCTCATATTCAGATGCCACTAATTCACCCTCCTCACCGTAATCTAGTACAAGATTTGTAGGCCTCTTAATGAGAGCATCATCGGCGATCAAAGGTTCTTCTGTCCCATGACTGGATTTGATACTACCATGCATAGCTATCCCAACAGCTATCTAGAGCACACCTCCTTCCTGCTCCAATAGCTTCGACGGGGAAGAGACATCCTTGCCTTCCTTTTTCGGGGAGCTCCCATTTCGTGTAGGATCCTCAATCTGCTCCTCATATCATCTCTCATCTGTAGGGGGAGGCACATCCTTGACCTGCAGTATTTTAGGAGTCTATCACTACCTAGGAGGAACCCTACAGTCTCCAATATTATAGTTTCTTTTCTGACACCTGAAGCAGAAGAAACAGGTTTCATCAATTTCCAAACTCTGAATCCAATCGCCATTTGTAGATTCTACACTGCCTTGATCGCTAAAATTTTGATGATGGCATAAAACATCAATGCTCCCTCCGCATGGTCTACGTCGATTGCCCTGCCCAATCTATCACCAATTTTGTAAAGGCACTCTCCAGACCAATACTCCAACAGGGGATTATAGAGCCGAATCCACAAGGGGCTGCTTGCGGGTTGCATATTCCTCGGGTTAAAGTTGGGAGTCCATTTCTGGACATAAACGGGGTCACCCTCGATGTTCCATCTAAAATCCTCCAAAACCTTGTCTCTTCTCTCCACATCTTTGAAATCAACAATAAAAAGTCCTTTGGAATGGCGAAGATTTTTCTAGAGCCCTCCCAATTTCGCCAGATCCACTCCTAGATCCGCATCATACTCCATTTCTTGCCCAGAACCCTGCCAATAATGGCAGTGCAAGAAAGCTCAGAGGCATAATTGGCAATGATCTCCTTAGCATCCACCTGAATCTCCCCTGCGTCACCAGTCAACAATCTAATCCCAGCTCGAGCCCCAGCCAAAGCAGAGATATCATCGCTCTCTTTCGCAAAAACTTAGTTCTGCGCCATTTCGCTACATCAATTTATTCAGACACTGATTCAATATTATATTATTGTTATAAAAAAGTTATAGGTAAGGTCCCTCAATTGTTGACACGATAGACGGAAACCCCGTAAGGTTTGAACTTGGGTTGTTGGCACTACAGGAAAGAAGCCCCACCATTTCACCACAGGATCTTTCCTAGGTATGGTCCCTCAATTGTTGACGTGGTAGTGGGAGACCCCGCAAGGTTTGAACCTGGGTTGTTGGCACTACAGGCAAGAAGCCCCACCATTTCACCACATGGTCTCCCCTTTTTCTATAACAATTTTATTGTCACCAAATTTCAACAAAAATTTGAATCGGGTGACTTAGGAGTGGACTAATATGAACTTGTAATATTAAATTGCTAATATAAAATATTCTATGTACATAGCTCTTTGTCCATAATTTATAATATGAAAAAACGTGCATTTTAAATATGTCTAACTACCAAACCTTGTTAATGGGGTAATAGAAAAAATAATGGAAGAAATAATATTGTTTGGAAAAGACCAGGATCATTATCTATGCTTGGTTATCTTGTTCTAGAATGCCCATTTTGGTTTCCTGTCTTAGTTTAGTGGACTGTATCGTAACCTTTTTTGAGCCACTAATGGTTTTGAACTTTGGTTGTTTTAGATGATGCAAGCACTGGGAAAGCCTAGTCTTCTTATTGTTCGCAAAGTATGATCCAGTACTTATACACTCTCCTAGGGGCTTATTTGGAATTACTTGTTTTCTAGGGTTTTGGTGTTAAAAGAGACTAGCAAACTAAGAAGGTCATCCGATGGTACTTCTACTGTGAAACAGACAACAGATTGTAATATTGCCTCTAGTAAAAACTCAAACATGACAGTTGATAGTGGTTCTCAAAGATCAAAGTCATTCAACAACTCATTCAGGGAGGAACAAAATGTAATCATGAAAGATCACAGGTAAAGACATGCTTTGGTCCTTGCTTGTGCAATTAACATTTTTGTTATGTTTAAACAATAACATGTTCCTGTCTCTACTCTACAAATGCACATTTGTATTTTATGAAATCCCTGTCTTCGATAAGCAAAGCTCATATTTTCATCTTAAACCATTTCACTATACATCTGCATCGACATGAAATAGAAACTGGCTATGCACATGGACCCTATCTTTTGCATCAGAATTGTAACTACATTAGAAACCATATTAGCAATCAAGTTAATTACAATCCATGGCTTAGCACAAGGCATTTTGGATGCAGGCACAACTCTTATTCACACTTTAGTTTTTACCTCGGTAAAACAATATTGGCCATCCATTATCCTGCAAACTTCATTAAATCTGCTAAACTAGTTATCTTATCTAGTTCATTAATTATGTTGCTACTCTATACTAGTAATGTTCAACCTACTGTAAACTTTGGCAATATAATCTAGTATGCTTTAAACTTCAGTTAAATATATGTTCAAACTTTTGATGTTCTCTATTGGCAAATAAAGGTTTTTTGACCATTTTTTGGGAGGCACCAAGTGAAGTAGGTCAAGACACTTGTTCTTGACGAGCCTTGCACACACACAGGTGTACCCACACTTGTTTAACAAAAAACCTCTTGCACTCAAAACCAACACGTCTAAAGCCATGCATATCATTCCTCTCTACTCTGCAATTAAAAACCCCAAAAAAATTCACAGCCAATGGTTGCACAAGACAGTGCTTGCAACACCCAGAATCCTCTCTCCTCCGCAATAGAAAAACCCCAGGAAACTTTCACACCCAATGGTTGCACAGGAAAGTACTTGCAGTGCCAGTGGAAAAACACAAAGACTATAGTCAAGAGATCAATATTTCCTTGTGTTGTGCATTCTTTTTTGCACACATTTTCAAAACTTTCTAATTATAGTTTATTAGATAGTTTCAGTGTATTAGATTCAAGGCAGAATGGGTCAATAGAGTTTTAGTAAAGTTTCTACAGAATTTCAATAAAGACTCAGTTTCAAAGTCATTAAGAATCTGAAGGATGAAGGCACCATCTCTCTCTAGATGCAACTCTTTCTAATGCACAGACATTACTCAAGACTGAGATCTTCAATCATCGACAACTATATACCAAATGACAATCTGGCTTAGTTACTTCATAAGAAGAGAATTCTCGACTGGAGTACAAGGATTGTAGTTGGGGCAGATCAGGATCAGGGACTCTCATATTTACATCACAATTGTGTCCCTGCAATCTTGTACCGATGTGTCAAATGCAATAACATACTTGGTAGGGTAAGCCTCAGCAACATAGAAATTCAGGCGGCCACTTCCAAGATGTGAGGGTCGAGTCACATAAAACTCAATGGTACCTTATGTAACAGTATGCAGCTGGTTAAGAAGTAAAGGTGTGGCTCGTAAGAGTCTCTAAACACTATTTTGAAAGCAATGGATTCAAATGATGTATCACTCAAATTCAAGGTGCATCCACTGTTACGAAGACACTCTGTCAAGGCACCAAAGTAGTAACGAGCGATCTATTCGAAGGGCATGTGTGGCGAGGCTAAAGAAATGGGTGTTTTGAGGAAGCTCAAACCAATTAGAGAGGGCACATTGCTCTAGGTGCCAAAACACATCCAAAAGGCATTGTTCATATCCAAGACCCTACTGTTCAGTGAAGGTGCGGCCTTGGGTTTAAGTGTTCGGCCATGTAATATCACAAGCAGCTAACAAAGTGGATCGACCTTTTCAATAATGACACATCAATTTTATGAGGCACATTTATGAAGGATGAATGGCGCCAGCATATAGCACTCAGCCATTATAAATGAAAGCAGTCATTCTAATGAAATGCAACCACATTCAAAAGATAAAGGCACTCAGGTTTTCAAAAGAAGACATAGAAAAACTCAAAGTGCATCAGTTACAGATAAGACTCACGCTACCAACCATATAATAGCGGTCTCTCCATGTTAGGGATGGTGCATCACCAACTCAATGGCTCGATCACTAAGAGATAGGCGCACTAGCTATCAAATAAGGGTGCAACTCAAATAAGGGTGCGCTGCCTAAAGTTTTATGATATTCCAATATCAGAACATCGCCACCATTCTATATGAAACATATCCACTACAAATCAAAAGACACGGGTCTAAAATTTAAGGCACATATATGAGGATCAACCTCTAAAAACAAATCGGCCTATAGATGAAGGTGCAACCAACAAGTGAATGGTTCCCAAATTTTGAAGTGATGCACATATAGAAATCATAGATCAACATATAAAATGGCACGGAGCCAAATAGCATAAACGCTGTCAAAGTCACAAGTCTCAGCCAAATCAAAGGAAGAGCGCCACCACTGTAGTAATCATGGTCGCCACTCAAAAGAACAATATGAAGACATGGAGGAAATAGGGTTTCAAACTAAATGCACAACAACTATCTAATCAAGAAGCAAATCAATGGCTCCAACAAGCATCAAAAGCAAAGCACCAGAGGGTGCCACTTGTCACTCCCGTGGGCCTTTAAGGGCAAAGGAGGAAATTTTCCCCCCAGGATAAGTGCCAGGCTGCCACATGGAGCAAGCAGAGCAATGATAAATGTTTTATTTTGTTTTTAATAAAACTCATCAAAAAGAATCACGGGAGTCATAAGGGGCTGAGTTATTAAAATAATAGTCTTATCATCCGGTGGGCCCCTCCTCTAATAAAGCTAGGTTTTATTTAATAATCAGAGTCTCATTTATTATTAAAGGGTCTCGAGAAAGAAAAGAAGCTACAACAGAGGAAACTAAATCAATGCTTTATTATATTTTATGACTCTCTTTTGACTATTCACGAGGAGATAATATGCGACCCTAATTTGTCATGCAGCCTCTCATTTTCATGGCAGGCATGGGAAGAGAGATGAGCGGGAAGCTTTTCATGCCACAGGTCAAAAAATGGAGGCAAATGCATTTTTCAGCCATGGAAGGAAAACAGAAAGAGCAATTCACTATGAGTTGCAGTTACCAGATCCAGATTTTGTGGGTTTACAGTTGGAGATTTTTCTAGGCAGTTAGAGGAGAAGATCTTCAAAGGGTTTTGTTCTTCTGGGTTATAAATACAGAGATCTGGGATAGAGGAAAGGAGTTTGACACACAGAGATCAGAGATTTTGAGCAGCAAACAGGGATATTTTTCTTGCCTTAGTATGCTTCTCATGAGGGATGTAACATTTTATTTTGTGCAATTTTTCCTCTATAATTTTAATTCAAGCCCTCTTCTTCTACAGTAACAAGGCCAAATTCCTGATGCAGCATGGAAGGCATTGCCTCATTTTCTTGGGGATGGCTCTGTTTGTCCTACAGATCACATTCAAGATCTAGCCAATTTGTGCACCATTCACAATATCACAATTGAGAATGAAGCCCTCTTGTTGTTGGCATCTTCCCTCAAAGGCAAAGCAAGGGAATGGTATATAATTTTGCAGCCCAGTTCAATCATAGGATGGGATCAACTGGAAGAGTCCATTTACAAGCAATTCCAAGAAAGGATAGATGTTGACACTCTCACCCAGAATCTCATCACCATCAAGAGACATCCTGTAGAGAGCATGTGTTACTTCAATTCAAGATTTATCTCCAGTTTTTGCATTCTTGTATTATTTAAAGGCTTTAGACCCTGAGATCTATGTGATGATTCAAGCCTTAGGAGGTGAAACCCTACCCCAATCATATAATCTTGCCATTAGCGATGAAAACAACCTCATAGAGGCTGGTAAATTATCCCCTATGCCTTTGAAACCATTGTTCCCTCACACAAATGTCCCATCTTAAGTTCTTTCTTGCAGTCAAATGTATACCTATTCTGGTCCACCCACCCTCCATGCTAATTTACCAAATCATAAGGATATGCTGGAAGTGAAAGAACTCATAAAATCCTTCACCCATGAGCTGAATGAGTTAAAATGTCAAAGCATGAATCATGTCGATCCATATTTCATGCCCCAAAAATCTTTATGAACAACAATACCAATGTGGTCAGTTTGTAGAAGAAATCCTCCCACATACACAAAAGAGACCCCCTTATCTTGAGAATTGTTCTTTACAAGCCTCTGTAGTCACTAACCAATCCATAGAAGGCACAAATCAGATTCTGTCACTTTGACATCAAAGAAAGTTTGAGTTTCAAAGATCAAAATGCAACAAGAAAGTAACTCTTGTTTATTCAATGTGTTCTTATGATCCTGAGCATCATGTACCTATGATGAAGTGTAACTCAAAAACTGAGTTAACTGATGAAAGAGATTCAGAGGATGCCTATGAATTGATTCTTCTAGAAGCTGAAAAGTACTTAAGAAAATATTTTGAAGTTGAAAAGTACTTGACTCTTCTAGAAGTTGAAAAGTACTGGGTGTCCAATGATGCAATATATGAACCTCATGGAGAGGGAGAGGTTGCAAGGAATATTTCTACAAAGTCTACACGTAAGGAATGTCTTTATTATTGTCATGAGTTGTCACATTTTGAAGGAGACCGTCCAATGATGCGTGAACAACAATTGGAGCAACAGATTAAGGATTTGTTCTCAATTTTTCAACAAGGGTATCAGATCATTGATGGAGAGGATCCCACCATTGAGCAAGTGAATGGATTTTTTGTAAAGCCTCTGGTAGGAGATCATAAAGATGAGGTTGAAGAGGAAGTATGTATAAGGGCTGATTTGTTTTCTATTTTTGAAAATGGGTACTCTCTTTTTCTTGATGAGGACCCACAGATACAAGAAAAGATTCATGATGAAGAGGTCTCAAGAAACATTTGTGATGATGAAGAGATGCATACAGAATCATATCATAATCCATTCTTCTTGCAAAAAGATATCCCAGTTAGATTCAAGACCATCATGGGCAACTCGGTCACCTGCGAACTTGATTTTCACGCTGTCTTGAATCATAAACATGTGGAAGAGCATAAAAAAGAGGTCACTGATGAAGTCTTGTTGACAGAAGCTTTCAAATGTAAGTAGTGGAATGAGCTTCAATGCTTGATTTTTCCTTCCCACCCTCTGCTGAAGCAAGAGCAGCATATAGATCAGCCTGATTGGTATTTTCATGCCAAGGATGAGCCTCTAGAATGCAGAAAAGTAAAAAGGTACAAGTTCTTGCTTTACTTCTTTGTGTAGTTTGTCTGGTCCATTATCAGTTCAATGTTGATTCAATGGAGTAGAATCATCCATACTGTATACACCTAAAAATGGCTAAGTCGAATTAAATAAATATTAATATTTATTTTATTCTCATTCCTCTATCAATGAATAAATTCAATAATTTATTTATATGATTCACATCATCATAATTCTACAACAAATCAATTAAATCATCTAATTCTAATGTCATCCCTAATTAAATAATTCTAAATTATTTAATCAATCATTTTATCCCAAATTCAAAAGTCCATAATTCCACATCATCCAATTCACCTCATCATGTTACACACAATTAAATATTTTAATATTTAACTATCTATTTATCCTCACCCACATGTCCTTTAATTCCTCCAACCATCCCTATTCTCATGAGCATGGTCTCTCCATTTCATCTTGGTCAAAAGACACCTTGAGACACTTGTCCCATAAGTCCCTATATTCTTTCCAACCATCCTACAAACAAGGTCTCCTTCTTTGACCTTCACTCTATGGTCTTTTGTGAGCCTTGTGACATGTGGTCTCATGTCACACCTTTCTCTCCACCTTGTCAAGGTGAGAGGAACATCTTCGATATTTTTCTCCCTCATCCCAACCAATTCGATCTCCACCATACACATCACAAGACTTCTCCACCGTTGAGATCGTGACACTTAGAATTGGCCCCTCCTTGGCCTATAAAAGGAACCCTCATTCCCTCATTTCAAAGAATCCAAGAGATTTTGTAAACTTACTCTGCAAAAATTCTACCAGCGTGCCTTTGGCAAAGTATCCTCATTACACTTGCATAATCTCATTATCATCACAATCATCCGACCATGTCTCCATATCTCCATTATCCATCTTCATAGAGTTGCATTGTTAGTTTAATTTGTTGGGAATTAAGGTTTCTCAACCTTGGTAATTCCTTGTATTATTTTCATTGTATTTATTTATTCATTGCCTATGTTGTAAATTAAATTGTAAATTCATATTGTCATCTTGTGGGATGTGGCACGGTGATGTGTCATCCTACATGGAATATGACAACTTGTTATTTTGTCCTCACATGAGGAGATAGGCATTGCACTTTGTGGTATGAATATTTTGCCATGTGTCAGCATCTTGGATGTTGTGTAAGGGAATATTGACTGTAATGGTCATTACAGATTTCTATGACGAAGTTATGACATGTAAGAGTCAGAAATAGGAGATTCTATGACAGGTGAAAGACATGTGTCAAAGAGCATCTTTGAAAAAGGCATCTTTGGGTGCCCCAAGGTGGACTATGACATGTTGTAAGAGAATGCTATTTATAGCTTGTGTATGACAGATTCTCTTATAGCTTTAAGTTGTAACTGCTATGACAGATTCTATGACGGTCGTAAGAGTCGTAAGAGCATCTGTCATAGCCCATTTTGGAAATAGGCGACCTCTTTGGGATGGAGTGTGTGGATAAGTGTCAGAAGCATCTTACAATGTTGACCAAGTGTCCATACACGTGGGTTTTGGGCCATGAGGCCAAGTTGGACACCCATTCCAAGATAGAGGCAATTTTGCGTTGTATTTTCTATATAAATAGGTGCTTGGAGGAGGAGATGTATTACAGGTTTGACAGGTATTGTTATGTTGCCAATTTGTCTCCAGATACAAGTTTTGAAGACTCCTGAGAGCTTGCATTGCAAGTGTATTGTAAACCATTTCAGTTTTGTTAATACATTGTGCAGGTTTTGGAGTGTGGGGTTTAACACTCGATAAGGGTTTTCCCCACGTATATCTTGTGTCTCTCTTCTTCCATCTCACTTTCTTGTTTATGTGTTTGCTGCAATATCTCTGTTATCTCTGTTAGTGGATTTAACATTGCTGTAATAGTAAGGATAAAGTTGAATTTGCACTCTCCTCCCCTCATTAGATTAGTGTAGGAAGCGATTTCCGCACACATAGCTTCCTTTCATAATCTTCATTGCATTATCCATTTACAACTATTCTCCTATTGTCATCTTCAACAGTAACGAAGTACACACTTCTGAGAGCTCAACTCATTCATAAGATCAATACGAGATAGGCAACAATGGAAGCTACGAGGTGAATCGGTCTACGAAGGTAATATCTTTGTTTATTGTATTTACATCAATTTCATTGAGTTATTAGATAGTAAGTAGTTTAATACTATTGCTCATATTTCTTCTAACATTTTTGGTGCCCATCGTAGGGCCTAGCCCCATTTTTAATCTCCATTTGAGTTTTTTTTGTGAAGGTACTATCATGACAAGTCGTTTCAGCAGATTCACATTCTAGTTCTACGCATTCAAAAATTCCTGCTACGCATTCACTCCATCTTTCCGTGCATTTACTGCTTTTTGTTGCGCATCCATGATTCTACGCATTTGCCCCACAGTCCTGCATTTACAACATATTCCTGTGCATTCGTGATTCTGCATATTTGCTCTGTATTGCTACGCATCTACTTCCTATTCCTGCGCAGTCACGTTCTGGTAGAAAGTTGTATTGATTTGCAAGGCTTTTCCGTACTAATTCTTCTTGCAGGGGTAGGAGCTTGGTTTAGTCATTTAGCTGCATTGTAAATTCATCTAGATTTAATTAGGGGAAAGTAATTTGATATCTTCATGCAATTTTCTCCTAGCTCTAATTAGGAGGAAGTAAATTGTATTGTTGCATTACAACTTGCACATAGTCCCTAGGTGGATAAAATTGAACAAGTTTTTCATTTTGCTATCTTGCATTACAAACTCTCATTTAGCTTAAATAGGGGAGAGTAAATTTGTTTGATTCTTCAACAACAATCTTCACATAGATTTGTTTAGGAGGATAAAATTAACCATCTTTTCAAAGTTTTTGCTATCTTGTCAATTTCTTGTGCTTGGTAGAGTAAAACGCACTTCGTTTTTAACTCTAGGAGGATAAAGAACCACTGTATTGCGTGTTTGAAAATGGTGAAAGGACTATGCTCTCCCCTTTTTGGGTGATCAAAATGTCAAACTTATCATTTTATTTGTGTAACCTTTAGAAGAGGCCTGCCCTTGGGATTGCATTTCTTCCAAGTGGGATGACCTCGAGCGGTAACGGGCTAAAGCCAAGCCACTTCCAAGCCGCTTTAAATAAATTGTGTTTGTGACGAAAGGCACAAACAACGGGTGTTGTTGTGTCATACCGACAAAAGTTTCCCATAGTACCCTTGTGGTGCGTTTAAATCTGTTGAGCCTGATGAGGTCGAAGTAGTGCTTTGTTAATGCATCACCATTTACTTTTATCAATCTAGAGGTGTCTAGAGCTATTTACGATAAGACTTTGTGGAATTGGGGGGGGGTTTGATCAAGTGGTTTGGTGAATGGGACTTGGTTTGTTGGTCTTGCCAGAATTGAAAGTGCATGCAGAAATAAAGATCTATCTAATTGCTGAGAAATAAACACACTTGCTTGGAAGGAAACTATATTAATTTGCTGGAAAGGAAAAACACTTGCAGGAAAGGAAACTATCTTAAATTGTTGGAAACAAACACACTTGCTGTAAACGAAATTAATCTAACATGCTGAAAAAGTAAATGAAGATCAATTGAATCCACTGTTATTCTACAACAATGAAACACTCTGAATATGACAATGCTATTAAAGAATAGATCTATTTCTTTTTGGTATTTTAGAATTTTTAAGAACTAACCTGCAGGGAACAGTTAACAACAATCACACAGAACATTAAGGAAAACTTAACAGAGATTAAAATAGAATTACATAAATACCAAATTATCGAGAGATCTTCCCTTAGATGGGTAAGTGGTCCCTACTTCCCCAACCAAAGATGATCCTCTTGCTCAACTAACTTCTTTCAACAAGAAATTCCCCTTCATATTAAATCAGAGTCCAGAAATGGACAGAATTACAAGCATGAGGAGTTTTCCTCTTGTTACAGTGATCTGGTGATAACTATCTATGAAAACTTAGAAAACTTTGAACTAATTAGAAAGAAATGAATTGCTCCTACTTATATAGTCGAGCATTATTGGAAGAAGAAAACTGACAAGTCTAACTGGAGTGAATTGGGACTAAAGCCAATTGCATGGTTTATTACAATCATTATTCCTACATAGAACTGTAGATAGAAAATCTGTGTTAGTTCTAACTACATGGTGAACTAAATGATTCCCCAGAAATGGTGTGATGCAAGATGGTAGCCACTGAATAGTTGGGACTGAAGTCGGCTAATCGATATTTTAGTTAGTCACTAGGATTGTGGTGACATAGTAATGTTACCCTTATCAGCTACGTGATTGAAGCACAAGTTATGTTTGCACTCAAGGATGGACTTGTGGCGATCATAGACTCAAGGGGAGGATGATCTTAGGAAGGTTTTCAACATCTGGAGCTGTCCGGAGTTTAGGTTCTTCTTAGGATAGAGGGCTCCGGAGGGATCTAGAGACCACTGGCTATTCCTACTACTGCAAGCCTTATAAAAACATTGACAACTTCGCACCATAATACATAAGATATGCACTTTTGAAAAGTAATTCAGTAAAATAAAGCAAGAGATTTCATTAGAGGAAATGAAAACTAATCATGTACATAATCTAACCTAAAGACAAACATAATTATAATAATATGTAATTATATATGCCAAAGTGTCTGAGAGAGTTTTTAAGAACAAAAATAACATGAAATAGATGAGTCAATTATATGGCTCATCATCTCCCCCCTACTGAACATATGCCATGTCCTCATGGCTTTGGTCTGCTTCATCCAATATGTTTTTGCCCTCCATTATTGTGCTGCAGTTATAATCTTCATCATAGTCGTACTGGGGTAGCTTTCTCCCTTTTGGTTGGAAACCATCATTTTCTTGCACTCTGCTGAACCATTTTTTGAATTTCCATTCTCTCATTCCATGCCCTGGTGGATGATTCAATTGGGGAGCTAGCATTAGGATTAAAGGAGGCCTAAATCTCATTCCAACCCAGTCCTGTTGTTTCTGTTGAATTAATGGTATAATCTTTTGCACCTTGTCAGTCATCCATCTGATATTGGCAGGTGAAATAGGCTATCTTCTCTTGAGAACTTTGGGCAAGTCCTCAAACCAGACTATGCAGCTTGAAACTGCTGCATTTGGGAGATAGCCAACAATGGTGAAGTAGCCAACAATACAAGAATTCAAATTTCTCACATATTGGGTTGTAACACCTTGCCTGTAAACATTTGCCTTGAAGGTGTTGGTGAACCAAGTAGTTTTTGGTCATTCATGGCGCAACATTAACCCAATGGACCCTGCAGCATCATTATATTCTTCCATTCTGTCTACCCACAATCTATTGTTATTGAGCAGAGAGAGATAACTCCTGATCTGTAATTATCCCACATACAAACTTAAAATTGAAGTATTTACATGGCCCATGATATGACCATGTTGGAAAAACTCACACAATAGATTTTACTGGTCCTTGGGATTTTGCAAATAACACTCTACAAATTCCATGTCATTATCAAAGTCGAAGGGAAGATTACAGCTTATCCTTAACAATTTCCATCTTAAATATTGTTCCCTTAGGAACAAGGCATATATATCTGCTGGTGCCCTTTGAGCTAGTAGGGTTTCCCCTATTTCACAAGCCAGGGCCAGATTTTGCTCTACTACCAATTTCTCCTGCCTTATGGTCTCTAGCTCCCTTCAGAGCTGTCTAATTTCACTCTAGAGTTGTCTGTTCTCCTGTGCTAGTTGTAAATTTTGAGCATATATTTTTAATGAAATAGTGCAGGGTTTTGTTGGGTCATCTTTTGCCTAAGCTAAGTAATCTGTATATCCCTCTGGGGCACCATATTTTTATGATTTTCAACTTCTTTCTTAAAAGCAAAAATTTCTTGTTTTCTTATTTCTCTTCATCTACTTTTGCCATCTTTTTCTCAAATTTCTCATCTTTAGATTTTAATTGCAAGGCCATGGCCTCCAATTGTGCTTTACACTGTTTTAACTCAAATTCAATCTTAGAAAGATTGAGGGCATACCTTGTTTCTTGTGCAGCAGTGTCTTCATAATTTTCTTCTAGGATTTCCTTGCCTTCTCTATGGTTGTGCTACAAAGTAGCTTGTTCAGTTTCTTCAGGGACATCTTCAGCCTCCCCTATTTCCTTAGTGACACCTTCCTCACCAATTCTTTTTGGCATTCCACCGCCACCAACCTCTTCAGCTCCTTCTTCCTCCTGAGCCTCTTCTTCTGCTGTCTGTGCATCAGGGGATGAATGCTCTCCTGTGATGGCTGTAGGGTTTTGTTCTTGCTCTTCATCTAAAGAGATGATTAACTGATGGTGACGGATTCTAGTGTTAGCAGCCACACTTGCTTGAGCACTCTTCTCTATCCTTCTTTAGAGCCATCTAAACTGAACCTCTATAGGTTGTGAAGAAACTACAACAGGGTCGCCTGAAATAGATACAACAGAGGATTGGTGCTTTGCCTTCTTTCTTCTTGGTTGCAAGGCCACTAAGTCTTCCCACTTCATTTGACCATCTTCCTGTGACAGGAAGTGGTGCTTCATAATCAAGTGGATTAATCCAGGGTGAGTGATTTGTCCTTCTTTGTCCCTTCTTTTAGTCATCATGGTGACTAGGTTGGCATGCAGAAAAGCAGGGATGTTTATCAGATACTGAGGGTTATTAGCTCCATGCCTCAGATGGGTGGTCAATCTCATACCATGGCCTAAGACTGTACCATACTGCCCTTCACATGTGAAGGATTTCATGACCCATAGGTTACAGTCTTCCATGGATCCAGAAGATTGGCCCTCTCAATACCCTTTGTTGCTCCTTTGCTTACAATGTATCAGGGCAGGGGCTCCGAAGCAACATGGAAGTTCTGAACTAACTCTTCATAGGAGGGTTTACTTGCAAACATATCAACCCCAATAGCAGGAATACCAGAAAGTTGACTAATGATAGTTGGGTTTATTTGAAATCTTACCCCTTTGATGGTGGTGAAGTTTCGATGGAAATTTGTGACAAATTCTTCAATGAACTCTGCCTCGAACCCTTCAAATTTCTGTAGGAATTCAAGCCACCCTGCTTGCTGAAATATTTGCGCACTTGCATCATCGAAGATGGGATTCTCTAGTTCTGCCTTCTTCTTGTGACCCATTTGATTGTCCAACTGTGAATGATTTTGTAGTGGCTTTTACAATGGAGTTTAACTTGTTCTTCTTTTTATCTTTTAACTCTGGTTCAAAATGGGAAAGAGTTATGAATGCTTGTGTTGTCATTTGCAAATATGTGCGCAAGATTAATGGTGTAAGAATTTGACAAGTTAAAAGTTATGTTGTATGTCTTTTCATTCATCATGGCGTGTACTTCAAAGTTATGCACCAGGTTGGCCACATGCAAAGTGCAATTTTGTAGCCACCGCTTTAATTGTCTTTACATTTGACTCTGGAGTTGACGCCAGCAATCTCACTTGTCATGGTACTTTCCATAAATAATCATAAGTACTGGTTATGATGGTTTCTCAGTCCAGAGCTTATTCCCTAAACTGCATGTGGGGTACTTTGGGAGACACGTGGCATATACAAAACATATTAAAATAATTATATGTGTTAAGGAAAGAATATACCTCAAAAAATTATCATGCCTTTAAGTATTTCACCTTAACTTCATTTACCGAATCAACTTTTGTGATGCATAGAAAATAGCGCTCAATGGTGCTTGGATGGGTAATATTCGCCAATATTTTCTGGAGGAATCTGTAGCCATCTGGAGCTATCGGGAGCTGTTGGGAGCCGTCGGGAGCTCTCTGGAACTGTTAGGAGCTCACTATTTAATTTATCATGCTGACCTGCAGATCTGTAAAAAGGAATTTTATTGAAAGGAAAGAGAATTTCAAAGAAAAGACTGCCATTGCTGGTTTTTTAGTCTTTCCTCTAGGCAAAGCCACCATTGTTGGTTTTCAACATTTGCCTAATTTTTTTTTTTAACAGGAGAGGCCACCATTTCTGGTTTTCAACCTCAACTGCTTTATTTATTGAAGAATCATCATTTAGAGCATGATTCCCATGGAAGAAAGATCTTTAGTAGAAAAATGCTCTATCCGAGACTGAATTTCCACAGAGAATTCTTCTTTAGAGGCTGGTTTATGATACAACTTCAATCTATGTCCGTTGACCAGAAAAACTCTGTGATCTCCATCAATGGGAACTAACTGAACAACTCCATTGCTGAAGGCTTCTTGAATTTCATAGGGCCCCAACCATCTGGTGTGTAGTTTCCCTTTTAGATCTTGGTATTTCAAATCATACAATAGGGCCCAATCTCCTTGCTTGAAGTGTTTGCTGATGATGTGCTTGTCATGCCATTATTTCCTCTGCTGTTGAATTAACTCCATATGTTGTAGTGCCTCCATCTGCATCTCGTCCAATCTATTTAACTGCAATATCCTTTGTAGTTGTGCTTTGGTCAAATCAATACCAGCTTCAAGTGCTATTTTTAATGTCTCTACCTCATATTCAATAGGCAGCACTAGGTACTTCCCATAAACTAACTCATATGGCGTGAAGTTAGTTGTGGTCCTCCAAGTAGTATTATAAGCCCAAACAGCTTCTGTCATTCTGTCAGCCCAATCTATCCTTTTTCTTGAGATGGTTTTGGTGAGGATGTTCTCCAATTCTATGTTTGTTACTTCAACTTAACCATTGCTCTGTGGATGATATGGTGAAGATTTTCTGTGACTGATCTTATATCTTTCTAGGAATGCTTTGATCATGGCAGACATAAATTGTGGTCCCTGATCAGAAACAAGAGTCCTGGGTGCTCCATACCTCTGCAAGTTGTGTTTGTACAAAAAATCTTCAACTTTCTCTTCCTTCACTGCTGGTAATGCTTTTGCTTCAACCCATTTAATGGCATAGTCTGTGCAGACCAGAATGTAGTGATTTCCTCTGGATGGTGGATCAATTGGTCCCACAAAATCTATTCCCCACTTTTCAAATGGCTCTAAAACTACTTGAGGATGGAGCGACATCTCTGTGGTGGGAGTTGGACGTCCCATTCTTTGACACTGATCATATTACTTCACATATTGGTGAATATATTTGGTCATTATTGGCCAAAAATATCTAGCTCCCAAGATCTTGTGCCCCGTTCTGATGGCTGACAAGTGTCCACCATAAGGTTCATCGTGACATGCATGGATTATGTCATACACCTTTGTTTCCTGCACACACCGATGTAATATGTGATTAGGACAATTTTTAAACAAGAGGCCATTTACCCACTTGTATCTCTAGAGCTTTCTCAAACTAGTCGTCTGATTTATTTTGAATTGAAGTGTTGTGAGCATTTCCCTGAAACTAGATAATTAGCTAGATCTGCAAACCATGGAGATTGTATAGAGATAGTGAACAAATGCTCATCCAGAAATGCATCATCCATTGGTTCATTGTTTCCCTGCACATTCAATCTAGACAAAAGAAGTCAGCAACAACATTATCTTTACCGGGCTCATCAATAATGTTTATGTGAAATTCTTGTAATAATAATAGCCATCTGATAATTCTACCTCCTACTACAGCTTTATTCATCAGCTATCTTATGGCTGCATGATCAGTATGTATGAAGATTTTATAGCCTGTGATGTAGTGGCAAGATTTGTTGATAGCATAAACTACTGCCAGAAATTCTTTTTCAGTTGTGGTGTAATTTTTCTCTACAGGTTTCAAGTTTTTGCTAATGTAATATATTACATGCATACCTCCAGACTCATTCAATTGACCTAACACTGCTCCAATGGACTAATTGGAAGCATCTGTGTGGATGTGAAATGGCTCTCCCTAGTTTGGTCCTTTTATCATCGGAGTTGTCATGAGGGCACTTTTGATAGCCTCAAATGACTGTTGGCATTTCGATGTCCATTTAAATTCAGAATCCTTTTTCAGCAAAGTAAACATAGGGTCAACTTTTCGATTGAAATTTTCAATGAACCTTCTGTAGTATCTAGCATGTCCCATAAATCTTCTTACCTTTGTTTGAGTTTGAGGAGGGGGAATTTGTATAATAATTTTGACCTTTTTGGGATCTACTTTCATTCCCTCCTGTGAGATGTGGTGACCAAGTACAATTCCCTCAGTCATCATAAGGAAACATTTTTCATGATTTAGAGACGACTGATGTTCTTTGTGTTGGTGCCTGCATGAGCAGTCAAGTTTTTAAGCATATAAGGGTTCTAAGTCTCTGGGCCTCCTCAGCATTTTTCAACTGCAACATCATATTTTCTTCGAGGAGAAGGTCATCATCATCATATTTCTAGTCATCACCCTATTGTTTCTCGCGGGGGTCATCATCATATTTTCTGTCAGCCTGATCTTTCGCTCCGGGGTGATATCTTAACATCGGGTGATCTTACTTAAGATCATCCTGATGATGTTGCTGCAAGGTTCTAAGTATGACCCGATATTCATTGGGGTCATCATATTTAAACATCGGGTGATCTTTGTTAAGATCATCTTGATGTTGTTTTATCACTTCATGTTCGTTGTTTTCTCACCCTGATGATGCTGACATCATTCTTATGTCAAGGTGATATCCGCTTTTCTGCCTGTCTGCAGCATGATATTTCCGAAGGGAGATATCCGCCTGTCGACTTCATGCATTGTCTAGTGGGGGGTGATCATTTCAAATATTCGTCATATTCATATATCACCCCGATCTTATAGTGGAGCTACAATGCAGCATGATTTTTGTGCATGAGGGTGATATTTCAAATATCCGGTTATCTTCCAAATATCATCCTGATGCCGACATGGTGGTGACGTCATTAGGATCCTAGGGGGGTCATATTTCTAACACTAGTCATTTTATGGAGATCCCCCGATATTTGCAAATATGATGATGACATCATCTAGTTATGAGGAGATACGCGATAGGCAGATATGCTGATGACATCAGCAGGATATGACGGTGACGTCATCAGGTTGTTCATCGGCCAGACATTTGGTATCGGCTAAGTAGGAGGATCTTCCTCCGATGCATCAGGTTGTGTCGATGAGGGTGAATATCAGGTTGATATCTCACATGAAGGTAAGGTTATCACACAGATGATGATGCTGACGTCAGGGTGATATTGAGTATCTGGATATCATGCTGGAGGATGATGATGACGAGATTTATGCTGGTTTGTCGGGAGCAAAAGCACCGACACCATATATGTGGACGGCCTAGTATTTAAAGTGTTAAGAAGGTTGCTGCGGGGTGCATGTGGGATATTTTGATCCTGCATGATTTGAAATATCAAGATGATACATTTTAGCGGGAAAGGTTTGCGATGCACAGTATTCTGCATTTCCCAAGGCCGCGAGTTGGTGCGTCATTAATGGCGGTTGTTGTAGAGGTATGGGCGATGGCGTGAATGGTCAAACTGCCTGATTGAAGATGTGAATCCCTAGGTGGCGGCGCAGGGCTCGAGATCTCTTTCTGTCCCCTCCTCCACCTGCTGCATTGAATATTTGAGTGCCAATTTCTCATTACGCGTTGTATCTGGCAGATATTTTGAGGCGCCATTGTACTGAACGATGGGTACACCTTCTTGCTATATAATGCAGACTGTGTTATTCATTCAAGGTTGTTGAAGGCCTGAGGCATTTTTGTGTAAATAACAAAGAACAGGGCATGATCCTGGTTGTTCTATCCCATTTTGGAGTTTATGTGTTGCAGCATGTATGTATTTTGCACATATTTTTAGTTTCAGTGTTAATGTTATATGAAAAATGCTTATTGCATGTGTCTATCTGCTTCTCTCCATTTGCTGCATGTCATCCTTCTTTTGAATCTGGTTGCTAAGGGTTTCATAGATTCTAGGATATAGGGTTCTGTATCACATGCCTGATCTCTAACTTCCATTCAAGGAGTGGATTAAACTGTTTTAGGTTGAGCATGGAGAAGGTTGTATGTCTGCAGGGATATATGTAAGTAGAGGCAGTTAGATACCCATTCTTGGGTGATGTTTGTAAGGCAAGCATCAGTCCAACCCCCTGAAACTTGAGTGAAAGTTGCAAACCATCTGTTGTATATGTCTAGTTGACTCCTTGCCCAATGGATAGGCACCAGTTTGCTCCTGGGTCAGTAGTTATGATCCAAAACCCCTTGTCTTGCATCTAGGACATTATGTCCACCCATTTCATCACTTCCACCTGTTAGTTGTAGGAGTAGGATTAGGAACCCCCTGCATGCTCTCATACCCACCAGACAAATATGTCCAAGAATGTTGCCAACCTTGTGATCTACCATGCAGATCTTGGTCCAGACATGAGAGTATTCTGCCTAGTGCTGTCAAGCTAAATCTATTAGTCATTGAGCAAGTCAAGGTCACATCTTGAGTTATAGGGATACCCCCTTGGTGCGGTAGAACCAGAAGTGAAGGGGAGGTAGCTCACGCAACCCCTGTATTAGTTGGCTGAATATGCCTGTGCATTAGAACTGGCAAACCCTAATGCTGATTCAGAAGAAAAACCAACAAAATGGTGACTCTGCTGGGGATGTGAAGTAAAAGTACTATCTAATCATCTTTGGTGATATATTTGTGGCCCATCCGAGTCGCAACAAAATGGTGACTCAACTGGGGAGAGAGAGAGAGAGTCAAGTGATTTGAAGGCTAGAAAATCTAGTTTCTAGTGAAGTTGTTGCAGCAAAATAAAAAAAGTAACCATGTGGTGCTTTGCTGGCGTGGTGAATCCAGAAAATACATGTGCCTTGTTGATATTCTGTCCTCTCTGTGAGAGGTGGCGACTTTGTTGATTGAACCTATCAGTGCTGCAACATTTTTCTAGGTATTCCATCTTTTCAAAAAATAATGAGTTTAGAACAGCAAACTTGGTTGTGCTCTCAGAGAAGACCATTTTTTATTGAAAGATATAAAGCCTTAGATTTCACAGGGATATATGGCTACCCAAATATTATTCCCAATAAAATTAGGAGATGTTTGCCAAAATATAGTGGATCAGATTCTGAATCGGCAAACAAACATCTGCAAAGATTTTGTAATTTAATAGAAGATTATGAGGTAGAGGATGAAGATGTAGTAATGAGACTCTTTGTTCAGTCATTAGAAGATGATGCTAGGATATGGTTTTCAGACCTGCCTGTTTGTTCAGTTTCTTCATGGGTAGATTTAGAAGTTGCATTCCTAGGGCAGTTTGGTGAAAGGTTTGATGTGGCCTCATTGATCATACATTTTATGAATATCCAAAGGGAAGATGAGGAGCGGGTTCCAGCCTTTAATCTTAGGTTTATTAAGTTGCTCAGGCAAATTCTTGAAAATATGAGACCCAATAATGCATTATGCTTGACAATTTATTTGGTTGCATTTGATGAAGAAATGAGTTATCTGTTGAGAGATAAAGAACCAGTCACACTTCACCAGGCTTTCCAATTTGCTATGGACATAGAAAACAATGAGAAATATGGAATGCAAGTAGGTTTCATGGCTGCAAGTTGTCAAAGCAGTTATCAAAGTGAATATATTTCAGCTCTCCCAGTATGTGCATTAAAAGATGATTGTGTAGAGGGAAATATATTTCAAAATAATGTGTGCAGCCATGATGTGATACATGAAGAAAATGTTGTAGAAAATGTAGGCACATCCTATAATGATGTGGACAAAGATTGTTGTCTGCCTCTAGAAGAAAAGCTTGCAGATGCAAAATGCTCTTCAAATGATGAAATGAAAGATATACATGAAGTTGCATCCTACAGTGATAGGCATATCCCAGTTATTCCTAATTATTTATATGAGGTGGATATGCAGAGCTTCACTATGAATATAGAAAATATTGATTCAAGGGATGGCAGTGAATATGCTAGTGATTGTCAACATTCAGATGCATGTGTGAGCCTTTCAGATGATGAAATATATTTGGATGCTGAGTATGAATGTTTCCTTGAAGATTCTGATCATTTTCACAATGCAGAGGTTGAAAAATTTGCTTTTGGGTATCAGTGCATTGGTGAAAAGGAAAAACAGGGTCACTATTCAGAGGTGAATGGGCAAGTTGCAGATGTGTGTGCTCATACAGTTGGGGGTAATGTTGATTGCATGGGTAACTACAAAGCTTTTGATGAAGGGCTGCACTCTAAGCTTTTTATGCCTTCTCTTGAGACATTTCAGGTGGACCTTAGTGAAAAAACTGTTGAGCATGATGATGATGGATATCTGTATGCTTATGAGGATAAATTTGATTATGAGATGTTGCTTGTGCCTGAATATTGCATGTTTGATACAGAGGAGCTCTTATTTTTTGAGGAAGGGCAAAATTCTAATGTGGATTCATTTATTTCATGTGAGTCTATTATTTTTTCAAGCAACATCAGTGACTCATATGATGATGACATTCTACAACTGATAATAATGTATGCTGATGAACTAGTTGTAGATTTGTTGAAGAAAAAGAAATGAGCAGCAGCACAAATAATTGCCAAGGGGCTTGCTGCAGACAGTTAAAAGCTTTTAGGCTTCATTTGAAGAAATCAAAAGAAAATCAGGTGTTTGACAAAGGAAAATTCTAGTTTTTCTTTTTTGGTGGCCTTGGGCCACCATGTTTATGTTTAAAGTTGTGTTTGGTGATGCAGGTTGGTGCAAGTTTGACTTTGTGCCCAATGGATAGAGGACTAATCTGCATCCTAGAGATCTGTGGTTCTCACCATGCCTGCAAGAGGCATGTGTCCCCAGACAGAGCCACTGTTGGTGCCTGCATGAGCAGTCAAGTTTTCAAGCATATAAACATGCAGGCACCCTCCCAAAAAATTCAAAAAAAGGGTTCTAAGTCTTTGGGCCTCCTCAGCATTTTTCAACTGTAGCATCATATTTTCTTCGAGGAGGAGGTCATCATCATCATATTTCCAGTCATCACCCTATTGTTTCTCGCGGGGGTCATCATCATATTTTCTGTCAGCCTAATCTTTCACTCTGGGGTGATATCTTAACATTGGGTGATCTTACTTAAGATCATCCTGATGATGTTGCTGCAAGGTTCTAAGTATGACCTGATATTCATCGGGGTCATCATATTTAAACATCGGGTGATCTTTGTTAAGATCATCCTGATGTTGTTTTATCACTTCATGTTCGTTGTTTTCTCACCCTGATGATGCTGATGTCATTCTTATGTCAGGGTGATATCCGCTTTTCTACCTGTCTGCAGCATGATATTTCTGAAGGGAGATATCCGCCTATCGGCTTCATGCATTGTCTAGTGGGGGGTGATCATTTCAAATATCCGTCATATTCATATATCACCCCGATCTTATAGTGGAGCTACAGTGCAGCATGATTTTTGTGCATGAGGGTGATATTTCAAATATTCAGTTATCTTCTGAATATCATCCTGATGCCGACATGGTGGTGACGTCATCAGGATCTGAGGGGGGTCATATTTCTAACACTAGTCATTTTATGGAGATCCCCCGATATTTGCAAATATGACGATGACGTCATCCGGATATGAGGAGGTATGCGATAGGCAGATATGCTGATGACGTTAGTAGGATATGACGGTGACGTCATCAGGTTGTTCATCGGCCAGACATTTGGTATCGGCTAAGTAGGAGGATCTTCCTCCGATGCATCAGGTTGTGCCGATGAGGGTGAATATCAGGTTGATATCTCACATGAAGGTAAGGTTATCACGCAGATGATGATGCTGACGTCAGGGTGATATTGAGTATCTGGATATCATGCTGGAGGATGATGATGACGAGACTTATGCTGGTGTCGTCGGGAGCAAAAGCACTGACACCATATATGTGGACAGCCTAGTATTTAAAGTGTTAAGAAGGTTGCTGCGGGGTGCATGTGGGATATTTTGATCCTGCATGATTTGAAATATCAAGATGATACATTTTAGCAGGAAAGGTTTGCGATGCACAGTATTCTACATTTCCCAAGGCCTCGAGTTGGTGCGTCATTAATGGCGGTTGTTGTAGAGGTATGGGCGATGGCGTGAATGGTCAAACTACCCGATTGAAGATGTGAATCCCTAGGTGGCGGCGCAGGGCTCGAGATATCTTTCTGTCCCCTCCTCCACCTGCTGCATTGAATATTTGAGCACCAATTTCTCATGACGCGTTGTATTTGGTGGATATTTTGAGGCGCCATTATACTGAATGATGGGTACACCTTCCTGCTATATAATGCAGACTGTGTTATTCATTCAAGGTTGTTGAAGGCCTGAGGCATTTTTGTGTAAATAATGAAGAACAGGGCATGATCCTGGTTGTTCTATCCCATTTTGGAGTTTATGTGTTGCAGCATGTATGTATTTTGCACATATTTTCAGTTTCAGTGTTAATGTTATATGAAAAATACTTATTGCATGTGTCTATCTGCTTGTCTCCATTTGCTGCATGTCATCCTTCTTTTGAATCTGGTTGCTAAGGGTTTCATAGATTCTAGGATACAGGGTTTTGTATCACATGCCTGATATCTAACTTCCATTCAAGGAGTGGATTAAACTATTTTAGGTTGAGCATGGAGAAGGTTGTATGTCTGTAGGGATATATGTAAGTAGAGGCAGTTAGATACCCATTCTTGGGTGATGTTTGTAAGGCAAGCATCAGTCCAACCCCTTGAAACTTGAGTGAAAGTTGCAAACCATCTATTGTATACGTCTAGTTGACTCCTTGCCCAATGGATAGGCACCAGTCTGCTCTTGGGTTAGTAGTTATGATCCAAAACCCCTTGTCTTGCATCTAGGACATTATGTCCACCCATTTCATCACTTCCACCTGTTAGTTGTAGGAGTAGGATTAGGAACCCCCTGCATGCTCTCATACCCACCAGATAAATATGTCCAAGAATGTTGCCAACCTTGTGATCTACCATGCAGATCTTGGTCCAGACATGAGAGTATTCTGCCTATTGCTATCAAGCTAAATCTATCAGTCATTGAGCAAGTCAAGGTCACATCTTGAGTTATAGGGATACCCCCCTTGGTGCGACAGAACTAGAAGTGAAGGGGAGGCAGCTCACGCAACCTCCTGTATTAGTTGGCTGAATATGCCTGTGCATTAGAACTGGCAAACCCTAATGCTGATTCAGAAGAAAAACCAACACTTTGCATCTTTGAAGCACCTTATTTAAGCTATTCAAGGATTCATCAAAGGTTTTTCCATGCACTATGAAGTCGTCCATATAAACCTCTACACATGTATTTGCTTAATCAACAAAGATTGCCAAAACAACACGTTGGAATGTGGTTAGCGCATTGCACAATCCAAATGGCAAAACTCTATAGGCAAATGTCCCCCATGGGCAGGTGAAAGTTGTTTTATCTTGGTCCTCTGGAGCTACCTGGATCTATGTGTAGCCACTAAATCCATCTAGAAAGGAGAAGTAGCGACTACCAGCTAGATTATCCAGCACTTGGTCGATGAAAGGAAGTTGGAAATAATCTTTCTTTGTAGATTTGTTCAATTCTCTATAATCAATGCAGACTCACCCTTTTCCATTTTTCTTGTGCACTATTACTAATGGCGATACCCATTGACTGTCAGAAATAGGATAGATGAATCATACCTACAATAGTTTCTGTATTTCCTCCTTCACTATGTCTTTCAAGGCTGGGTTGATCCTCCATTGTGGTTGCCTCACAGGTCGGAGATCCTCAATATAAATATGGTGTGTACAAACACTGGGATGGATTCCTTTCGTGTTCTTGTATTCCCATGCAAAGGCCTGGGTATGGTTTTGTAACAATTTTGCCAAACAAACTTCTTCCACTTCTGTTAACCAACTACTAATAGAAAGTTGTTTGTTGGTTTGGATTGGAATTTGCTTTGTGCCAGGTAGATGGAGAGAAGTTCTCTATAAGGACTCAACAGTGTGTTTAATGGACAATGGTGAGGTACAACTTGGTGGAGAGTTTTTTCTTGTTGATAACTTACATGCGAGGCAATCTTTTCAGAATATGGGCAATTAAATGCTTTGAAGAATCCTTTCAAATCTCTCCGAAGCCATCCGGAGACCTCTTGCTAGGTAGCGTTGTATGAAGAGATTTCACCATTTGGTTCCAGCTCTTTATATTCCTCATTACATTCTTCAAAGTGTTCTACGATTGTTACCATTGCCAATGAGGAGGCATCTTCTTCATCAGAATCCATCAAGTCATCTATCCATGGTTTGTTTTCATATTGCAGGAATGTTTGGCAGGAGGATAGAGAGAAAGTTCCTTAAGTCTTTTTCCATTCGAAATGGTCATATTTCCAAATCTACTGTCAATAAGGGCTGTTGTTCTAGCCAACTAAGGCCTTCCTAGGATTATTGGGTATTGTTATGTGGTTACACAACACGCCCTATTTTGCCTCAGCAAAATAGGGACCCAACTTTTTTTTTGCTTTTGCTTGTTCTTTGCTTTGGGCGATTTGGTAAAAGTCAGATGAAACCATAGTATATCACCCCTGCACATGCATATGCCTCATAAGGGAGGGTCAAATGTCAAAGTTAGTTTCTGCCATCATAAACCTCATAATATGGAAGAATGCAAAATTCTAAGCCGATTTGCCTTTTGGATCACCCTAAAATTCCTTAGGAATAAAAAGTTATGCTTGGTCAAAATTTGGTCAAACTTGATATTCCCAAAGGGTCACATTCACTAATATCAGTCACATTCGCTGATGTCCCTAATCTATGTCTTAATGAAGACAACCTAATATCCACATATCCTTTAATATGCAAATGTCAAATTTAAATGCAAGAGAATACTTACATGTCAAGTGCCCACGCATATTCCCGGAGGGTCATCTCCTGAATATCCGTCATATTTTGTAATATCCCTGACTTTTGGCAACATGACGGTGATGTCATCTTGTTCCACTTTATAAAAGAATCCAATAGGATGATGATGTCATCCTGACCCGGATCCAAGAGGGTCATATTTCTTAATATCCCTGATCTTAGTTAATATGACAATGACGTCATCTCCTCGACCAATTTGAAGCCTTATAAAATATGCTGACATCATCCTCACATCCCAGAATGAGGTGATATTTCATAGTGTTGAGTATTTGGATATTTCCTAATATCCACCATATTAACCCTTGAGACCTGTGATACGGGGATTTTCAGTAACCAATAAAATGGTGCCACGTGGCGCATCGACCTGATCATATCGATACAATATGTTATCACGATTATTAACAAAGGTATAATGACCTGACTTTGGTCGTCGGTCAATAGTTGACCATCCTTGTGATGATGTCACCCTCATCTTTTGGATATCAGTCATATTTGCTAACATCCCTGATCTCCGTGAATATCACCCTTGCATTAAATGCCATTTCAACGGTAGGTCGATCCTTCAAAATTTCAAATAAACGCCTGCCACTTGTCAACATCTTCAAGCCTCGGGTGTCAATCAATAGACATTGATAGGAGGACATTAAACATACCCTAATTCATCATTGTGCTCAATTAAAGTAAGAATTTGAGCTCATTTTGAATTTACCGAATGTTTAAATGAAGAATTATAGAGCCCCTGCAAGATTAAGGTGACATTATTGTAACTTACGAGCTCAACAGAATGAGATACGCATTCAGATGGAATGGAAAATGGTAATTACCCTGTTAACGTGCATATCTAGACATCACTTACATAGTAAAAAGGTTAACGAATATCAGGTACGTAATGATAAAACCCTCTTTTTGTCGTTTATGGTGAATGAAAAGGTAAAAATGGTTTTACTAGAGTAAATTGATATGATGATGCATAAAATATATCAGAATGAAAGAATTATCACCATGAAATTCATGTAATCACTAAATCCACCACTGCACACGATACATTAGGGTAAGATATATACATGTTTCGTCGCAGGATCCAATGGTAGCCCGGAAGAACAGGTCAAACACTGAATTCTTGAAACCTATGCACATACAGCCTGAGGGGGTATCCTTCAAATATGGACAGATAAATGATACACATTCTGGAAACATAGACCTTGATGTATGAACAACAAAATTAGAGAAAGGAGGCGGGAATCCCCTGCTCATTAGCATCTACAGTTCAAGAATGTGGCACGCGGGGGGATTTCCTTATGTAATGGAGGCCACTAAACTGGTAGTAGAGTGTGCCTAGAATTATAATGTGAATACCAGAAGCGTAGAGAAACATGGTAGAGTTTATGTAGACTTTTCTATTGCTGGTATCAATGTAGCCTTCAATCTGCCTAAAGGATCTAATGTGGTTCGATTAAACTTGGGAAAATTGGAAAAAGAGTATAATAGTAAGGAGAAGGAAGCCATAAGGGTCATGTATCAATAGAGGGACTGTGATAGCACATATAAGGCCTCTTCTAAGTTGCATGTGCATCTCTATAACTTTAATTTTGCTCCAGAGTATCAATATATGATGGTGATGCTCAGCAGGATGACAGGGTAACCAAATGTTGGGTCCTTTGAGAATTGGATGTATGGCATCATCCGGATGGTAGAAGGTACTAAACAGAAACCCCAATGGGCGAAGATCATAAGTGATAGCCTAGATGAGGGGATGAGGAAGTTAGGAGGAAGAAGTAATATGTTCCATATGACCTCCTATGTGGTATATGCATGTGCATTCAGAGGCACCTTTGATGGATTACAAGCAGTAGGCAGGGTCAGAAATAACCCTGGTGATGTAAACATTTGGGATCATTACCCACAATTGAAATACAAAGAGTCTCTCCAACATTATCAGAGAGTAAATGATTCATTTTTCATGCACCTTGTCAGGACTATGGAGGAAGATAGAACAAGGAGGCTGAGTGTAGAGGCTCAGGCAGTAATATACAAACATGGGGCTTGGTTCATCTAGTTCCCCATCTTTTCATACATAAGAATAGAGGGTTTCACTGAGCAACCTCTTATGTTACCAAGATACCCCAATGATAAGGTCATCCTGATGGAACTAGCCAGGCAGATATTGCCTTCAATGGAAGCTTATATTGAGAAGGGGAAGATACCTAATGTTCTGTTTCTGATTATAATTGGGTGGTATAAAATGTGTCCTGATAAGGAAAGTGTAAAGGATGTAATTGGAGGATTAAAGTTGATGCACCTGTAGCCCTTCTCACTGTCTAGGCCATATGATCCCTATGATAGGATGCATGCATTGCATAAGAAGCCTATGCATCAGAAGCACATTGAAGATTATTGGGCTGACTGTGATGATGAGGCAGAAGTAAGGAGAGGTTACCAGAGGCTTAGTCTGAATTAGATATGCACACTAGATTGCATGCCAGTGCTTGCTCAATTACATGAAGATGATGGCATGATCATGTCCCAAGAATATGAGGACAATAAAGTATACAATGAGACAATATCAGCCCCGAAGTGGAATCAACCAGAGGTGACTTCCTTGGATCAGATAATGCAGAAGGTCATACAATTGACCAAAGAGTGGGTAGAAAATGAAGTCACCAAATTGAAGAAGAAAGGAGTGGCACTCACCATTGATAACAAAATAAAAAGACAGTAATTATCAGATGAGAAATATGATGATTTTCTAAAGGAAAAGAGGCAGTCAAAAGGAGAAAGGTAGCAAAGTAAAGGTAAGAAAGGAAGCCGAGCTATTGGGGTGATAGTCATTCGTTAGCCTCAACAAAAGGAAGATGTAGCTTCCACATCTACTGCAGCACCGTCTCAACCACCTGCAAAACAAAAGAAAACTATTGCATCACCTGCCCCTGTTAATGTGCTTATTGAGGAGGAAGAGAACTCAGATGATGATCTCCTGCTAAGGAGGAAAAAGAAGAAAACCCAAGAGCCACCTCAAAAGAAACAAACATTTGTTATGAGAGGAGCAGTAGATATAAATCTCATCCTGTTAAGAGGAGCATGGGGTGAAGGCATTTTGAAGAATTTGCAGCATGAGGTCCCCATCCCTGATATCTTAAAATTCAAGTCTGAGATGGTAGAAGAACAAAGAAAAGAGATGCATAGTGTAAAGGATGATCAATCCTTTCCATTAGATGACACGGTGAATCTATCTGATGATGATGTTGTAAATGATGTTTCTACTCATTCTATGGAGACATTAGTGAAGAATACTAAGATGACCCCTCATGGCACTCCTATGGTGCAAAAGGAGGTCGAAACAGAGGAAATAGATGAAGCTAATCCTAAGGTGGTTGCACAGCAAATAGGATTGACAAGATTGGTTGATTCAGTTACTAGCCCCGCAACAATAGATTTGACTTATTAGGGTGATGAGGATCAAAATAAACATAAAGACTTACCTTCAGAATAGGATAAATTAGAAGCCAATGTACATATGGAGGATGAGGAGATGCCTGATTAGGATGATGGTCAGGACAATGAGCCAGCGCCAGACAAGGGAACAAATGAAGAAAAAATGAATAAAATTGAAGAACTTAGAGTGGACACATCAAGGGATGAAGAAAAAGGTCTTCCACAGGGTGATAATCAGAGGAAAGAAGCAGGAAATGTGAATAAGAATGATCAAGTTGATCATCCAGATACATTAGAACAGAGTGCTCAAACTCCTCATGAGGATCAAGCACCACAAAATACACAAGACCAAAATGCAAAAGTGCAACAAGAATCCCCTGCATAAGAGGAGGTCTGTCATGAAGAAGTTCAAGATAAACAAAGAGAAGAACCTTTTCCATAGAGAGTGGAGTAGAATGTAGAGTCTCATGATGCTCACATTAAGCATACAAACCAGCAAGGGTCTACAGATGATGTACCATATTGGATGCGGTAGGAGGTGAACCCACCTCAGGTCAGTGATGTACCTAAATTTGATATTTCTGCATTATTTTTAGCTGACATGGTTAAGACAAAGAGAAGGGCAAGGGCCACTTCTGCAATCAAAAGAGATCCTACGATAGGTAGGAGAACAACCTAGGTAGCTTTGCCTATAGAAGATAAGGCCAAAAGAGAGATAAGTATTGATGAATTTCAGATAACTAATATTGATTTAGGCTTTGGTATTGAAGAGCAAGAAGGCCAAGAGGCCAAAGATAATATTGATTCTTTATTGAAAAGTGTGAAAAGGGAGAAGGACAAAAATAAAACACACAAGGAGCACATTGCCCAGCTGCATACATTCATAGAGGGGTTAATTGACCCTAATCACATGCCAATCAGTACAGCTACCCCTTTGACCATTATATCTCAGGAAGAGGTAACGGGGCTGGATATCATGAAGCATAAGGCTCATTTGGTAGATAATTAGTTTATTCAATTCATTTTTGAAGCATAAAAGGTAACAAAGACCTCCCTCACCAATTGGAATTTGCTCAACACATTGAGGAGCAAAGTGGATAAGTTGCAAAAAGAAGTTGGACAGAGATCAATCAAAGTAGAGAAAGATCTAGGTGCTTTGGCTGAAATGAAGTGCGTAGATATGAAGGTACTCATATACAATAAGGTGTTGGATAATAATACTTCACAGTTATTGGGTATTTGGTATGAGGATACTTAGTTTGAAAGTGATATCCTGAAGAGATGCAACACCAAACTCAGGGATATCAGTGTAAAGTTGCATTACCTCATGTCTGAGGAAGTAAACATATTGGAAGCTCTTGAAGATAAAGTAGAAGGGAAGATAGAAAATCAAGATATTGATTTTGCAATTGAGGCTTTCAAAAGTAATTTTAAGCAGGCAACAGATGACCCCCTCCACCATTTGACAGAAGATATAGTTAATAAAGCCATGAGGATGAAAGCAAAGGTGGAAGAATATAATGAAATGTTTGTTACATCCCCAATTTTTGTCTTGCTATGCTTTTACTTGGACATAAGTAAATCTATTATGATGTTTAGATTAATGATAAGGAAAGACATGGATTATATTGAACGTCATTTACAAAATTATGGAAATGATTATGTTATTATCAATTTAATATTTGCATTATGAGATTTGATTTATTATTTGAATAATGATGCACTGATCATAATTTGTTTGGTAACAAGTTTGATACAGGATTACAGGTTTTCAGATGACTCTCAGAGAAAAGAGAGAAAGAGTATCTTTCAAGGAGAGAGATATAAACATCAGGTTACGAGTGGTTTATTTGCCAAAACGAGTATGAGTGTGTAACTAAAACGTGAACGAATGTGTCGTAAGAGGTAAGTCTTGTCTTGTCAGTTTACTTTTGAACCCAATTGACAGATAGTTGATATCTCACAAATCTTTGCAAGTTGTAGTGTGTCATCATAGTTGTTAGTAGCATAAACGATGTCATTTGTGTGTGAATTGTGACCATTTACATTTAACATAAAAGTTACGACATCATTGTCATAAAATGGCTGTCTTATTGTTATTAAGTCGCTTGAAGTTTTGTTGTCGATTCTTAACGTCAAGACATTTTTGTCAAGTTAGGATGTGAGAGGAACCTCCTGCAACAATATAATGAAAAATGCATGAAATAACAGAAATAGCATAACACAGAAGGAATTTATTGATCGCAGGCCACTTCGAGGGGGCAACCTCCTTTGAGCAAGCTTAATACAATAAACTCATGGATGCCTTCATTGGCCTCAACACGTACTTATATACTAAGTCTAATCTAAACAACTATTACTTTCCATGAATGTGGGATAATACAATATACTCACAGGATGACTTACAAAGCATATGCGCCCAAATGTAATATACTAACAAAGTAAAGAGAAGGGTTAAACACGGGTTCCTAACATCCCCTCCCTCTTAGAAAAGCTTTGTCCTCAAAGCGTAAGATGTAGAAATTGTTGCTGAATCTGAAGGAGTGGTTCCCCTATAGCAATCTCTAGGTGCATTCCATGCCACTGAATTAATACCTCTGTGATGGAGCGGGAGTGAAGAGGATGAGTGCCCCTGTCGAGGATTACCTCTAGCGCCAAAAGGATGGATTCTCCATTATCCAGTTGTGGTAAAATAGTTTGTGCTCTGTCGTTGGCGCCAAGAAATTTCTTTAAACAAGAGACATGAAATATTGGATGAACGTGGGAAGAAGGAGCCAGCTTATGATCCCCAATTTGATCTTGGGTGTGGAGGACCGTGTTGACTGCCTGAACTCGTGAACTACTGGGGGAGTATGGAAGGAGCACTGGCGGTGCCTGACCATAGACTGCTTCATATGGAGTCATGTTAGATGCAGTGTGGTAAGAGGTATTATACCACCATTCAGTGAGAGGGAGCCACTTTGCCCACTGATGCTGTTGTTTTGAGGTATCACATGCAGCCACAATCTGTTGAATTGCCCTGTTCATTCCCTTCCAAAAGAAGTGATGCCATGCCCACTCATAAGTTTTGAGGAACCCAGAGTGCCCTACCAATGGAGAAACATAAAGTTCATATAAGATAGCATGTGGGACATATTCCAACCAATTTGGAACAGACATAGAAATAGCTGAAAGAGAAGCTTGGTCATCACATGTGCGAGAAAGAGAATCCGCCACAATATTGTCCTTACCCTTCTTGTAAGTGATGTCATAGTCATAACCCATGAGTTTGTTGATCCATTTCTATTGTGTTGGGGAGGAGACCCATTGTTCCAAGAAATATTTCAGGCTCTGGTGAGCCTTCCCAATGCAAAAATGATTCCCTAATAGGTATGGCTGCCACTTCTGTACTGCATGCAAAATAGCCATCATTCGTTGTAGAGACGAAGGAGTAGTGGAGACCATGGATGGTTGCATCTGAATGGAGTGAAGCTGAGTGATGACACCATGTGAATTCTTCTTAAGAAGATTTTTTAGGTGATGTGAACTTATGATGTTGAGAGACCTCAGTTGTAAGCCCTTCAATGTGTGTTTGTGCCCATTGTCTGAAAACTGCATCCAAAGTTCAGCAAAATCCCATAAGATGGGTCCAAGTGTGAGTAACCATTAGGTGCCTAAAACCACATCACATCCACCTAAGGGCAAGGCAAACATGTCAGAGCACAGGTTATAATCTCCAAAAGAGATACGCACATTGCGACACTTCCCTTTGCAAGGTAATGTGCCCCCATTGGCAATCATGACTTCAAAGTTCGAGCAAGGATGAACAAAACAATCAGCCTGTTTGGCTATGCAAGGGTCAATGAAGTTATGAGTACTACCAAAATCAATGAGTATTGTAAGAGAGAGCTTCTTGAAGTAACCCTTGACCCACATGGTTTGTGGGGTGGTGACTCTTGCTATGACATGGAGAGAGATCTCTGGGTGGTCTTCCTGAGAAGTAGGGTCAACAGGCGACTGCTGAGTTTCAACCTAATCAGCTACTATATCTTGAGCATCTGCATAAACTTCAGTTTCAGTTGGAGAATCCACATCCAAGAGATAGAGCTTTTGCTCAACACATCTATGTCTCCGAGTGAATTTGTCATCACAATTATAAAAAAGCCCTTTTTCTCTACGTGCCCGCATCTCTGCTTTAGTCAAATGCTTGATAGGAGTTGTTCTAGGAGCTGGCATTATTTGAGGGCCTTGGGGATCCATATTTCTGAATGGAACAAAATTGGATTTGGAGCATTGTTGAGATGTGATCTTTTCCTCCGCCAACTTAGCTAACCCTAAGGCTTCCATCATTGTGCTTGGGCAGAACATTTTAACCTCAGAGCGAATTGCATCCTTCAAACCACTGATAAAACAACTCTTGAAGAATTCATCAGACAATCCCTCTGTGTGATTGGCTAGTTTTGCAAATTTTGTCTGATATTCTCTCACAGTGCCTGTTTGGCGCAGTTTGGTGAGTGCTCCTGTGAAGTCATCAAAAGCACTAGGGCCAAATCATTGCAAAATGAGTTTGCAAAAATCTGTCCATTTTGGCTCTTCATGAGCTTTGATGTACCAACGGAACCATTGAAGGGATTCATGTTCCAAATGTAAGGAGGCAAGTGGGACTTTGTTGACATCAAAAGTATTATGCAGATTGAAGTATAGTTCTGTCCGGTATATCCATCCAGTCGGATCATCACCATTGAAGCAAGGAAAATCAAACTTCGGTCCACAAAAATTGCCGAAAGAAGAAAACCCTATATCTGCAGAAGACTCTGGCTGACGTCTATTATTCATGGCTGAATGTTGAAGATTGAGCCAAAGAATTTTTTCATCCAGATCTTGAAGTTTGGTCTTGATGGCTGCAAGTTCCTCCTCCATGTTTTTTGCTCCTGCGCAAGTGACAACCATAACCAGGATTTTTTTTTTGGAATGGGTAGAAAAACAAAAATAGAAACTTTTTTAGTAAAGGAAAATTTGGATTTGGGAAAAACTTTGATGGGTAATTGGGGTTTGACTAGGTGTTGGACACTTTCTGAGGGACAGGGAAGCAGAAAATGGGGATTTCAGAAGCGGGGTGAAAGAATGGGAAAATTTGTCCAAGAGGGACAAAGGAGTAGAAATAGGAAATGAACACTGTGGCAAAATTTGAAGGCGATTGGGTGAGAATCGAAGAAGTTATGGCAAACCCTAAAAATAGACAAATGTGGGATTTCTGTCTTTGATAAGTGGAATTTGGGATATGGTCCTCAAGGAAGGAAATATGCAAAATGGAATTTCAGGGGTTCCAGTGAATTTTCAAAGGAAACGGAGTGAAAGCAAGGAAGATATGGCCAAAAAACATAATTTTTTTTTCCTCTGGAAATGATTTGCAATGGCTCTGGACAGATTTAATCAGCAATTTGTCAGCTGGTAATAGATATGGACCCCATGTAAGTTCAACTTCCTAAAGGTTCAGGGGATTCACTCGGATACCAATGTCATCTAACGACTTGCATATTGGGGCAGTACCCCTCACTCCACGGCTCAGGTAAAACTGATAACCACTTTGCCACAAACAATAGCTCTTGGTTTACCTCACGGATGGGAACTCGTCAATCAGCTAGGGGTCGTTGCCCTTTTCGCTGGTAGGTCCTCTCAATGGGCCAACTACTTCAGGGTTCCTGTGTTACTCCTCATAATGAGTTTTAGGGCTATGCCCAGGCACTTCCCACAGTTAAGCGAATAGGGATTATTCCCTGATCCGAACCTGTAATTGAAATGAACAATACAGATGCAAAGAAAAAAAACTACTGCAATAATCACAGTGCTTGGAGGCCACTGCGAAAAAAATTTGGTAGAAATTCCACCCAACGAGCCCAAGAAAGTGCTCTGATACCAGATGAGAGGAACCTCCTGCAACAATCTAATGAAAAATGTACGAAATAACAGAAATAACAGAACACAGAAGGAATTTATTGATCACAGGCCACTTCGAGGGGGCAACCTCCTTTGAGCAAACTTAATACAATAAACTCGTGGATGCCTTCATTGGCCTCAACATGTACTTATATACTAAGTCTAATCTAAACAACTATTACTTCCCATGAATGTGGGATAATACAATATACTCACGGGACAACTTACAAAGCATATGCATCCAAATGTAATATACTAACAAAGTAAAGAGAAGGGTTAAACACGGGTTCCTAACAGGATGACATGATTTTGTCGACGGATTGTGAAGGGGAGACAAGCTCAACCCATTCACATTATTTGTAATCCTTTGTTTTAATATTATCTTTTTATCGATTAAACCATAACTATCAAATAGAGGTGATATTATGTAAATCATATTTGATATAATCAAATAAGTATATGCATATGCATCGAATGAGGATAATACCTCGTGATAAAGTTATTAATGTTTACTCTTGGTCAACCAAAAGCTTACAAATAGGAGAGCCTTCATTACTATAAGTGGTGGATCGAACCACTTTTTGGTGATTATTAAATGATCAGCAGTGGTTTAATGATGTGTCAGCCTCTTCCAAAGAGGAATTCCGTGGTATTAACTACCACATTCGATGAGCTCCATGGGTCATTTATTTTCCTTTGACATGTGGAAACTTTGCATAATATTTGGCTTCGATTGAAACTGAATCGATTGAGGACTGTTATGCATTCAATTAAGTCTTCAACTGCAATGTGTCGATGTTACATTGCTATAACGATTACAGAAATAGATCTAAATAGTTTACTTGTAATGCTATCTGCATTCTCCTATAATCGACACTATTAGTTTTTAACAGATACACATTGAACTCGGGAGGATAAACGATCATCATAGAAGAAGGGTGTCATAGTTATCATGTGCTTTGAAAACCAGTCTTCTTGTCGAATAAGTTTTCATCTTGTAGTGAGCCAATGATATGATTATGAGATAATCACACCATAGACTCTCGATTTTAATAGTGTTAATTGAACTTTGAAAGTTATACTCTTAGCCTTGAGTAGTATAGTTTAGACCTTGAGTCGGGGTAATATTATCTTAAAGCATTATCTAGTATAGTTTATATATATATGTCGAAAACAATTTCTATCCATGAGAAACATAGATTCTTAAGAATCTTTAGATAACTATTGTTTATCTCATCGAATGATAGTAATTTAGTGATATTGTGGTAGATGGGAGTAAGGTTTATAGGAGAACCCTTAATATCTATTTATCATTCTTGTTTATATTATTCTTGGAAAAATCTAATGCAATGGAGTTGACTAGGTCTAACTAGAAAATGACCTTGTAAGGAAATGTATATAGGTGTATATCTTGATATCACATTATCAAAGGTATTTCACACTCCTTTGTATAGGAGTATTATCTATTTCAGAACTATAGTATTCTTAACCTTGGTTGAGTTAAACCAATGGTCGATTATGAACCTAGGTCTCCTAGAAATGAGATGTTTTTATTGTAATATTATATTATCCAAGGGTTAATAGGTAAACCCTAGAGTCGATTATGAACCAACTGATTAGTTAAGTCATATAGACTTATCTAAGTCAGGATAACTATTATCATGACAAGATGATTAAACTATTATGTAAACATAGTTGGTAAAAATAAACTGCGGGAATACGATAGTATCCAAGTCAAGTAGGGGTGGGTGAACACTACGACCATGTTCATTATGAACATTATTGATATTAAAAACTTTGTCCAAAGTAATGCATTTGTTTTCTGCATGCATTGTCAGTTCACTGTATCTGGATTGCACTATCTATCGGAAATCATACTTAGCTAGAGGGTATCTAGGGTTGTATGGTTGATAGAGATGTGTAGGATACAACACTATTTACTTGGGAAAGGCAAATTACCACTGGTCACCTAAGGTCTATGTCCCTCGTGAAGGGTAGGGCCACTTCCTATGTGGAAGATGTGTGGGAGACCTCCGGTCTATGGATGGAGGTAAATCACTTGAAAGATACTCTCTCTCCAAGCAGAAGACATGCCGAGGCTTGTGATAAAGATGTCAGATTTCCAGATGCAGTATATCTTTGAGACTTGTGTTTATTGAGACTATGTAAAACATTATCTAATGTAGATATTTGTAATTGTAAAGACAAAATGTCATCTTTGTATATTATATTATGTTGCTTATTTCAGGATAGAAATCTTGCAATTTGTTGTTACTTGATTATACATTAAATAAAAGAAAGATTTTCTCTCTCATTTTTACCTTGTTGATTTACTCTATGGTAAATTTCTGGTTTTACTATGTTTTTAGAACTTGGGTGTTACAATGTTAAATAGCAGAAAGAAAAAATGGTCTGCATTACAGACACAATTCCATTCCCAAGAGCATGCTATAGTAAAATCTAAGGTTCAAGATGGGGGAGAGATTAAAAGAATAATACATGCATATGAACCCATCAGGGAGATCATTAGCACACATATAGAAGATGACCCATCTGATGATGAAGAAGATGAGGAATGAGGAAGGATGCATGATGATAGGGTCATATGCATAATAAGACAAAGAAATGATCGAGTCCCACCAGATGGTTTCTAGCTAGCAACCTGTGCCATAGTTGACATTTTTTGACCAAGTCAAAGATGATATAGACCATTGATTTTGATAGACAAATCCTGATCATTGGATCTTTTGTAACCATCTCCTCTCTTTGTCCTATGAAAGGAGATGGAGTGCACATTGTAACATTATTCAAAACTTAATTGAGATTATATTGTTGAAGCCTCTCAAGACTAATTCTCAAAGCTGATTGTAAATATACATGTCTGTTGCATACTTAATGAAGAAGAAGATCTAGATTACATACAACTATATATTTTGAGTAATCTGTGGATGAATTCTTGGCTTGTACTTTGATTTGTTGCGTCCTTTGGAGTTCAATTCATGTTGTGCATGTTGTCTTCATTCCTTTCCATCGAAGTTTACATCAACCATAATTAGTTGTGGAACATCTTGGTGAACCTATGGTTTGATTTACTTCTCTTCATGACTGTATCTGGAATGTATATGAATCAATAGCTGAAGATTCACTCAATTTTAGTAAAGATTAGAAAGCATTCAACATAATCTATTTAATTTCATTACAATCATCATCACAATTGCAAATATATAGATAATCTCAAGCAAATATAAGTAAATATGCTGATACCTCGAAGGAAACTGAATATCCGTAGCATATTTGAGCTAATTAGCATGTACAATTGAAAATACCATGCAAATACACAAATCTCAACGATAATCATGCAAATATATGCTTGTAGGCACATTATTTAGATAAATTCATAGTGCAGAAGTGAAAATTAATCAATAACAATTGATGATCAGAAGAATTGATCAAACTTAGAAAATATCTTCATCATCCGCAGGTGTAAAACTAGATGGTCAGACATCAGTTCCCGGTAACAGAGTAATGTAAGACCCCTTGAAAGGAAAATAGAATGGCACATCAAACCACTGAGTGATATCAGTAGATTATGAACTAATCCACAGAGACTTGGGATCATGAATTTTCCAAATTCATAGTATCTTTCAAGATGATAAAGGTTTGATTTGTAATTCTTTATCTATGTGTGTTTATGACTAACATCATAACCAACAGGTATCCTGAACGTTTCTTTCTTGTCTGTAGGATAAGGAAATCAACTAAATAGTCCCAAGTGTCAATAGTGACTATGATATCCTCCAAAATTCCTTCTGGTTTGGTAATAGATAAGTCGGCAAGTTGTAATATAGTTGATGTTAGCTGAATGTGTGTTAATGCCAAAGCTTCTACAGTGTCTGATGTCATTACATTAATGGCAGCACCCAAATCTATTAAAACATTTGAAACTGATACCCCTTTTATGTCTACTGTAATGACAGGGCTCCCAGGATCCCCATATTTTTAAGGAATTAACTTGCCTGATAGGACATCAACAAATTTTCCTTCCACTTGGATAGTGTTGGGTAGTTTTCTTTTTCTGCCTGGAAGTTTTAGACACAAACTCTTAATGGTCTAGTTTATCTCAGAAATATCTTTTATCGCCTGTAACAAAGGAACTTCAATGTGTATTTTTCTAAGTTCCTTAATTAGTTGGGAGTCATCATGTGAGGGTAGGTTTTCCGTAGATTGTGGAGGAACCTATTTTAATCATTCTGGGAATGGAACATAGGTTTCCTTTAGAATTTCTTCTTATTATTTTGCTTTAGCCTTCTTATTGGATTGTTGTGTATCATCTTTAGGACTCACTTCTTCTTCTTCAACAACTTCCTCAATAGGAATAGTTATAGGAACATTTCTAGATCTGAGTTGGGTATCATTAATCTCCACTACATTCAAGTTTGTTGTATTTGGATCAGTATTGTACACCTGTTGTTGTGGCCTATTGTTCTTGGGGTTTGGAACTAGTTGTGTGGGCATTGATGGCTAGTTTACCTGCTCATTGGAATTTGCATTCGCAGGTTGTGAAGGTCCAGGGAGTAAGGCTTGAGGTTGGTTTCCAAATTTCCTCATTCCTTGGTTGTATTGAGGTGCCCATTGTTGTTGATACTGTTTCTGATTTGACCATTGTGGATTGGTCCAAGATTAATTTGTCCAATCTTGTTGAGGCCATGGACCCCATTGCATTGGCATTTGCATTCCCCAAGGTCAATTATAAGAGTTTCCCCTTGGAGCATATTGGTTTTGAAACTGAATAAATCCATAATTAGGTTGTTTCTGGCCAATAAAATTTAGCTCTTTCTCATCTGTTGGAACCTTTTTCAATCTATTTTTAATTTCAAGAAGCAGGCCACACTCATTGCTAGGGTGATTTTTCTCACAGATTTTACACAACTCAGTTCGATTCAAGGGGCATTCCCTGAGTGGATGTTTCTCTCTACAACGAGGGCAGTAAATAGCTAAGGGTTTAGTGTTCTTTTTACTAGCTTGCATGCCATCCAAAGTGGTATTCAAATGAAGTAGGATGTCAGTTTTTAGATTTGCTAGTTCCTCCATTACTTTTGTAACGTCATTGGTACTACCCCTTTTTAAAATTCTTTTGCCTGCTCTTGTGCGAGAATAGTTTCTGCAAACTTCTACAATTTCTGCAAAAGTTTGTTTATTAATATCTCCCTTACCGATCAGATTTAATGCTTCTCTGCTCTCATCATCAATTCCTCTTAGAAAGATAGTCTTACTTAATTCTTCATCTAGGTTGTTTCCACACCTCCTATGGACAAATAAAAATCTATCCACATAGTCTTCTATATTTTCATCCTCCATTTGTTTCATGTGGAAAAGTTCATCTTTCCGATCCCTGACTCTACAATAATCCTGATATTTATCAAGAAAAATAGTTTCCATGTCCTCCCAGGTGGTGATAGAATCTGCAGTCAAACCCATGAACCATCGTAAAGCTGATTCCTTAAGAGTGTGTTGGTTTTTTCCCAGACTGGATGCTTACTCCCAGATTTCCCTACAAGGTAGCCATCAATGACCAACAGGATCTCTGGGCCAGGGGCCAACAGTGTAGGAGATAGACTCTATATTTTATCTCCTCTTCTTCTTCAGGCTCTGCAAAACCTAGGGGGGTATTCCCTACTCAACATCCATGAGGGTATGCATACAAAGGCTAGGATGCTGACAGAAAGCAGATAAGTCCTCCTGTAAGTAGACCAAAACTGAAAGATAAGAGCAAAGGGGCTAGCTTTGGGCCTATTTGCAGTTGTAGACAGAGGACTTGGATCCTAAAACTAATTCTAATGTCCTAATGGTTGTTTTAGAGTTTGATTTTGATTTTATATTTGGATGCAAAGTTGAACATGGTGTATAACACAAACACAAAGCAAGATTGGTGCCTATCCAGGGCCTGGAGTCAGTAGACATACACCTGTGAATAATTAGCATGAACAACTAAAACTGGATTTTAGGGGATACATATGATACCTGCCTTACAGATATCTCCCAATACAAAGTGTTAAGCTATCTATACTTATGGCATCCCTACTGCAGTATACCCTTCCCAATGTTCAATCTGAGAACAATTTAATCTACCCTTGAGCAGAAGTTAAGAGATCAAACACTCAACACAGGAATTCTATGTTCTAGAGTCTCAGATATTCCTTAAATATCTAGACTCAGAAGAAAGATACATGCAATACTAGAGATAGAATTAACAAAACACATGCTAACATAACATTTCTCATATAAGATCAATCATGAAATCAGTGGATTCATGCAAAAACATACAACAGGAGATACATAAACTCACAAGTTTTGCTGCAGAGCAACCAAATCAGCTGTATTGCATTACAAAGCCAAAATGTTCAACTTTTAACAACCGAAAAAAATGGTAACATAGTCTACCTATATCGTCCAGAAAGTGTACCTCTAGCAATTAATTACATGGCTTTTGACAAAAAACGTCAGATACAGATCCCACAAAGGAATGACGCTCAGAAGTTATTGCTACAGCAGACAAGGGAGGCCTCAAGCCTTGTGCCGCCATATGGAAGTCTTCATTCATAATCAGGTAGCTTCACCATTTGTACCATCGCCCATACCCCTACTACAGTCGCCATTGATGGCCCAACAACCCGCAACCACCGAGAAAATAGTCGCAGCATTCAAAAAAGGATCTCCCGCCAAAACGCGCTTCATCGCAGGTTCAAATTATGCCAGGAGAATAGTCCCACATGCATGGTACGGAGACCCCTTCAATATTTTAAAAACATAGCTGCATGTATAATAGGTGTCGAGCACTTTTGCCACGCTCAACGCACAAGCCTTCGCCAAAAACCCATCGCTAAGACTTAGGCCATCAGCTCACTCCCAAATCCTCTTGTCGATCTCAACAGTCACACCGATGCCTACCTTCGCATTTCCCTGTCGGCCAGACCAACACCATCAGCCAACATGAAATTCCTCCTGTCGATACCTTCAGTCACGTCAACGCCATCTTCGCTTCCTATCTCCGTCGGTGAGACCAACACCATCGGCGCGCCTAAACAAACTCTCACCGATCCCAACGGTCTCTCCGATGGCCAAGAAAAACACACCTGCTTCGGCAAGACCATTACCATCGGCCCAGCCAAAAATCCTCCCGACAATGCCGATCACTCCGATGAAAGCCCCTTCGGCAAGACACACGCCGATGACTCCTCATCGACCAAACTCCTTACATCGGCGGCCCAAAAAAAAGCTTCATCGATAGCCAAACACACGCCGATGGACATCCATCAGCCAGACCAAAACAATCGGAGCACTCAAGAAATCTTTCGTCGATGAAGCCGATCACTCCGATAAGACCAAAAAACATAAAGCTTTGAACCATTGAACCTTGAACCGGTTCAACCCGATGGTTCAAAAGAGAGGTTCAACCAAGAAGTTCAACACCGATACCAACTCAGTCGGCAACATAAAAGCAACCCCGCGAACCCATTGAACTGATGAACCGGTTCAATGGCGAGGTTCAATACCGAGGTTCAAACATCAAAAATACTCCATCAGCAAAACACTTGACCGGCGGCCAAGAAACTCGAAGCATCGAACTATTGAACCTTGAACCATTGAGCAAAGGGTTCAAGCGGGAGGTTCAACGATACAATATTTGTGCAAGGCAAATGCATAATATGACCCGTTAGAAGAAAAATGAACCCTGAACCGCTGAACCATTGAACTTAGAGAAAAAGGGTTCAAGTTCAAACTGAAATGTCAAAGACACAAAAACAAACACATGCCGATGGAGAAAACATGAAGACCACCTCCTCAAGAACTGTGATGCAGACACTGAAAAACACTGAGGGGCCCCAAAACTTAAAACTTTTTTGGATTTTTGGGAAGGTGCCTGCATGAAAATTTCTCCAAAACTGAGAGTCAATTCAGGCACCAACGGAGTGGAAGGAAACAATTTTAATTTCTGGTTATCTATAGCGTAGTCATAAGTTTGGTAGAGGACCTTGAATTCAAATAGAAATTGGTCTAGATCTTCTAAAGTTTTTCCTCTAAAGGTGGGTAGAAATGCAGGAGATATGTTTTTCATAGGAGGTTCATTTCTCTTAGGAATGATGGAGATCGAATAAGAGAATGTTCTATTATTAGCTGGTTCATCATGGTTCCCAACATTATCGCCCATCGTTGAATATGTAGTAGATGAATTGGGAGACTCTGATAGTACAAGTGATCCTTGATTGATCAGGTGATCTGGAGGTTCTTCCAAATTAGCCTCCAGAGATATATCTACTATAGGATGTCTAATGAATCGACCTAAGGCGTCCCTAGGTCTTCTCATAAACTAATGGATCGAAAGTTTTATCAACACCTTAAACCTACAATGATTGTAGATTAATCCCTGACAACGACGCCAAAAATGATGAGGTCGAAGTAGTGCTTTGTTAATGCATCACCATTTAATTTTATCAATTCGAAGGTGTCTAGAGCTATTTGCGATAAGACTTCTTGGAATGGAGTGGTTTTGATCGAGTGGTTTGGTGAATGGAACTTGGTTTTTTGGTCTTGCTAGAATTGAAAGTGCATGCAGAAATAAAGATCTATCTAATTGCTGAGAAATAAACACACTTGCTTAGAAGGAAACTATATTAATTTGATGGAAAGGAAACACACTTGCAGGAAACGAAACGCACTTGCAAGAAAGGAAACTATCTTAAATTGTTGGAAACAAACACACTTGCTGTAAAACAAATTAATCTAACATGCTAAAAAGTAAATGAAGATCAATTGAATCCACTGTTATTCTACAACAATGAAACACTCTGTATATGACAATGCTGATAAAGAACAGATCTATTTATTTTTGGTATTTTAGAATTTTTAAGAACTAACTTGTAGGGAACAATTAACAACAATCACACAGAACATTAAGGAAAACTTAATAGAGATTAAAATAGAATTACATAAATACCAAATTATCGAGAGTTCTTCCCTTAGATGGGTAAGCAGGCCCTACTTCCCCAACTAGAGACGATCCTCTTGCTCAACTAACTTCTTTCAGTAGAAATTCCCCTTCATATTAAATCATAGTCCAGAAATGGATGGAATTACAAGCATGAGGAGTTTTCCTCCTGTTACAGCGATCCGGTGATAACTTTCTATGAAAACTTAGAAAACTTTGAACTACCTACAAAGAAATGAATTGCTCGTACTTATACAGTCGAGCATTATTGGAAGAAGAAAACTAACAGCAAGTCTAACTGGAGTGAACTGGGACTAAAGCCAGTTGTATGGTTTATTACAATCATTATTCCTACACAGAACTATAGATTATAAATCTGCGTTAGTTCTAATTGCATGGTGAACTAAATGATTCCCCAGAAATGGTACGATGCAAGATGGTAGACACTTCAATTGGGACTAAAGTCAGCTAATTAATATTTCAATTAGTCACCAGGATTTGGCAAGGTGGTAATGTTACCCTTATCAGCTGCGTGATTGAAGCACAAGTTATGTTTGTACTCAAGGATGGACTTGTGGCGATCATCGACTCAAGGGGAGGATGACCCTAGGAAGGTTTTCAGCATCTGGAGCTATCCAGAGTTTAGATTCTTCTTAGGACAGAGGGCTCCGGAGGGATTCAGAGACCACTGGTTGTTCCTACTCCTGCAAGCCTTATAAAAAGATTCACAACTTCGCACCATAATGCATAAGATATGCACTTTTGAAAAGTAATTCAGTAAAATAAAGCAAGAGATTTCATCAAAGGAAATGAAAACTAATCATGTGCATAATCTAACCAAAAGACAAACATAATTATAATAATATGTAATTATATATGCCAAAGTGTCTGAGAGAGTTTTTAAGAACAGAAATAACATGAAATAGATGAGTCAATTATATGGCTCATCACAGCCTAACCTCTTCAGACTAGGAAGCCTCCATAACAGAGTGAATTACCGCACGTATAACCACCTGAACGGATGCCCAAACTAAAAGCCAATTATTTTAGATAGCCAAAAATCACTATTTGTTGATGTAGGAGGTTAGACCTCTGAAGCCGTCCAACGTCATACACTCATTTAGTGTGGAGATAGAAAATCTAGCTCTTCAGAGGGATTGTAACTTAGTATGCATGAGAAGTGAGTGCACTGTAAGGGGGAGCCGGTTCTACCAAGTTGCTAATTGTCCACCTTTATGTAAGTGGCAGGAGTAAAATCCAAGTTGGAATTTGACAAATATTGCCCTTTCCATCCTTAGGACTGTACTTGTTTGTTTACATTTATCAAAAAATGTATCAAATAACCATGGAAACTTCTTGTCTACTGTGTTTTTTGGCAATAACTTGAGTCAAGACAATACCACAAACTTTAGAGCAAATCAGGAAAACATGCAAAACAAAACAAACTGACAAACTGAAACAAAAGACAAAATTTTTGTAGTCCTGCGCATACATCAAATCTTGTTACGCATATACCAAATCCTGTTGCACATTCACATAATATTTCTGGGCATATACGCCATATTGTTGCGCAAACCACAGAACTGCACATTTACAACATAGTGATGCGCATTTGCAACATAGTCCTGGGCATACAGAATTGTGCATCCATCAGGCAGAGCTGCGCATTCACCATTTCTTCTTGTGCATTTGATGTTGTGCATCCACAACAGAGAGTTGTTCCGTACAATTTGAGATAAAAGTGAAACCATTTTTGGATACCCTTTTTGCTCTAGTATACACTTGGAAAATAACTTCAACCTTGCAGTCACATCCTCATACCATTTTCACAACATCACCTTTGCATACCAGTATCTTACTATTCAAACACATCAAACCAATCCAAAACTTGCATCAAGGCATAATTGATACTCTACCAAATTCAAACAATATCTAGCTAGTTTCATAACAGGATTCCAATCTTCCTTCACATCAAAACTATACTTGTGTATCTTGATAAAAGAATAGTCTACATCAATAGTGGAGATCATCTATCCCTATTTTGACTACCTTCTATATCGACACTTCGATTGCTATTACCATTATAGCTCAAGAACACCTTGTTTGGACAACATAGAATCAATATAAAACCTTAGAAAAATCTAGTCTAAAGCATATCCAATCAAGTTCACCTCATATCATATCATATCAAAACATCAAACCAAGTCCACCAAGTCTCACAATCCAATGTCACCCACATCTCAAACTTGCATGGTTGAAACTAGCTCGCAAGACTAAAAAGGCTAAGGATATGACAAATCCATTAGAAGCACTTATGCAACAAATTCAAGCCTTACAACAACAATTGGTGAACTTATAAATTGGATCTTCCATAAAATGATATTCACTAGAGGACATATCTCCTTATCCATTTGATAAAATATTGGTTATGATACCTTTCCCTTCTATTTTTGAAGTGCCCAAGTTTGACAAATATAGGGGAAAAGGTGATCTACGTGAACCAAATCCTTCCCAACATGAGCATGCTAGTACTAGCCACTCCTCACACCAAGATAACGCATCCTTAACCCATCTTAATAATATTATTGACAAGGGAAACACCACCTTAAGTTTGGAATCATATACCACTCCATCTACTAGTCCTCCATCACCATCCCATAGAATGACTATCCCAAAGCATACTAGTCCTACACCAACACCACCATCAAACTTCCCAAGCTCTAATCCATCAACCAAAGAATCCTTAAATGATTTTCTCTAAAGACTCTTTGCAAAATCTAAAAGCAAAAGAAAAGCTATGGAGAAATCCAAATCCACTCATCCAATTTCATCCCCATCTAACACAAGCAATCCTAACCTTAATCATAAGCCTACGCCCTCTACCATTATTCTCCATCCATTATATTGTCCATCCACCCATATACTCATGAAGGATGTGATCCAATGGCTATTAGCAAGGAGTAACCACCCTCATGCCATCAAATCTCTATCCTTGAAACTATCCAAGAACCTTCAAATGTCATGCCTATTTCTCCAATCCCACCATGTAGCTCACAATCCATTGAACCTCTTGAAGAATCTCCCATCATGAGTCTAAGTCAAGATATATTATACTCTCATGTTGTTGAGCATCTAGAGCCTCTCAAGCCTATTCAAGAGTATCTGACTTCCACTTCCATTCAAAACCAAGAGCTATGTCAAGGGTCTAATCTAAAGCATGTAGAAACATCAACCCTTTATCCAAATCAAGATCAAATTCCTTTGATTCCACCCATCCATAACATTTATCTTTTCCATGATCAAGATATTACTCATGAAGAAGCTATCCATGAGAAACTTGATCCTATATCTATCCATGAGCAAGAAATCCAAATCCAACCTATCCGTAACATATATCTTTTCCATGATGAAGAACTTATCCATGAAAACCTTGATCCTATTCATACCCCCACAACCATCCATAAACAAGATACCCAAGACCTACATACTCCATTTAATAAAAATCTTGTTGACCTACGTGAGCATTCACCCCATTTCATGGCCTTCCTTCAAAGCAAAGAAACTTCTTCTTCATCGAGCCCTACCCATGATCCACAAACATTCATTCCTCTCAATGAGACACTTGCTCCCAAGTACACATATATGATCAAACCAATACCATGTATCTAAGTGAGCATAATGATAACCAAGATCCTAATGATCCTCGTCCACTATCAACTCCATTGAAAATCGACCATCATATACACTTGGTTTATCCACTTTCATTCATGAGTGTTCTTCCTTAGGAACACAACATCCTTTATCCACTTTCTCTTCTCTGTCCAATAATCAACTCAAGTCTAGTGTCCAAACTACACCTAGTCCCATAGTTCATCGTGTTGGTTTTCTTTTCGAATCAGTAGAGGGTTTGTCAGTTCCAATGCACAGGCAGATTCGGCCAACTAATACAGGAGGTTGTGTGAGCTGCCTCCCCTTCACTTCTGGTTCTGCCACACCAAGGGGGGTATCCCTATTTGATAAAAATTTTACCTTGACTCACCCAATGACAGGAAGATTTAGCTTTGTGATAACATGCAGAATACTCTCATGTGTGGACCAAGATTTGTGTGACAAATCACAAGGTTAGCAACATTCTTGGACATATTTGTCTGGTTATGGATGAGAGTATGCAGAGGTTCCTAATCCTACTCTTACAACTAACAGGTTGGAATTATGAAATGGTTTGAATTGATGTTTTGGATGCAAGACAAGGGGTTTTGGATCATAACTACTGATCCGGAAGCAGACTGGTGCCTATCTCAGGGCAAGGAGTCAACTAGACATATACAAGAGAGTGGCTTGCAACTGGCATTCAAGTTTCAAGGGGTTAGGACTGATGTTTGTCTTACAAACACCACCCAAGGATAAGTATTTAATTATCTCTACTTACATACATCCCAGCTCACATACAACCTTCTCCATACTCAACCTAAAACAATTTAATCCACTCCTTGAATGGAAGTTAGAGATTAAGCATGCAATAAAGAAATCTATACCCAGAATCTGAGAAACCCTTAGCAACCAGATTCAAAAGAAGAGAATGCATACAACACATGGAGACAGACAGATAAACACATGCAATGAAGCATTTTTCATATAAAATGACAAGAAACTGAACATATGTGCAAGGTGCATTTAGATGCAACTCATAAACTCCCAAAGAGATAAAATAGCCAAGAAAATGCTGTCTTTCGTTATTTCTCCCCCAAAAATGCCCAAGTCTTCAACAACTCGAAATGAGTAACACAGTTTGCATTTTATAGCAAGACTATGTACTCAGCAATAATTTCATGGCATTTCAAAATTTCTGCCAGATATAGCGCACCACAGAATGGTGCCCAAAACATTGAATGCAATAGGTGGGATCTGGAGATGTGCAGCCACTTGGGATTTTCCATTAAAGTCGGTAGTTGACCTGTCCATCGTCGATCAGACCTCTGCAAATGTTGCCATCAATGCCAACCTACCTGTAGCCTTTGGAAATGCAACAGTCGCATGTCTATAAAGTTTTTCCCGCTTGAAAAATAGCTGCATATACAAAGAAAACCTCCGCTGAAAGTCGTTGAAACAGAACTGTCGATTTGCATCCTATCGCTGAGATTAACGGCTCCTAAATACCTTGACAAGTCACCAACTAGTGAAAACGTGCCATGTAGGCACCTTATGCTTCTATCGCAGACTTTTCCGCCATCCATTTTATCCTTTTCACCATGTATATGCATATTCAAATGCATATACAATTGCCCGCCTTTTGCCTTTAAAACCCTTGTATATGCCAATGCATATACACACAACTATTTAACATACAAGGCGGACCTCAAATTGTTATAGAACAAATTGAAATTGCATTAGGGTCTCGCCATGTACATTTCTCTTTGCATGTCTCCTTTGTATATTGCAGATACAAACACAATATACATACAAGCCACGAATTTCAAATCATTATGAATCAGAATGTACCTCCTTTTGAAATCTAGCTTGTATCTTTTTCATTGCACATCAGCTTGTATATTGGCATATACAAGCGCTTTATACAACCCATGGACCTCAAATTTCATTCACTGCATTTTACTCTTCCTTCGCGTCTGGGCTGTATGTCTTTCCTTTGCATATCGGCCTGTATACTGCATATACATATGCAATATACATGCAATCCGTGGATTCCAAACCTCCATGAAGCATATTAGAACAACTTTAAAATCTGGCCTTTATATATGAACCTTTGCACTTTTCATTGTATATCTGTGCTATACAATGCACACATACATGCAAGCTGCGGAGTTCAACACCTTATGAGCTATATTACATTCCCCCTTCATGTCCGGGCCTTGTATATGAGCACTTGTACATCACAAACATACAACACGGATATACAAAACAAAATATACAATCCGGACCTGTATCTTTTATTAACCAGAATGTAATATCCATCGGGTCCGGGCCTTGCATATTTAGTTGTATGCGCCAACATACAATCGCCTTTGAATGCAACTGGTGGATCCGACCCCTTGGTTCCTACTTTGCATGCAACTTTTTCTTTGTATGTGCCTCTTGCATATTTTTGATGTACAATCAGCTTTGTATATCCACAGGCCCCACCACTTGTATATTGGCCCCTTGCACATTCTTTCCTTGCATATGCATCGGCCAATGATACATTGCACTATAGTGAATGCATGTCTGCACCTTGTATATTTTCTATTGTATATTTCCATATGCATCAGCTACAGTGAACCCGATATACATTCAGCACAGTAACCTCCTTGTATGCCGCCAATGCATCTTTTCATTGCATGTTTTCTAATGTATGTAGCCATTGTATGTTTAAACATACAACACAAATATACATGCAGACCCGGTATACATTTAGGGAATATTCCCAGAATCTATGAAAGATTCCTGAATGTATATGCACCTTTTTTAAGCCCGATAAGCATTGCGAAATGCATATAACTGGTTTTTCACCATTTTTGAAGGCCGATTGAGATTTCTAACCCGCCAATTGTACATTTGACTTGCATGTATATACAAACACCCTTGTATATACAAAGACACATGCATACAACATATTTTTGCATTTTTCTACTGCAGAGGCCGAAAGTGTTAGAATTTTTTAGACTTTTTGGAAGGTGCCTACATATTAAAATGCTTGAAACCTGAATGTTTATGCAGGCACCACCAGCAGCTCTGTCTGGGGACGCATGCCTCTTGTAGGCATGGCGAGAACTTTAGAATCTCTGGTTTCGCAGATTGGGCCTTACCCATTGGGCAACAGAGTCGAACATTGCACCAACCTACACACAAATTATATTTTCAAACATTATTTTGGCGGCCCTGGGTAGCCAAAAATGAAGAACCACAACTTTTTCCTGTCAAATGCCTGATTCCACTATGAATAACCCCAACCACAACTGAAAACATTAAAACAATTTGCCCACATGTTGATCTTGTCAATTACACGCTTTACCATTTTTTGAAGCTTGCCTCTATCAGTGTAGCCTCTGTCACTCTGCATCTTACAATCAGACATACAACCATACATAGTAGAATATGTTTCAGGATTGGGCAACATATGTATGTTATAATCTTCAAACAGTATATCCTCATATTGCATTTGGCAATACTCATTACTTACTTGGTTGTTGCACACTACCAAACACTCATCAAGCTGATCCAAAAACTGAAAACACTTAGAGTATATGAGACTCCCATTATCATTTATATCACTTATTGACATTGAAAACAAATCTTGATCCAGCACATGTCTGAACCAAATGATGATGAACATTCATTATCCACAGTTTGCAATCAGTATCATCATTTTCAAACAAAGGGTTAATTTTGCACCACTGAAAGTCATGACTCACAATGTCAAATGCATCCACAGGCTCATCATAAAGGGGATTCATACTCATTGCAAAGGTCTCTGTTTCTTCTTCATGACAATCCATTTCTTTTTCATCATTGACAAATCCATAGTCATAAGAAGAACAAACCTGACCCATGAACTGATCATGGATATCATCTTTAACATCTGATTACCCCACATACAAAATTTCTACTACTTCAATGCACTCTGAAGTTGAACTATCTGCATCATTTTCTAGCCCTCTAATGCTTCCTGATGAAACTGATATTGATTCTTGATCCATATGATCACAACTATGCATAACTGGATCATTTAAACATGAAGGCTCTTTGTTGAAGGCTGGCATGTAAATATTACTTGAAAAATTATTATTGTCAACTTGATTTGCTGGGCAAATCAAAACATCCTCCTCTATAACAGAAACATCAATCAACTTGGAATGATGCAAAAACTGGGACAACAGGGGTGTGAATACTTTGACATTCATCTCCAACATTTAAATTATAGCTCTCATCAGCATTGGGGACTGCAGGGCAGCAAATTTTTTTAGAGAAATAACCTTTTTGAATTCCATACCTCCAATTGTTTTCAATGTCTATTACAAATTGATGTGCCTGATGCAATGTGGTGGGCTCCTTATCTCTCAATCTATAGTTCATTTTCATATCAAATGCTCCCAAATAGACAATTAGGCACAATGCATCATTAGGTCTCATACATTCTGGTATTCTTCTCAAGGCCTTCATAAATCTGAGGTTAAAAGCTGGAATCAACTCATCCTCTTCTATATGGATATACATGAAATCATTGATGACTGCAAATTCAGAAATTCTTTCACCATATTGTTCTAGAAATGTAGATTTAAATTCTTGCCAAGAGCTGACAGAGTATATTGGAAGATAGGAGAACCAGTCCCTTGCATCTTCATATAGAGATTGAACAAATAATCTCATAACTACATCTTCATGGTCAATCTCAAAATCATCTATCACATTTATAAACTACTGCAAGTGTCTCTCAGCTGATTCATCCTTTGCACCATTGAATTTGGGCAAATACTTTCTAATTTTAGATGGAAAAACATTTGGGTAGCCACAAATGCCATTAAAATTTATGGGCTTATATCTGTCAATACTGAAACTTTGGGATTGATTATTATGCATTACTGCATTTGACACCTCAGAAGGGTGCATGGGCTGATAATACATCTTTATGTGTTTTTTGCAACCCTTCTCTCAACTCAGATTTTCAATTACAACAATGACCTTAGGTCTTTTACAATACAAACTGCTATTTCATCTTGCCTAAAGTCCTCTACATGAGTCTTTTAACAACATTGCATACTCCTTTTGAAATACAAACTAGGTTCTTACAAAAGCATGCAATCTAGTCACCAATATTTCCCTTTTAACCAGTGTTGTTTCACCAAATAGGGGGTCTTTTAAAACTTATGTAAATACCTAGATATGTTGCAGCCTTTGATAGGTTCATTCAACAGAGTCGCCACCTCCTTGGCAGAGGAATGAGCTTCAAATAGGCTGAAGCTGAAAATTGATTTCTTTTCTTTCTAGGTTCTCCCACAGCAGAGCCACACATATAACTTTCCAAAGTTGCTGCAACAAACACTTCCAGTCTGATTCTTCAATTTTTTAGACTCAAACTTTCATGGATATGACATTAAGTCCCCAGCAGAGTCGCCATCTGTTGGTTTTCTTTTCGAATCAGCAGAGGGTTTGCGAGTTCCAATGCACAGGCAGATTCAGCCAACTAATACAGGAGGTTGCGTGAGCTGCCTCCCCTTCACTTCTGGTTCTGCCACACCAAGGGGGGTATCCCTATTTGATAAAGGTTTTACCTTGACTCGCCCAATGACAGGAAGATTTAGCTTTGTGATAACAGGCAGAATACTCTCATGTGTGGACCAAGATTTGTGTGACAAATCACAAGGTTAGCAACATTCTTGGACATATTTGTCTGGTTATGGATGAGAGTATGCAGGGGTTCCTAATCCTACTCCTACAACTAACAGGTTGGAATTATGAAATGGTTTGAATTGATGTTTTGAATGCAAGACAGGGGGTTTTGGATCATAACTACTAATCTAGAAGCAAACTGGTGCCTATCTCAGGGCAAGGAGTCAACTAGACGTATACAAGAGAGTGGCTTGCAACTGGCATTCAAGTTTCAAGGGGTTAGGATTGATATTTGCCTTACAAACACCACCCAAGGATAAGTATTTAACTGTCTCTACTTACATACATCCCAGCTGACATACAACCTTCTCCATACTCAACCTAAAACAATTTAATCCACTCCTTGAATGGAAGTTAGAGATTAAGCATGTGATACTGAAATCTATACCCAGAATCTGAGAAACCCTTAGCAACCAGATTCAAAAGAAGAGAATGCATACAACACATGGAGACAGACAGATAAACACATGCAATGAAGCATTTTTCATATAAAATGACAAGAAACTAAACATATGTGCAAGGTGCATTCAGATGCAACTCATAAACTCCAAAAGAGACAAAACAACCAAGAAAATGCTCTGTCTTTTGTTATTTCTCCCCCCAAAATGCCCAAGTCTTCAACAACCTGAAATGAGTAACACAGTTTGCATTTATAGCAAGACTGTGTACTCAGCAATAATTTCATGGCATTTCAAAATTTCTGCCAGATACAGTGCACCACAGAATGGCGCCCATAACATTAAAAGTAGCAGGTGGGATCGGGAGATGTGTAGCCGCTTGGGGTTTTCCATTAAAATCGATAGTTGACCTGTCCATCGTCGATCAGACCTCTGTAAATGTTGCCATCAATGTCAACCTACCCGCAGCTTTTGGAAATGTAGCAGTCGCGTGCCTCTGAAGTTTTTCCCACTCAAAAAATAGCTGCATATACAAAGAAAACCTCCACTGAAAGTCACTGAAATAGAACCGTCGATTTGCATCCTATCATTGAGATTAACGGCTCCTAAATACCTTGAAAAGTTGCCAACCAGTGAAAACGTGCCACGTAGGTACCTTATGCTTCTATCATAGACTTTTTCGCCATCCATTTTGCCCTTGTCGCCATGTATATGCATATTCAAATGCATATACAATTGTCGCCTTTTGCCTTTAAAACACTTGTATATGCCAATGCATATACATACAACTGTTTAACATACAAGACGGACCTCAAATTGTTATAGAACAAATTGAAATTGCATTAGGGTCCCGCCATGTACATTTCTCTTTGCATGTCTCCTTTGTATATTGCAGATACAAACACAATATACATACAAGCCGCAGATTTCAAATCATTATGAATCAGAATGTACCTCCTTTTGAAATCCGGCTTGTATCTTTTTCATTGCACATCGGCTTGTATATCAGAATATACAAGCGCTTTATACAACCCACGGACCTCAAATTTCATTCACTGCATTTTACTCTTCCTTTACGTCTGGGCTGTATGTCTTTCCTTTACATATCGGCCTGTATGCTACATAGACATACACAATATACATGCAATCCGTAGATTCCAAACCTCCATGAAGCATATTAGAACAACTTTAAAATCTAGCCTTTGTATCTGAACCTTTGCACTTTTCATTGTATATCCGCAATATATAATGCACACATACATGCAAGCTGCGGAGTTCAACACCTTATGAGCTATATTACATTCCCCCTTCATGTCCGCGCCTTGTATATGAGCGCTTCTACATCACAAACATACAACGCGGATATACAAAACAAAATATACAATCCAGACTTGTATCTTTTATTAACCAGAATGCAATATCCATCGGGTCCGGGCCTTGCATATTTAGTTGTATGCGCCAACATACAATCGCCTTTGAATGCAACTGGTGGATCCGACCCCTTGGTTCCTACTTTACATGCAACTTTTTCTTTGTATGTGCCTCTTGCATATTTCTGATGTACAATCGGCTTTGTATAGCTGCGGGCCCCACCACTTGTATATCGGCCCCTTGCACATTCTTTCCTTGCATATGCATTGGCCAATGATACATTGCACTGTAGCGAATGCATGTCTGCGCCTTGTATATTTTCCATTGTATATTTCCATATGCATCAGCTACAGTGAACCAACCTGATATACATTCAGCACAGTAACCTCCTTGTATGCCGCCAATGCATCTTTTCATTGCATGTTTTCTAATGTATGTAGCCGTTGTATGTTTAAACATACAACACAAATATACATGCAGACCCTGTATACATTTAGGGAATATTCCTAGAATCTGCAAAAGATTCCTGAATGTATATGCACCTTTTTGAAGCCCGATAAGCATTGCGAAATGCATATAACTAATTTTTCACCATTTTTGAAGGTCGATTGAGATTTTTGACCCGCCAATTTGTACATTTGACCTGCATGTATATACAAACACCCTTGTATATACAAAGACACATGCATACAACAGATTTTTGCATTTTTCTACTACAAAGGCCGAAAGTGTTAGAATTTTTTGGACTTTTTGGAAGGTGCTTTCATATTAAAATGCTTGAAACCTGAATGTTTATGCAGGCAGCACCACATCGCATGCTCCAAAAAATGAACTACCAAGGTAAAGGCTTAGGCCTTCACAAACAAGGTATTTTGGAGCTCATCCAGGTCAATGTCCCTCCTCACTCATATGGCCTTGGATACACACCCCAAGGTCAACAATATAAAGATGTTGGTACTTCCTCCATTCCTCCTAAATCCACCACTTCCCATCGCAAACCGTATCATATACCCAAGACATATGTTGCCATTCCACATCCATCATCCTACAAATGTCAAAAGCATGTGACCATACACCTCCCTCCATCCACTTTACCTCCACTCCTTCCAACTCCTACTATCCCTCCATCCACCTTTCTTCCACTTCTACCAATGCCTAATTATCCACTTATCCATAAATTCCCTAAAAATCCTAATCACGACCAACATATACATACATTGTCTGAACATGAAGCTTCCACTCATTCCACCAACCCCAAGGGATATAAAAATAAAAATGTGGATACCTCCTATAAAGAAAAATATCCTAAAAATCCTCATGCTTTAAAGCACAAATACAAAGAGACAAAGCAAAGTATATCCAAAAATCTCTCCAAGTCCATATCTTCAAAAGAAAAGGCCAAAAATAAAGTAGTTTGGGTTCCTAAGCAAAAAGAAATAAATTCAAATGAAGCATCCACATCTCAAAAATCCAAACCATCCCATTCCATCCAAAATGCCCATTCCATTCAAAAAGTCCAAAAATCCCACAAGCAAAACAAAAATCATAAAAATACTAAGTCTATGTGGGTACCTAAGTTACTACTTCACCCATCTCCTAAGCCAACATTGTCATTATTTCCTACACTACCTCCACATCAAAAGATTCAATGTTTATCATGGTGTGTGCAACCCTTGGTCATGATTCCTTTCCATACCTCCATCTCCCCATCTTTCACCCATTATCCTGCATATCTTCCTCATCACTTTCATATGGTCCATGTTGTTGCATAAGCCTTTTATCCATGCTTTTCCATAAACCTTACATAATCCACATCAAAATCCACTAGCCTATCGTACCATAAACCTCATAATCCACTAGCCTATCCTACCATAAACCTCATAATCCACTATCCTTCCATACATAACCCACATCAAAATCCACTATCCCCCATCCATCCTTGCATGAACCTTTCAAAATGCACTATCTACATTATCCATCTCCCTCTCATGAAACCCCTTACAACCATCTATGAGCATGATGAGACTTGACATGGTCTATGTGCGATGACATCCCTCTCTAGTGGGACAATATCACTTTTCATGGCACTAGACACTTGAGTCCCTCTTATCCATATCCACCTATCCCATCCAAGTGTCCCATAAAAACATATACTAAAAAAAAAATCAAAAAAGTAAAGAAAAATCCCTTCGTCCAATGGTGAAAACCACCCTTGGTGGCGCCTTGGATAAGTACCATGATGAAAACCTGGCAAACAAGTGTCATGTGTAGGTTGATCTTCTATGTCACTTACCCTTGGGAGCACATTGTCTCATCGACCCTATCATTTTCCATCCTATCTTACCATACCATCCTATCATCCTTATCCTACATATACCTATCATATTGTTATCCTTTCATCCTCTATTCCTCCTTTTGATCTTGATAAAGATTGGGGGCACAATGTTGACAAATGTTTTGGATATCTCTTGACATACCTCATCCCTTTCAAACTAATCCTATCATTCTCCTTCGTCATAAGCTTTGTCATGTCAAATCCCAAGCCTTACTTATAGAATAGGGTAAGTTATTCCTATGCGACATAGTCTTTGGAGATCACATCCACCCTATCTTACACATACATCCATTCCATTCCTTATCACCCATCCTTTTATCCATCCAATCCCACCTACTTCCTTGCACCAAGACTTAGGGCCAGTTATATTGAGTCTACCATCAGTTCAGCCCTATGTTTCATCCATAATAAGTAGATCCTTTACTTGACTGGGGGAAAAATCCTCGACCTAGTTAAGGATTCAGATTTTTGAATGTCACAAACCTCAGAGAATAACAATAAGAATTGCGATACTATCTCCAGACAACATACAGCACTACAAACGAACCTTTTCAACAAAACACTTGACACACGACATTAACCTATATCAAACAACAATGTGCCTAAACCTTCAAGATGATTATATATGTTTCATGGCAAGAAAACATATCTATGGTAGGAAGATTTGATGCTTGTTATAAGTCATAGGTCTTGATTTTTGTTATCATGTTTCCTATGCTACTCAAGGATGTTTAAGACTAGAGGAGCTATGATGATACATGATTATTTTCATTTGTTTGTTGTTTGTGGATCAATCTTTAGTAATGTGACGACTTGTCTAACAACATGATCAGCAAGAGATCATCAAGGACATTATGGGTCTTAGCATGAAAGAGTGCAATCCTTGTCTATTGATACATGCAAGAAATACTCAGGTCATCTAGGTTCAATTTTGACTAGATGCTTGTATTAACTTGCTAAATCAAAATCCATGTAAGAGATACTAAGGTCATTATGGTTTAATTATACCTAGATGCTTGTATTTTCTTACAACATTTTAAAAGCTCAATGATGAAAAAGTACTTCAAATACTTGTATACAAGATGACAAAGCCTCATTTGTGCAGGATAGGTTTGCATTTCATTTCATTTATAAGCATTTCATACGTATCATTTTCCAAGTGGCTTAAGATCCAAGTCCTTTCTTTATCTACTCACCGTTTTCTCTCTTTTCATTTCAAAAGTGCACCAATTGTTCCTCTCGAGGGGGCATCATCATCATTAATCTTGTTCATTAACTTACCATTATCTTTCCTTGTCACCTTCGCTCTTGTGTGACTGGGGCATCATCCAATCATCAAATCAATTCAATCAAATCAAGCAATGATCCAAATGCAAGTCATCCTTAATCCATACCAATCGAGTAAATCAATCTTGTCAAATTATCCAATCGCAATCAATGGTCTTGATCTTAATCTCATCATAAACCAAATCAATCAAACAATAAATCATCATCATCAATGGGATATATCATTCCCGCATCTTTGTGTTGGTCTAGGGATATATCGTTCCTCGCAATGACAACACTATCATCAATCATTATTGATTAATCATTGGTTTATAGCTTGACAGGGGCAATACCTTGTTTGTTTTTGTATCATTTGTGCACACTTGCTTGCTTGCTTGTGTGTGTTATCATTTTCTCTTGCATAACATATCATTCACCTCTGTCATCCATCCCTTATCTTGCATCCTCCATTTTCTTAGACATCCTTTATCATTTCTTCTTCATCGTGAGATTGTTCATCATTCTTTCACCAAATTCAACCCGACCAATCTCCCGAGGGGGCATCCTATTGTCATTAAGTTGTACCAGGGGCAAACTGGGGCATGTATCAATCGCAGAAAATTTTTATTCTTTGAAACAATGTGATAAAAACACATTATCTCAAAGAGGGGCAAAATGTATACACCTAAAAATGGCTAAGTTGAATTAAATAAATATTTAATATTTATTTTATTCTCATTCCTCTATCAATGAATAAATTCAATAATTTATTTTTATGATCCACATCATCATAATTCTACAACAAATCAATTAAATCATCTAATTCTAATGTCATCCCTAATTAAATAATTCTAAATTATTTAATCAATCATCTTATCCAAATTCAAAAGTCCATAATTCCACATCATCCAATCCACCTCACAATCCACCTCATCATGTTGCACACATAATTAAATATTTTAACATTTAATTATCTATTTAACCTCACCCGCATGTCCTATTATTCCTCCAACCATCCCTATTCTCATGAGCATGGTCTCTCCATGTCATCTTGGTCAAAAGACACCTTGAGACACTTGTCCCATAAGTCCCTATATTCTTTCCAACCATCCTAAAACAAGGTCTCCTTCTTTGACCTTCACCCTATGGTCTTTTGTGAGCCTTGTGACATGTGGCCTAATGTCACACCTTTCTCTCCACCTTGTCAAGGTGAGAGGAACATCTTCCATATTTTTCTCCCTCATCCCAACCAATTCGATCTCTACCGTACACATCACAAGACTTCTTCTCCATCATTGAGATCGTGACACTTGGAATTGACCCCTCCTTGGCCTATAAAAGGAACCCTCATTTCAAAGAATCCAAGAGATTTTGTAAACTTACTCTGTAGAAATTCTACCAGCGTGCCTTTGGCAAAGTATCCTCATTGCACTTGCATAATCTCATTATCATCACAATCATCCGACCATGTCTCCATATCTCCATTATCCATCTTCATAGAGTTGAATTGTTAGTTTAATCTTCATTGCATTATCCATTTACAACTATTCTCCTATTGTCATCTTCAACAACAAGGAAGTACACACTTCTAAGAGCTCAACTCATTCATAAGATCAATACGAGTTAGGCAATAATGGAAGCTACGAGGTGAATCAGTCTACGAAGGTAATATCTTTGTTTATTGTATTTACATCAATTTCATTGAGTTATTGGATAGTAAGTAGTTTAATACTATTGTTCTTATTTCCTCTAACACATACTGGGAGTCATTTCATTGTCCCTATAAATGGGCATATTCCTATCAAAGTTCTTTGAGGATGGCTTAGTTTCATGTTTTTCAGAATAAGCTATAGTAGTAGCATTAGTTTTTAGATTTTAGTTAGTTTGCTTGCAATAAGTCTCGGCTGCAATAGAGAATGAAAGGTTAGTTTCTGTGGTTCAACCAAGGTCAGTTTCTGTGGTTCAACCAAGGTCAGTTTTTGTGGTTCATCCATGGTCAGTTTCAGTGATATTAGTTATGGTTTCAGTTGTGGAATGTGATTGAATTAGCGTGTTTTAGTTTCAGAATCAATGTATTTGAAGGACAGTCTACATCAGTTATGGTAACACAAGTTTTGGTTGCCAATTCATTTTTAGTTTTGTGGATGTTTTAGTTTGAATACTAGACTCTATGCCCAATGGATAAGACTTAGTTTTTGAAACCAGAGATTCTGGAGTTCTCAGTGAGCAGGCTCACTTTCCCAGCCAGTCACCAAGAACTATTGTGCATTTTCTTTTGCACACATTTTTAAAACTTTCTAATTATAGTTTATTAGATAGTTTCAGTGTATTATTCAAGGAAAAATGGGTCAATAGAGTTTTAGTAAAGTTTCTATGGAATTTCAATAAAGACTCAGTTTCAAAGTCATTAAGAATACGAAGGATGAAGGCACCATCTCTTTCTAGATGCAGCTCTTTCTAATGCATAGGCATTACTCAAGCTTGTGATCTTCAATTAGCGACAACTATATACCAAATGGCAATCTGGCTCAGTTACTTTATAAGAAGAGAATTATTGACTAGAGTACAAGGATTGTAGTTGGGGCAGCTCAGGCTCAAGGACTCTCATATTTACATCACAATTGTGTCCCTACACCGATGTGTCAAATGCAATAACATACTTGGCAGGGTAAGGCTCAACAACATAGAAATTCAAGTGGCCACTTCCAAGATGTGAGGGTCGAGTTGCATAAAACTCAATGGTACCTTATGTAACAGTATGCAGCTAGTTAAGAAGTAAAGGTGTGGCCCATAAGAGTCTTCGGACACTATTTTGAAAGCAATGGATTCGAATGATGTATCACTCAAATTCAAGGTGCATCTGTTGTTATGAAGACACTCTATCAAGGCACCAAAGTAGTAACGAGTGATCTATTCGAAGGGCATGCATGACAAGGTGAAAGCAATGGGTGTTCTGAGGAAGCTCGAACCAATCAAAGAGGGCACATTGCTCCAGGTGCCAAAACACATCCAAAAGGCATTGTTCATATCCAAGACCCTACCATTTAGTGAAGGTGCGGCCTTAGGTTTAAGTGTTCAGCCATGTAATATCACAAGCAGCTAACAAAGTGGATCAGCCTTTTCAATAATGACACATCAATTTTATGAGGCACATTTATGAAGGATGAATGACACCATCATATAGCACTCAGCCATTATAAATGAAAGCAGTCATTCTAATGAAATGTAGCCACATTCAAAAGATAAAGGCAATCAGGTTTTCAAAAGAAGACATAGAAAAACTCAAAGTGCATCAGTTACAGATAAGACTGACGTTGCCAACCATATAATAACGGTCTCTCCATGTTAGGGATGGTGCATCGCCAACTCAGTGGCTCAGTCACTAAGAGATAGGCGCGCCAGCTATCAAATAAGGGTGCACTGCCTAAAGTTTTATGATATTCCAATATCAGAACATCGCCACCATTCTATATGAAACATAGCTGTTGCAAATCAAAAGACACGGGTCTAAAAGTTAAGGCACATATATGAGGCTCGACCTCTAAAAACAAATCAGCCTATAGATGAAGGTGCAACCAACAAGTGAATGGTGCCCAAATTTTTAAGTGATACACATATAGATGTAACGTCAGAAGATGTTTCCTTGGGGGCTTTTCCCTCATAAGGTTTAGCTCCTGGGTCTCTTATCTGCATTTAAGACATCTTGCATCATAATTTGACATCCTGATGAAATGATCCCTAAGTTTCGTGACAAATGGGACCTAGGGGGATGCCTTGAACCTAACCCTACCAAAAATAGGGGGAGGACTTGGGCGCTTGCGCCCTAGTCTTGCCCTATTTTGGGTTAGTCCCAATTTTTGGGTGTCAGCTTGTGACCGTTATTTGGGTCCTATGCTGACACGGTAAGTTTGAATTACGAAATTCTTGGTGGGAGTGTTTGTAGTTGTATATATAAGCATGTTTAAGCATTCATTTGTAAACTAGATGGCTATTGTGAACTTTATGCATTCTAAAGGTGATTCAAGGCATTCATTGTGTAGCAAGAGCAGATTTGTGTTGTTTATGTGTTTTGCATATTTGAGCATCCATCTCCTCATGGCATGAAGAGCTTCTTCCTTCCATGAGATCTTCACTACAAGGTGACATCATTTGTGTTTTTGAGCATTTCTCATTTGATTTTTGCCTCTGCCTCACAAGGGTACACACTCTCTATTTGACAACAGTGTTCGGAAAACTTGAATGTCTCTTCGGGGCTTGACTAAGGCAAGCCTCTAAACACCACCACCCCCTCCCAAAGTTTTCATGATTGCAGGTTACAAGTTGAAGCTACGGACAAAGTGAAGTTGTAGGAGGGTACAACAGAGTGTCAGAATTGCAGATCAGAGAAGAAAATAGCTCCCTGGACTAGGGCACCCACTCATTAGTCCTCAAAGTTCTGTGACGGGAAAACCTTTGGTATAGTAGGAACAGGTTGCAGATCTTGTTTGTAGATCCTGACAAAAAGCAAGGCATTGGACTTGGGTTCTTGCTCTTTGGTCCCCGACTATTCTGGTTCTGAACCCTAAAAATAGGTGCATAGTCATTTGTTATTTTACATCTTTTTGTAGTAGCATTTTTTGATATTCATCTGTTTGCTGTTGTATTTGCATAATTAGGGTTTTAAGGCATAATTGTGCATAAGAGAAGATAATTGGAAATCAAATCATAAAAATCCAAGTTTCCCTACATCTCACAGCGACCTAGGGTAGGATAGTACATTGCAACTCGACCCTAGGTCCTTGAATGAAAGGGTAAAAGGAGGATACACACACAAAACTATCAGAAACCAACTATCCAAAATTTACTCTTTAAATTTTGGTGAACCCATGTTGTTGGACTTGTTTGCACCTTGCTAAGTGTTTTGCTTCAGATTTTTAGTGATTTCATTCATTCATAGTATCATTCATCTTATTGCATTGAAAAACTTACAAAAAAATTGAAATTTTGGAAAAATTGGAAAAAAAAATGGCATTTTAGGGTTTGCATGTTGTATCAATTAATTTGAATTTCATAAAATTTCTAATTTTTGCATCAGATCTTAGATAAATTGCAGAAAATTACAAAAATTCAATAGCTTGCATTGCATTTTCATCATAAAATTGCTAGGGTTTTGTTGAAAATTGTGAATTTTGCATATAACCTAGTAATTCCAAAATCTAGGGTTTGTAGGCAAAATCTTGTTTCAGATTTTTCTACCAATATAAGACACTAATTTAATTTTTCATTTGGCTGTAGTGTTGTATTTTAGTACAAATTTGCATTTAGATTTTAAAAATTGGCATTTTTGCATAGAAAATTTCAACAAAAACTAGCATTTTCATTGATTTTTCACTAGATTTGCACTTGCATTTTGCATGTTAGGGCTTGGAAATCATTTTCAGATCTGAGATAATTTAATTTTCATCATACATCAGCTTACAAAACATTCATATAGCATTTTATATCAAGATCTCAAACCTAGGGCTTGAAAAACCTTGATTTTCACTAAATTTTGCCTTATCGACTCTATAATTTTGCACCATATGCGTGTTGTGAAGAGTATTTTTGCACTAATTGGATGTTATCAGGGTAATTATCTTCTTATTCTCCTAAAATTATTTACAACACCTTTTTATTAGCCTCTTGTATTGAAAATTTGGTGAAAAATTGCACATTTCTGCTATTTTTGCCCTAGGGTTTGGCCTAGTTTGCACCCTAAGCATGTTGTAACAGATTTTATGATTGTATGTGACTGATATCATCACTATTATTTGCTTCACCTCATAAAATTATTTACAACACCTCTTTTTCTATGTCTTGGAATGGAAAAATCGTGAAAAATTACTTATTTTTGCTATATTTTCACTAGGGTTTGACCTTGAGTGGCACTATAAGCATGTTGTGACAGATATTTTGGAATTAGGTGGCTGTTATTACTGACATAATCTTCTTCCATCATCATTTTCCTCACAACACCCTTTGTCATGCTTTTTTGCATTAAGATTTGGTGAAAAATCACATATTTTAGTGTATTTTCACTAGGTTTTAACTTGTCATCATCTTAGATTTTCATGACTCTAATAACTCGCTGCCCTAAGAGAAATATTCCTTTAAGAAGAAGAATAAGACACATGGGATCTAGTTCTCTTGAATAAGTTGGCACATTGAACACCTTCTTTACAAAAGGAGAGACACAAGTGTTACAAGATATTACACCCATCACAAGTACAATGGAAGAGCAAACTTTTCATGACATTGATGATACTATTGAGATGACAGGATATGTATTGGATGAGAAAATAGACAAACTTGTCAAAGAACTAGCTCAATTTCAAGACTATGTGCAAACTGAGAGGATAGATGAAGAAGTTGTACCTGTGATTCACCATGTAAGAGAATTGATAAAAGAGGGACAAGATGGTGTTAATGCAATCCGTGGTTTAGTGCATATTGTACAAACCAATATCATGCCAGTGACTGAATGTGTAAAAGTGATAAATAATACTTTGTCACCATCTCATACATAGGTAGCGGTACCTATACTGACTACGAGAATTTCCACCTTTACATCAACGATCTTAACAACTGATGCGAACGCTTGTAGTAATGCTACAACTGGTATTGGAGTATCTAATGGCACTAATTACAAATCTATGGGATTTAATTATCAGAATTTGATTTCTAAGGGGACCTCTTCTATGAATAATTTCTCTCAACCACCTCTTCATCCCACCTATTCTCAACCTTCCATTACATATAGTTATTCTCAACCACCTACCACCTACAATTATGTCCAACCACCGTTGACCTATTCACAACCTCCACCTATCATATCACAAGCTCAATCACCTCCTCACTTTGGTTCCAATTCTTCACAGCAAACTGCATCCCCCAATGATGTCATCCTAAACCAACTTTTGCAGGGCATGACTGCTTTACAACAAAAGATAAAAAATTTGACAAATTCTTCGCAACCTAATACACCAACATATCATGCCCGTAATCCCCTATCCTATGTAATTTTGAGAACTCCTATGCCTAAGAGGTTTGAGACTCCTCACTTTGAAAAATATGGTGGAAAAGGTGATCCCAATACTCATGTGGCAGCATTCACAGCTATGTGTAGTGATTTCTATTTTGAAGAGGATTTGTTGGCAAAACTTTTCCTGCAATCTCTCAAAGATACTGCCTTAGAATGGTTTTGCTCTTTGCCTCTGAATTCAATACACTCCTTTTCATAGTTGATTGATCATTTTTTACAACATTTTCAAGCAAACATTAAACCTCAAGTCTCATTGATTGATTTAGTTCATTGCAAGCAAGGTCCGAAAGAGAAGCTAAATGAATTCATTAGTCGGTATCAAGCTTTATATACGCAAATTCAGTATCAGATGAAAGATGAGGATGTTCAGAAGGTGTTTATCACAAATCTACAACCTAACATCCATGATAAGATCCTCTTGATGAAGTATAACTCCTTTCAACATTTATGTACTGCCCTTCATGATTACCAACTTGTGTCTAGTCAGTATGAAAACCAAAACTCATCGGCTCAAGTTAGTCAATCCACGGGTGGATCATCACAAAACAACTTTAAGGGGAATAATAATAATAGGAGTTTCATCAAGATTAATGGACCGAATACGAACAACTTTTCTAATGTGTCTGCCATCACAAATCTGAAGAAAACATCATATCAACCAAGAAAGTTTACTCCAATATCTAAGTCTTATCATTCTATCATGAATCAAGTTGTGAGTAATAACATTCTAAAGCTTCCCCCGATTAAGCATGTCGATCCTAGTAGAGCACAAGGACCTTACTTTGATGCTAATGCCTTTTGTCATTTTCATTAGACACAAGGACATGACATCAAACGTTGTATGCGTCTCAAACATGAAATACAAGACCTCATTGATTCGAATATCATACAGGTATCTGGTGTGAATGATAACAAAAATAAGTCAATTGCTTCGCCGAATCAAAATTTACAAATCTTCACTAATCCTTTTCCTAAACATACTGATACCAGTATGTTGGAACAAGGACTAGTAGAAATAGCTGATGATGATTATTTAGACTATGATAATATCGTGGGTATGATTGAAGTAGATAAAGAAAAGTTGGATAACCCACCTCATCCACGAAAAAATGGAATTTATGCTGAGGTTCCTCCTCCGTTATCCTTATATGGATCAAGAGGTAATCAAAACATATCAGAACAACAAATGAAATAATCGATACAGACGAGTGAGATGGTACAGGATGATTCATGTTATTATGTTAGATGGCATCAACAACGAAAACTTGCTAAAAATTAGAAAAGAGTAAGATGACTGTCAACAGTTGGAAATAATAATGGTTATCCCCCTCATAAGCAACAAAAAGTCTCATTTACACAAGGATTTGAAAAACATGCATCATATGATAATAAACAAGACTTACATAAGAACCACTCAAATTTTGCACTTAACATAATTGAGTACCTCTCCAAGAGGTTCACAAGTTCAAAAATTTGATACGAAGATCCTACAGGTAAGTATCCCTAACCCTTTATCTCTTTCATGATGTGCTTCCCCCGTGATGTGTTATGTGTTGTTCAAGCCTCCTGGGATGACCCTTGATTCTCTTGTAAGGTCCAAGATACCAGGATACTGCCTCTGTTGTGACCTTCTATTTGTATCATCATTCTTCTATATTGCCTCTCTCTCTGATTTCATTGTTGTGTGTTGTGTCTTACGGACATAGCGTTGCGGTTGGTGACTTGCGGGAAGCCTCCCACGTGACTATCCCTAAGACACTTGTTTCTCCTCTCTTATTTATTGTTTACCTTCCTCTTGTGTTTTTATCTAGCGGGGGGATGATGAAAAACATTTATACTGATGCCGACCTAGTGTCCCTTTAGCGAGAAATCAAAAATTGGACTTAGTTCCTAATATGACGATGGGGTTGTCTATCTTATCTGACACTTGGCTAGTAGAAGCACTCGTGCTCTATGCATAGTGATTTTGATGATGTTTTTATCTTATTTACAAATCATAACAATACTACTGCTCCGTGCACTTTGTCTATCTTGAATCTTGCATGCCTCATATTTCATAAGCATTATCATGATTTTGTAGACACTAACATGTTTCTTGTAGGAATGTGTTTGTGGGAACATTTGGCGATCATAAAGTACATGTCACCTTTGGGGGGCATGGGCTTTGCGAAAGTCTGTGTTCCCTTGTGTGTTTTCTTCCTACCTTAACGTGCTTGCTATCGATGCGTGATATCAACCACCTTAAGGTGGGGGCATATATAAGGTAAGCTGTCTGTTGTAGATGTTAGCAATGTGCTTGTCCTCAGGTGTAGTTTAAAGACTGGTGGTGATGAGTCCCTCCTACACTCTAAGTTTGTTTGCAATCAATCAATCAATCATCTTAAGCCCTCTGCAGAGGTGGGGGTGGTGTATCTCTTGCGGAGAGTGCCCATCCTGTCATTTTCAAAAGTCCTCATCGAGAGGCGGGGAGCAGTTATGTGACTAACTCAACCCTTAAGCATGTCTTCAGCAATTGTTGTGGTGAAGCCCAATCGTCGGTGTGTGCCTATAATGTGCCTGAGATGGTGATGAGCCGAGAAATAGGAACACTCCATCGCTTGTCTACCATGTTTTCTCTATGTCTTCAAAGTGTGTGTGTTTGGCGTACCTACTTTGTTTGGCATGTCTGTTGCCCCATATGCAGTCTAAAGACCTGCATGATGAGTGCATCCTGCATTATGGGAGGTTTGGTGTGTTTTATGTGTGTGTTGCCCCATATATGCAGTTTAAAGACCTGCACGATGAGTGCATCCTGCATTATGGGAGGTGTGTTTACTTTCCTTGTACTTGCATCTGCATTTCATATATATGAGAAAAAGAAAAGAAAAGAAATCATTCCTGTCTTCTATGCATTAATGTGTCTTCTATGCATCTGTTGTATTCTCCATGTTTTACGTGTCTGTCATTGTTTTCAATGTGTCTAGCGTATCTTCTCTGTGCTTGGCGTGTTTGTTGTGTTTGTTGACCGTACTTTAATGCATGTATTAGCCTCATGTTTATACATACATTAAAGTGGGGGCTAAATGTAACGTCAAAAAATGTCCCCTTGGGGGCGTTTCCCTCATAAGGTTTAGCTCTCGAGTCTCTTATCTACATTTAAGACATCTTGCATCATAATTTGACATCCTGATGAAATGATCCCTAAGTTTCATGACATATGGGACCTAGGGAGATCCCTTGAACCTAACCCTACCAAAAATAGGGGGGAGGACTTGGGTGCTCGTGCCCTAGTCCTGCCCTATTTTGGGTCAGTCCCAATTTTTAGGTGTTGGCTTGTGACCATTATTTGGGTCCTATGCTAACACGGTAAGTTTGAATTACAAAATTATTGGCGGGAGTGTTTGTAGTTGCATATATAAACATGTTTAGGCATTCATTTGTAAACTAGATGGCTATTGTGAACTTTATACATTCTAAAGGTGATTCAAGGCATTCATTGTGTAGCAAGAGCAGATTTGTGTTGTTTATGTGTTTGTATTTGCAGATTTGAGCATTCATCTCCTCATAGCATGAAGAGCTTCTTCCTTCCATGAGATCTTCACTACAAGGTGACATCATTTGTGTTTTTGAGCATTTATCATTTGGTTTTTGCTACTGCCTCACAAGGGACGCACTCTCTATCTGACAACGGTGTTCGGAAGACTTGAATGTCTCTCTGGGGCTTGACTGAGGCAAGCCTCTAAACACCACAACCCCCTCCCAAAGTTTTCATGATTGCAGGTTACAGGTTGAAGCTACCGACAAAGTAAAGTTGCAGGAGGGTACAATAGAGTGTCAAAATTGCAGATCAGAGAAGAAAATAGCTCCCTGGACTAGGGCACCCCCTCATTAGTCTTCAAAGTTCCATGACGGGAAAACCTTTGGTACAACAGGAATAGGTTGCAGATCTTGTCTATAGATCCTAACAAAAGCAGAGCATTGGACTTGGGCGCCCGCTCTTTGGTCCCCAACTGTTCCTCTTTTGAACCCTGAAAACAAGTGCGTAGTTATTTGTTATTTTACATCTTTCTATAGCAGTATTTTCTGATATTCGTCTATTTATTGTCATATTTGCATAATTAGGGTTTTAAGGCATAATTGAGCATAAGAGAAGATAATTGGTAATCAAATCATTAAAATCCAAGTTTCTCTACATCTCACAGTGACCTAGGGTAGGATAGTACATTGCAACTCAACCCTAGGTCCTTGAATGAAAGGGTGAAAGGAGGATACACACATAAAACTATCAAAAACCAACTATCCAAATTTTACCCTTTACAATAGAAATCATAGATCAACGTATAAAATGGCACAGAGCCAAATAGCATAAACGCTATCAAAGTCACAAGTCTCAGCCAGATCAAAGGAAGAGCGCCACTACTGCAGCAATCATGGCCGCCACTCAAAAGAACAATATGAAGACATGGAGGAAATAGGGTTTCAAACTAAACACACAACAACCATCTGATCAAGAAGCAAATCAACAGCTCTAACAAGGATCAAAAGCAAAGCACTAGAGGGTGCCACTTGTCACTCCCACGGGACTTTGAGGGTAGAGGAGGAAATTTCCCCCCCAAGATAAGCGTCAGGCTACCACATGGAGCAAGTGGAACAAGGATAAATGTTTTATTTTGTTTTTAATAAAACTCATCAAAAAGAAAGAGTCATGGGAGTCATAAGGGGCTGAGTTATTAAAATAATATAGTCTTATCATCTAGTGGGCCCCCCTCCAATATAGCTAGGTTTTAATAAATAATAAGAGTCTCGTTTCTTATTAAAGGGTCACGAGAAATAAAAGAAGCTACAGCAAAGGAAAATAAAGCAATGCTTTGTTATATTTTATGACTCTCTTTTGACTATTCATGGGGAGATAAGTACGTGACCCTAATTTGTCACGCAGCCTCTCATTTTCATGGTAGCCATGGGAAGAGAGATGAGAGAGAAGTTTTTCATGCCACAGGTCAAAAAATGGAGGCAAATGCATTTTTCAGCCCTGGAAGGAAAACAGAAAGAGCAATTCACTATGAGTTACAGCTACCAGATCCGGATTTTGTGGGTTTACAGTTGGAGATTTTTCTGGGCAGTTAGAGGAGAAGATCTTCAAAGGGTTTTGTTCTTCTGGGTTATAAATACAGAGATCCGGGATAGAGGAAAGGAGTTCAACACACAGAGATCAAAGATTTTGAGCAGCATATAGGGATATGTTTTTTGCCTCAGTATGCTTCTCATGAGGGATGTAACATTTTATTTTGTTCAATTTTGCCTCTATAATTTTGTTCCCCATCCAAATAATGAAAAGAAGTGATGCTTTGTGCAAATCTGAATATGCTTTTATGTTCTTGCTTCTTTCTTTCTATTTCTCAGCCTTTGTTAAATCTAATTTATAAGTTGGGTGATTGATCATGCATTATGCTCTTTAGTTTTCCAATTAATCATTTAGGGTTTAATCACTGTGCTACTGATCAAAATATAAATCTGGCGCATCACCTTAGGAGTTATTTACATTGTATCTATAATCTTGTTTTTTCTTCCCTTTCCAAAAACCCATTTAAAGGGAAGAGTCAGCTTTTGTAAAATCTGGAGGTTTCTTCAAGAATCAATCCCACATCCTTGAAGTTTCCCATGTTGGTGATGGATTAAGCTTGAAAATTTATACATCAACACCTTGCATGCACAATTCACTATCTACTTCATTAATTATGCTCACAACGATTCTTCAATGTTGTGAAAGTTTTCATTACTTAGTATAGGCCAATTGTTTGTACCAGAGTTTATTTGATACCTTAAACTTTAATTGCAATTAGATAAAATAGTTACAGTGCTGCAGATTATAGTTAAAGTAAAGACAGAAATATGCATTTTGTCTAAGTAAGGCAAAGCCACGTTGCACATACAAGCACCAGGACATATCTTTACCTGTCTGTTGTGACTAATTTTCCAGCTCAAAATTGATTTATTGCAGTGACACAATACACATCTACAATATTGCCCAGGCATTTCATTCAGCTCTGCAATTGACGAACTTGATTTCGAGTGCATAATATAGCGAAAGAACAGAGGCATCACATGAGGAAGCGGTGGCAAGAATTAATTCGCATGGGCACAGGCTAGATGAACTACTTGCAAAAAAATCTCTAGTTAAAAAAACTGGGCAATATTGCAGATGTGCATTGTTTCACTAAAGCAAATCAATTTTGAGTTGGAAAATCAATCACAATAGATAGGTAAAGATATGTCCTGGTGCTTGTATGTGCAATGTGGCTTTGCCTTGTCTAGGCAAAATGCATGTTTCTGTTTTTACTTTAACTATAATGTGCAGCATTGTAATTATTTTAGCTAATTGCAAATAAAGTTTAAGGTATCAAATAAACTGTACAAACAATTAGCCTGTAGCAAGTAATGAAAACTTTCACAATATTGAAGAATCATTGTTAGCATAATTAATGAAGAAGATAGTGAATCATGCATGCAAGGAAATATTAATCTTTGGACTATAGTCTTTGTGTTTTTCCCCTGGCATTGCAAGCACTTTCCTGTGCAACCATCGAGTGTGAATTTTTCTTGGGGTTTTTTATTGCAGAGGAGGGAGGATTCCGGGCGCTGCAAACACTTTCCTGTGCAACCATTGGGTGTGAATTTTTTTGGGGGTTTTTACTTGTAGAGGAGAGAGGAATGATATGTATGGATTTGGACATGTTAGTTTTGAGTAACAACAGTATGACATCAAAAGATGGTATAACTATGCAATCATCAATAGTCCTAAATAAACCAATGATATAGAGGAGAAAAATTAAATATAAACTGGTTGATTTTCACAATGTTCCAACTATTGTAAGGTCACTGAAATAGACTGTAAATAGCCAAATAGTAGTCTATAATGATGATTATTTGTCCTCTAAAGTGGCAGCCAGGCTGAGGATGATGTACAACACTAAAATAGACCCAAAACTACCTTCAATCTGTAGCACTTCACCCTTGAAAAATCATGTAGAGGTTTGAACAAGGGTGACCAGAATGGAGAGAGAACATATCTCAAAATTTCAACTAAACCAAAGTAAGTGAGAAACTATAAAATAGGCACGTAACAATGCTAACTACCTCTTGGGATTGACTGGGAAACCTTTCGAGCTTCTTTTGGACTGTTAGGAAATGACATTAAACATTGTTTAATGACATTTGAAATACCAAGATCAAGAAAACAAACAAGCATGTTTACATTCAAAGTGCAAAATAAATATTTGGCAATTCAAAACATAATGCATTGGTCTGTTAGGTCTGAAACCCCCTTGCATTGGCTACATTGCATACTTTCCCTAAACATTGATACTTATACGCCATTTTTAGTTCAACAATTCTTTGCCATAGATACCAGTAGTCTATTCTGAAAAGATAACAACTTAACATCGACAAAAGACCTAGAATAAAAATTAGATAATATGAATATCTGAACCATATTAATACAATTGCAAACCCCACAATGTCACGATTTTTTCTACAACTCGTTATAGAGACTCAAAACTGCTATATTTTATAATTTTGAAGCTATTGTAACAGGCCAGGTAAAGAAATTAAATCGGCTAATGTTAAAAACTTGAAAAAGGGGCTAAACAACCCAAATAAATTTGCAACGAATCATAATAAAAGAAAAAAAGCCCTACCAGACAAATGTCGAAATGCCTCCCGTTAAGCGTAAGTAGTGAAATCAAACCATTTGCATCAATCTATGGCAGAAATAAAGGTTTTTGCATGTTTTCAGAAGGCGCCCAGTGCAGTAGGTTAGAAGAGTTATTCTTGACGAGCCTTGCATACAGACATGTGTACCTACACTTGTCTTGGATGCAAAAGATAGGATCCATATGCACAACCTGTTTTTGTTTGATGCTGATGCACATGTATAGTGCAATGGCTTAACATGAGAATATGAGCTTTGCTTATCGAAGGTAGGGATTTGAGAAAATACAAATGTGCATTTGCAGAGTAGAGACAGGAACATGTTATTGTTTAAGCACAAGCAAGGACTAGAGCAAGGATCATAACAAAAATGTCTTTACCTATGATGTTTCATGATTACATTTTGTTCCTCCCTAAATGAATTCTTGAATGAGTTTGATTTCTGAGAACCACTATCAACTGTCATGTATGAGTCTCTTTTAGCACCAAAGCCTTGGAAAACAAGTAATGCGAAATAAGCCCCCAGGAGAGCGTATAAGTATTGGATCAGACTTTGTGAACAATAAGAAGACTAGGCTTTGCTAGTTCTTGCATTATCTGAAACAACCAAAGTTCAAAACCATTAGTGGGTCAAGAAAGGTTATGATACAGTCCACTAAACTAAGACAGGAAACACAAATATGCAAACGTGGGAAGGATTTAGATGTTTTCCCAAGATTAATGAAAGATACTGGAATTAAAAAGACTGTTGAATGCAATTTTGGGTTTGAAACTATAAAATTGTACATGTTATCGAGAAGGAGATAGAAATTACTATCTGTTGATTAAAATTCTAAGGAAAATTATACAACAGTTCATAACTTAAAAGAGCTCATAGCTACAGCTGAATGTGTATATTAGCTCTTTCTCTAGAACTAACAACTAACATTCTCTAGTAAGTACAGGCACAATTCAATTGGAAGCTCCAGCATATCTTTTATTTGATTTTGCCTGTAGTATAAGGGAATGAAAACATCATTGCGTAAACTAAAGTTGCTAAACTTTAAATAAATCAAAAAATGAATAAGTTTACATCTTTAGGAGCATCCTCGGGTGTATCATAAATTGTATCCATAGGATAAATCTTAGATATCTTCATCAAGGAGCCATCTGGCAATCTACATTAAGAATTGGGAAATCAATCACAACAGACAGGTAAAGATATGTTATGGTTCTTGTATGTGCAACATGGTTTTGTTTTACCTAGGCAAACTGCATATTCTTGTCTTCACTTTAACTATAAGCTGCAACAGTGCAATTATTGTAGCTAATTCGAAACAAAGTTTAAGGTATCAAATAGCAAGATGTGAATGACTTGGGAAAATAAATAGTGCAAATTATGCATACATTAAATGAAAAATAGGAGACAAATTATGTAAGTGTAGAGTTAGACGTAATATTAGTTATAACAATTAGTTTCTAGACAAGAAATGCAACTAGTTTAAAGACTAAACATTGAAAGAAGACATGCAAGTCAACAACAAATATGTATTGTATTGGCGCTATTCAACTATCTGCTAGCTTTAGCAAGTGGAGATCAATTTAAAAGAACAACAATGGGAATAAAAAGTAGTGTCTGTATAGTAGAGCACATCTGTTATATTTGTAGCAACATTTAATTGCAATGTTATAGTTAGTATCAGATTCTTAAGATGTTTTGTATGTATTGACAAGGATTGTAAAGATAATTTACTGAACTTACAATAGTTTTATCATGTTAAAAGTCAGACCAAAGAGTATTCAAGTTAATTTTAAAAGAAGAATAGACAGTAATCAAGTTGATTTCAGATCAGATGAGTTGCCAATTTAAAAGAAAAGCTAAAAATTGTGTTTACAGCCATGGACTGCAATAAGCTTGCTTGCTACTTGTAGCCAAATATCAGAAAGCTACAAGGCAATAGAACCCAAAATACCTTGACTCACTAGACAATCACTGAAATGCTTTCGGCCAAGCATGAACAATCAAGCCAAAACATTCCCATAAATATATGGGGCAAATAAAGGTTTTTTTGTCATTTTTGGGAAGCGGCTAGTGCAGTAGGTCAAGACACTTTTGCTGGGTTTTTTGCAAGACAAATGTGGGTACATCTATCTTGACGAGCCTTGGACACAAATAGATGTACCCACATTTGTCTTGCAAAAACCCTCCTAAACTCAAAGTCGACATGTCCAAACCCATGTGCTCGATTCCTCTTTCCCCTGCAATAAAAAACCCTAGAAAAAAAATCACACCCAATGGTTGCAGAGGTAAGTGCTTGTAGCGCCCGAATTCCTCTCTACTTTACAATAAATAAGCCCAGGAAAAATTCATACCCAATGGTTGCACAGGAAAGTGCTTATAGTGGCAAGGGAAAAGTGCATAGGCTATAGTTGAAAGATTAATATTTCATGTATGCACAATTTACGAGGATAACTAATATTGTTTTAGTGAGGTGAAAACTAAAGTCTGAATTAGAGTTGTATCTGCATCAAAAAAAGCCCAGGAAAAATTCACACCTAATGGTTGCACAGGAAAGTGCTTACAGCGGCAAGGGAAAAGCGCAGAGGCTATAGTTGAAAGATTAATATTTCATGTGTGCATGATTTATGAGGAGAACTAATATTGTTTTAGTGAGGCAAAAACTAAAGTCTGAATCAGAGTTGTATCTACATCAAAAAATGTGTTGTGCCAAGAAATAGCTTTAAGCATCAACAGTTGCAGCAGGTATACACATTTTGAGTCAACATGCAAGTAGCTATTCAGTTAATTGCAACCCATGGTCCATTGCTAAAGGTTTCTGATGCAGCTATAACTCTTATGCAAAAGCTAGGATCCATGTCCATAGCCAGTTTCTATTTAATGTTGATGCACATGTATAGTGCAATGATTTAAGATGAAAATATGAGCTTTGTGTGCTGAAGACAGTGATTTCACTACAATCTTTGAGATCTCTTCTCTGGGTTCCTCATTCCAATTTTTGTGATAGAATACCAGGGGCTGAAGCTCTGAATAAATCTAGTTTTTGCACAAGTAACGAATTTCAATGTTTTATCCATATCATGGGTAGTCTCTCCTTACTACTAATACCCAACAAAGCGCATTGCTTCACCATTCTTATCAAGTCTTCATAGACTGGTTTTTGAATGAAGTGTGAGCAATAGGAATACTTTGTATTTTTGTATTGGAGTCATTGTGATGGTATGGCTATTAGCCCAAGAAGTAAAATGTAATTGAGAATGAAGCAAAGTAGAGATGGTAGCACAATAGGCAAGAAAGCAGTAGAGACAATCAAGTAAACAATGTTTGGACAAATAGAAAATGTGCTAATAAAAAGTAAAATGCAATGACATTTAGCAATGAGTTGTTTGTTGCAGAATAGAGATAGGAACATGTTATTGCTTAAACATAACAAAAATGTTAATTGCACAAGCAAGGACCAAAGCATGTCTTTACCTGTGATTTGGACTTCTTGAGCCATTCAACTTGAGTCTTGCACGATGTGTTTGTAGTGGTTGTTGTTTCATGCTTGAGCAATACGAAGGTGCAATAGTCAAAAAAATTACGATTGATATCAGCATAACAGTAAGTATAGATGTTTTGAATATTTACAAACAAACAAGCTACAAAACAACTATGATGCGATATTGCTTGAACTACTTATGATGACAAGAATGGAATAGATAGAAAAGTCAGTGACATTGTGTTACCATTTGTTGTATGATGCACCCGGGATCAAGCTCTGCAGTTACAAAGTCGGTTGTTGCAGTAGTCAATTCTAGAGCTGAATGAAATGCTTGTGTAATATTACAGATGTGTATTGTGTCACTGCAGCAAAGAAATTTTGAGTTGGAAATCAATCACAACAGACAGGTAAAGATATGGCCTGGTGCTTGTATGTGCAATGTGGGTTTGTTTTGCCTAGGCAAAATGCATATTCCTATGTTTACTTTGCATACACAAACAAAAAACAACCAACGCAAAAATGGCATACAACATAGTCCATACTCCATTCAATACTATAATATGCAATAGTGTAATTATTCTAGTTAATTTCAAATAAAGTTTAAAGTATCAAATAGAGAGCCAAGCAATAAACTACAAATTTGTTCATAACATTTTAATCATGTGGAGCTCATTCACGATGGTGTGAGCCATGATTTCATTTTACCCTAAACCCTAAGTATTTACCATAAAAGAATTAAAGCATTTTTACTCTAAACCCTAAGTATTTACGCTAAAAATAATTAAAAAGAACTAAAAACAATGGCCATGGCTTCATTTTCATTTTTCTCTTTCTGTGGAATATTTTTTGTAAGTATGTCTCCAGATTACCCACAGAATAACCTGTTATATAGACCTTCATGTTTATTCAGTTGGCCTATTTGCAAAAGTAACAAATGTTTAACAAAACAAATTAAACCAACATAAACAAATGACATCAGGTCATGTTGAAGCCAAAATACTTTAAAAAATCAATATTTCAAACTCATACCAACATAAACAAACAAAAAAATAAGGCACGTTCCAGTCAGAATACTGTAAAAAACACCATTTCAAACTCACACTATGTTGACGAGAACCAGTGGGTCCACTGTACCTTCCAAACATAATGTCAAATGGCATTCCCACAAATCCTTTTTCTACTGCTCTGGTTGAAATGGAAAAGGGTTGACATGCATCCGTGCTCAAAGCCATCCCACACATGCAAATTTTTGTCCCGCATCGACGTGTGTGAACCATTTTTCATGGCAGACAGAGCAGTTTTTTTTTGGTCTATTCTGCAAGTTCTTGGTTTGCATGGAGTAGAATTTGGAGTTTTCCCCACATGTTATTTCTGCAAATGAGATTGATAGAGCTAGATTTTGTCATTGGTATGCTATTATGTTAACTTGATGGTTTTTTTTTTGCAACCTTTGAAATCTATAAAAAGGTTAAAGATTGAGTGTTTGTCATAGTTTTTACTTTTTGTATTGCTCTCTATACTGTGAAAAATGGTTCACACACGCCAATGTCCCAATCCATCCCACATATGCAAATTTTTTCCCTGTCGCGACTTCAAGTAGCCAAATTGTTGAATCATAGCAAAAGATAGGATCCATGTTCATAGCCAGTTTCTGTTTCATGCTAATGCACATGTATAGTGCAATGGTTTAAGATGAAAATATGAGCTTTGCTTGCCGAAGACAAGGATTTCAGAAAATACAAATGTGCAATAGGGCAAGTACTAAGTATTCTAGTTGTGGAATTCAATATGCGAACTGTAATGGTTACAAAATTTAAGCAATTTTAAACAGGGAAAGATAAAAATCAAACACTACAGGCAAGAAAGAAGTAGAGACAATGAAGTAAACAATGTTTGGAGATATACCAAATGTGCTAATAAAAAGTCAAATGCAATGACATTTAGCAATGAATTGTTTGTTGCAAAATAGAGACAGGAACATGTTATTGCTTAAACATAACAAAAATGTTTATTGCACAGGCAAGGGCCAGAGCATGTCTTTACCTGTGACTTAGGCTTCTTGAGCCATTCAACTTGAGTGTTACAGGAAATGTTTGTAGTGGTGGTTGTTTCATGCTTGAGCAATATAAAGGGGCGATGCTAAAAAATGAATGCAAGGTCAATGATCTCAACCATTTGAGACTGCGTTGCCACCGAGGCTCTATATTTTTGAAATTAGAGGCCATTGTCTAGAAGAAATATAATTGCTTTTGGAATCAATTATTTCTGAAGGAAATATTACATAAAGCATTCAAAATTGAGTACAAAGATATAAAAAGCGCAAAGTCTATGCATGACTTATAGTAAACATTAAGGCATGAACAAAAGGAAGCCTCCTTTAATTGAACCTCAAAACAGAATCAAATATTATCTATTCAAAGCAAGAAAAAAAGTGTTAATATATAGATTCACTTTTTTTAAAAAATCCAATGGCATATATTTAATGAGAAAGAAAGCATCATTAGATGAAATCTAATAAAGGAAGAAGAATAGTGAGGAGAAATCTGCTTCTCTCTTGCCCTAGAGAATGATTCGAACAAGATTTGCTCCCTTATCAACTATTCTCATAACCTACAATGCAATAAGATCCATATTTTAGGTGACAATTGATGGAGGTAATTTCATTTAATCAGCTGTGACTAGCCACTACTTATTTGCGGTTAGAAATGTTGTGTTCAGAAATGAGGAATTCCTTTGAATATAATCTTACCATGTAATCCATACAGTTAATAACTTATTTCAATTCTTAATACAGATAAATTGGACAACATTTAAATGGAAAAATAGCAAGGCAAAGATTGGCATTCCATTTGTTAAGTTCAAATGGTAACAAATTCAAACCTCGAAAAGACTTACACAATACAACCATGACACAAACAAATGCCACACTATAGCCATGCACATATAATAGTTACTAAAATAATTTATCATTCCATGTTTGACAAAAACCAGCCCTGTAGAAATTAACTGCAAGGCCACACAAAGCATACAGCAAAACACACAAATCCTATCATGTTGAGCAGACCTTTTAAACATATTCAATAAACCAATATGAATCAACCATAATTACAAAATTAACTAGCAAAGTGGGGTACAACAGATGTTACAAACTGTCCATGTTTGTAAGCATGTGTGAACTGCTCAGGCAAGTTATGTTCTACCTACAAAATAAAGTTTGAATTGGTTTCATAAAATCAGATAACCAACTATAATAATCATGACAAAAAGCTATAGAAAGAAAATAGAAATTGAGGAACACAATGGTTCAATATAATTCTGTTTTAGTAAAAAGCAGAACATGATCACAAGCATGATGTCAACACCTTATTGAACCTTTCCTCCTTGGCCATCTTTAGTATTTTCCATCTTTCTCAAGTGAATGATAAAAACAACATGTGGCATGTTACTTCCTTGACAACATGTGGCCTTGATGTGGAAAAAATATATGATGATGTGCATGATGAACTTACCACAAACTGAGAAAATTTGCAACAAATGGAGCCACCATAAAACTTCTATGAAGTAGATACGTAGCAAATCTAAATAATCAGTTGCACCAGCTACTAGCACATTAACTTCACTCAATAGAGAACAACTCAAAGTGAGTACAACGGAGTTTTAAAAAGAAATGGAATCTTGTGAAAAAATTACAAAATAAAATTTAAAACAAACCCAATAAAAAGTTCAAGAAGGAAAAAACATTCTTGAGCTATACAGATCTTCAGATGTTTGTGAGGTCTTGAGATGTTTGCAAGGCCTTTGGTACAAAAAATATGCAATGTCACTTTTTAAGAATCTACGGCTCTTAAATTATGTAAAAAATAATGTTGCAAGGCCAATACCCACATTCCAGGTGGAAAGTAGTGTTGTGTGCATAGTGGAAGGCAACAGGCAAAGCATAAACAATATGAAGGCTAGTTTCAACATACTTCCATAAATTTTCCAAATTAATAAGACAAAGAAATGGTATATGTTTGTGACAAAAATCCTGGCCAGCTAAATACAGAGAAGCATACGCCATTGCCATGACATAAAAATGTAACCAAACCTACATTATCACCTGCCATGTTAACACATTCTCTGACCTTCCAGGTAAGGATAATTCTAAAAAAGATCAAGTTTAATGTATATGCATGTTCAATCAATATGCACATCTGTGAAATGTATGACTATTTTGTCTATACATGTACAATGACTGCACATGAATCAAGATAGGGGCAACTATGTGACATGAGATTGAGAAAGTACAGTTGTTGTAGTCATGTATTCAAGGAATCAATTGCTTGTAATAGTGTAAATAATAGTTCTAGTGAAGTCCATATTTTCTTAGCATATGCAACAACAATATTTAACCTTATTTGCAATTCAAATGAAGAGCCACCCCATGAAATTCAAAATCTGGGCAAATAGACAACAAGCCAGTGAGAAGACATGGGTAGACTGTAAAGTGTGATGACAGGCATGTATTGGGGCATAGACTGCTTCTAACAGAATAAATAAGACTTATAAAAGACTCCAAATTTATTATGTTTATACAATCTTAATAAGTTAACAGCTATGCCTAAATTGCTTTTAGCAATGTAAATAACAGTTCTAAAATAGGATCCCATTAATGAGGTTATAGGGCCTATGGTAGGTCAAACTCAGGTTAAACATTCTTCTTCTCTAGAAGGTTTCCTTAAGTTAAATTTCGATGGTGCAGCATCTGCTAATCTAGGAGAATATTTCTGGTACCGTCCTCCTACTGTGAGGAACATTGATACATGCTACACCCAGCTTTCTTCCTCGGTCTTAGTCTCCATTGTGCCCCTAGTTATGTTTGTTGTTGGACACTTACTTGTGCTTGGTTAACGAGAAGAAGAAATCTTGTTTTAGAGGAATGAAAACTATAGTCTCTTGTCTTTCAATTTAAAAAAGCTAATCACTAAACAACCCTTAAACTGAAAAAATTAATTTTTAAACATGTTTCAATAATAAAGACTAATTGGTAAACAACCCTTGTCACACATATCTCCATTTCATCAATGGCCGAATGATGTTCAGTAGCTTCAGAGTTATAGTAGAACATTAAGAAAAATTTATAGTAGTTGATCTATTTCCAGTCTATGGACCCTCCATCTTAGGTAATACATCAATGCTAAGTATTTATATTTCATGATAATAGTATTCACCAAAAGGCGAGCCTGGAGGAAGGACCACCATGACAAGACTTTTTTGCTTGTTCATCAATTGATAGGTCTCCTACATATAAGTTCATGTCAATCTTTATGAATTCTGGATGAGCACAGTTCACATACATATCAGGATGGTGCTTTGCATTCAGAAACAGCCTTAGAAATGAAGTAGGTTGAATATGTAACAGACCAACCTTTTTTTTCACCAACCATTCTTGGAAATTCTTCAAAACACTTTGTAGGAACACATTTATTTTGTCCTGGGCATATAAGCCAGTTAAGTTTAAATCATTGAGATTGCGACCATGTAATCCCAACATTCATAATCAAAATGCTCTAACTGTTGTGTAGAAAATGTTTTATCATTTCAAGATCTCTTTGTCTTTCATCTGTCATACACATTCCACTGTTTTCAAATTCCTTTTCTATGGTTTGGAAAGCTCAATTTCTTTCATGGGAATGAAATAATGTATGGGCATTGAGCACACCTATTTAGCAGTGTTTATGGTGTTTTACCGGTTGGGCGGCGGGGCAGTTGACAGATGACGGATTGGAGTTGAAATGGTCCTCACTCTTACTATGGGGAGGGAATGTCTGGGTTTTTTTTCCAAAGAATTGACAGGTACTTGAGATTGAAATGCAAAGTTTCAAAATTGGCCCTCTTTACATCATTTTTGTATCTTTAAGAACAAAATACATGTAAAAACTAACCAGTATAGAATGCTTGTTAAGTATAGGAATTAAAAAAAAAAATTATCTATTTAAAAAGAAAGCCTTTTTGAATCAGGTGCACAGAAAAGAAAACAAAATTCGAGACGACAACATGGAACTGAATGTAGTGTGTGTGCATGGCACTTTACATTGTTAATATATAAGTTTGCAAAGATTAAAGTTTTGTAACAACAGTCTGCAAAAAAGATTTTACTATAGGAAAGTCATTGTGACACAAAATATTGTTCTCTCAGTGTGGAACACTGTTTATCTAAATGTCAAACTAGATCATTGCTTCTTTCTTTCGCAAATTCAATGATGCAATTGTCCATTGAAAGTGTGAAGGTGCCCTATTTTTGGAACCTCCGAAGCAGGAACACAACTTTGGAGATGTCTTGCTTGTAGTTTTGAAAAGGAATCGCTGCAAGTTTAGGGAAATGTTGGTGCAAAAACTCTTTTTGCAAGTAGCAGTCAAAAATTCCATCTATTTTCTGAACTAAACATTGTAGAAGATGTTGATATGTGAAGTTTGTGGATTTTCACAGGCTGTACAATGGGCAGATTCGTCTTTGCAATTCTCTCCCAAGAAAACTGTGCAGTAGCAGGAACAACAAAAGGGCTGGTACGATGCTAGGTGAATATTTTTTGGTTTTAATATTTCAGACACCTGTGGTTGAAATGCATTTTTTGATAGGTCAATGATAAAAGGTTTGCAATGCAATGAATATCAACAATAATACTTGTTTGTAGGAACAAATGCTTTGACTACTTCCTTGGACATTTGAGCATGCAAGTGTCTTCAAAAAGCCTTTAGTGTGTTCAGCATTCATCTCATCTATGTAAGTTGATTGATTTGACCGTATAACATGTGTGTCTCTTGAGCCACTTCGTACAACATTTTTGAAAAGAAGCAACGGTGTTCGTAGAAGCAAGCATTTGCTGAAGTATTGTGTATAGTTCAGTATGGGCACTTGGGTTTACAATCTGCAAAATAGGCAGAATCTATTAGTTTTGATAGTTAGTGGAATGTATGTGACAATAGCTATAAAATGTTTTATGAGGTTTGTATCATAATGCTTACAGTAGCTATATCATTTTGTGAGTCACCATCTTTAACATGCAATTCATATTGGTTAGGTGTTTGATGGTGGCCAGTGACCACAGCACCAAATGTTCCAACTAAGTAGACATTGTCTGATTGAACAAGTTGCAAAATGGTTGTATCAAGAGTAAGCATGCATTGCTTACATACCTTTTATATGTTCTCAACACAACTTTTAGAGGTCAATACAAGACAACAATCAATGTCGCCTCTTTTATACTGTGTTTTGTTTTTAATAGAAAATTTTATTATTCGCACACTAGCACCCGGGAATAGCCAAGGCAAAGAATTGTCTATTAACTTGTTGTTGATGTTTATTGTGATTGCCATCTGACCATATCTATCGACAAGATCAATATGCACTATCTATGCTCTTACCTAACCTGCACTATTTCTGTTGCTAGCAGTCTCGTAGACAACCAGGACATCACCTTCAAAAGCAACTCCTTGTCTTTTTATACAGATTTCAAGTATAGAGGATGCAGGGTAGGGCTCTGAGGTGAGTCTACAATCATGATATATAAAATAGAGTATTTTCCTAGAATAATAGAAGTTTAGTAAGATAACAAAGGTTTTAGTAAAGTATAGAATACCGGATTTTTAAATTTCTTTCTTCTTCGATTTCATTTGATATCTTAACACAAAAAATTTGAACTAAGAATTAACAATAACAATAAGTATTTGTCCATCAGGTTAATTGGAATGTTTTACTTGTAAAGCATTATGGGTACACCAAAATTCAGAAGCTCAATGAGAATGGATACAATGTTGATTCCTTTATTGCTTTATCATGGAACTGAGGCCTGCATGCAATGCATGTTGAATTATGAATCGCTGCCCTACTGTGCTATAACAATAGGAGACTGCCACGGAGGGTTACCAAGTAAAACATTCTACCGAGTGTTTTTGTAGGCCCATATGAACTATTTGATTACCATGTTCATAAACATTCAAGATGTAGGAAATAAGGATGAAAGATTTGGGAAAAATAGACATTGGATAGAGCCTTCTATTAGGATGTGAGAATTTCAAGGTAATCATTCAAAGTCATATAAATGACCATTAAAGAGGTATCTATATCTTAGTTATCCTAATGTATAAATAAGAGTTTCATTATACACAATTATCAATTCGTATAATTACTAACACTCACATCCACTAATTTGAATTACAGGTTTTAGAATAAGAGAGTTAACAATAGAAGGGAAAATGTCTTGGTAATAGAATAAACAAAAAATCATGACAGAAATTGTCAATTCTTTAAGGTGTCAAGTGGGAGTGCAGTGATTCATACAGCTGAGGCATCTTAAGAGACTAAAAGATTTGACACTATGAAGACACTAATAACAAAAAAATCTTAAGTAAACCAAGTTTGTGACCTCCAAGACATAACAAAAGCTATGGATCTAACTTGAACATGAACATAGATGTTTGTGCCACAAACCTGAGAGAGTCTACTAGAAATAGATGGCAGATGAGCATTCTACAGTAGATAATGCTTGCCAAGCCAGGTAAAAAACAATAGTATATTTAACTTTTGAATGCTATGAGTTGCAAAAATTTGAGATTATTCAAAATGGAAAAGAAAAGTGACCTTCACTAAATTTACATAGTTTGATGTAACTGAAAAACTGCCCTTATTTTTGTACTATGCCTACCTTAGATCTATGCACGTGGAAATCCTTAAACCCTGAAAGGAAATGACCATAAGGAAAGGAATCAAGTAAACATAATCTATTCCTGTTGCAATATAATAACTTCATACAAAATCTGAGTGAGGAAAATGATGTAGAAAGCTATTTGATAAATACCAAATAGTTCAAACAAAAGAGGAACATACAAAAAATATTAAGCTTTAAAATACACCTCCTCATGATCTTAATGGTGCTCAAGTTACTTAGATAGAAAAAACATATAAAGTTGAAATAAAAGTGCATAACCTATCAAAAAATTTGTTATCTGAAGGTCCGTCTGTCCTTAATATTCTGAAAAGTGGCAAATGCAAGTATAAGTAATTGATGCCATACTATCCTTCTTAAGTCCAAAAATAGATATTTTAAATGTTCATTGAATAATCATTTTATAAAATTGCAGGAATGTGCAACATTCAAAAGCTGCTTGAAATATGCCTAAGTGAATACCCAATTGTTAGGGCAGACATCAGAGGGTCCTGAGTCAATTCGTTACAAGAAGAAACTATGGCATTTAGAAACATAGAATTGCAAAATGATATGCAAAATTTGGATCTTTCTTAATTTTTACTCAAGAAAGGAGGTGAGTACTAATTACATTGTAACATAAACACTTAACTAACACTCAGTTATTCAAGCATAACATTAAATCCTAAAACTAATATTAAAACTGTCAGCTTAAAGTCAGAATCGCCCATAAACATAATGTTGATAATATGTGGTGTCTAAATAGTAAAATACACAACAATCTATTGTCATTCATGGTATTCTCTTCTTTGCAGTATTTGTATCTATTGCATGCATTGGAAAGTTTTTAACAGTTGAATTGAATTCAATTAGTTAGCTTATGATCAACTTAAAGACAATAGTGGCAATCTATGAATCATGAGACTAGATCAAACAAGAAAACACATCTTCGGATATAAACCCAGTGATATGGGCTTGCTTTCTTGCCTTGTGATTTACGAAAATGCTCACCATTTTTCCTATTGTTGGTTTTGGATGAGTGTTCTTGGTCAACAACCATGGTTGTGTCACTGAAAAAGTAGTGCCAGAATAGGTTATATTTCAGTAATCGATATAGCAAATATGGTTTATGAGTGAGTGCTTTATATAGGAAGATAATAATGTTTGTAAGAGTAGGGAAAGGAATGACATTATATACAGATGAGAAAAGAGATACTGGTTAAATTGTACTGCTTGTTTTCCTGGCGGCTCTTGCAAAGTAGAAGCAATGTGCAAACTAACAACAAACAAATGTTACAGATTAGTGCAACTCAAGACATGATCGAAGATCAACTCTAGTCAAAATCAGACTTGCATATGTATGTAATAAAAACAAAGAGAAGGATGTATAATATGCAAAATCAAAGCAAGAAAATAACAGTGAAATTGTTTAATATCAGCACCTTTGCTGATTTATTCTGTCTCCTAGGTGACTGGGTATCTTCTGAGCTTGAATGGCCCATTAGTTCTTGTGCAACAATTATGACAACAGCATTGCAGTGGAGCTTGGCTATGTAAAGTATGCACAAAAAGAAGTTTCAGTTGTGAGTGTTTGCAATTCTATCTCAAAAAACTATGCAGAACTGTTTGTATAGCCATAATCATTAGCAAGTCTGATGATATTTGTTGTACCATCCTAATTGTTTTTTTCCTTACCATGTGCAGCTGCAAGTGACTATAGGTGCCCTTTACATATGAACAACAACCAAAATAGAGAACATGACACAAGTAATTAGAATTTTACATTGTCAATAAAGCTATGGGCAATTCAATATAACAACATGTATCTAGACAGAATATTTACATAGGTTGCAGGCATGGAAAAATGCATGAAGCATAGTAGATTGATGCATGTTACAATGGAAAGCTATAAGAGATTGCAAAGTGGTATGTCCAATAGGTATCTATTACAGTGAACTTTCCAATGGAAATATTAATGTCACGTACCCAAAAGTGGTCCAACAAGCTACATGCATGTGTTGTCGGTTTGTCAATGACCAAAGAGAGTCTATGTTGCTGCATAAATTCAAGCAATGTTGTTTGTGTTTTTCGGGATCGAAGCGTGTCAATGTTGAAGTCGCCGGCAAGAACCAGTTTGTTGTTGGACAGTAATGATTGCACAATAGTGTCTACCATACTAAAAAGTTTGGAAATGGGAGCAATGGGAGTAAAATATAGAATGGTAATACGCAAAGCATTGTCAAAGTGCAATAGGTCAATGGCCATTGATTCCAAGTGCTTTGTAGCAAAAGTATGGATTTTTTGCAATGATAGATCTTTTCTACAACACGTTAACAAACTATGAATATTTAGTGTAACATGCAATTAAATTTAGCATTAAGCAATCCAACGTGGTCCTTTTGTCTACTTTCTTGAAAGTAAAGCATAGATGCTGCAAGCAAATCATGGCCATGACCTATGTCTTCTGCATGTAATGCAAAACTTCGCATGTTCAAAGAGCATATACAAAAGTGGTCAGAAGGAATGAAAGCAAGGTTGTGTTTTGGCACTGTGCCAAGGTTTACAACCATTGCATTTCCTTTTGTACTTTGTCAGCCACTTTGAAATTACAATGCTGCAATAAGATAGTCAAATACAATGATTCTATGTTTTTTACTCGTGAAAGAGTTGTGTAAACAAGACCATGTTGATAGACTTTTGAAGGGTCAAAAGCAAGCCCATCCATTTTCAAGCCTTGTGCTCTGTGAATGGTTCGTGCACATGCCACTTGCAGAGGGAACTAACTCTGAACAATTGTTTTTCTGCCTATCTTGACCTTTTTTGCAACTCTTGTTATGGGAGTCCAAGAAGGAGAGGTTTGGCTTGTGTACAACATTTGCATTTTCTGTTGATGAAGTGCTCTGACCATTGAATTGTATCTAAAGAATGTCTTTTTGGTCGATTGTATGCAATTTGATAATGTCATCTGCACCATTGACTAATCCATCATGTGTATCAAGGTTGTCAGCAATCAACTCAACCAAAATATCTTTCTTCAAGAAGATTGTGGTAGGCAATGTTGATTTCTCAGCTTGAAAGTGTATATAATTAGTACATGTTTCTTTCTTATCTATTGTTGCTAACATGATAGGTACTCCAGGCAATTTGTTTAGTATTTTTTTTGGTTATGTTGGTCAATAGCTAGATTCCTATGAAACAAGTGTGGGAAGATTGAATATCCAACCATCACATATGGGTTGTACTTGGTACAAGTCATCGCACAATATGATATCGACATTTTCAAATGGTTTGGTTGGTGTGTATTTGATTTGCCAAAGTCTTCCATCCATGTTGTAAAGCATTTTCAAGCCAACCAATGATACCTCGTCAACTAGCAAAATTTGCAGCTGGTCAAATTTCTTGCTTAAGCCATCGAGCGTATTCAAATCCAAAGGTAGCATTTTTGAAGAATTGCATGGCAAATGAAAGATGGAATGTGATGTGGCTCCCCCTGCATTATAAGCATCTTTTCCTGTGGAAGCAACAATAAGTCACTTAGGCTTGAGCGGGTCACTATCAAGTTACTTATCATAGAATCTAACCAGGGCCTCGTAAATTGCTTTGGTTGTGAATGTTTTACCTGTGCCAGCACCGCCTATCAAGAACAGGTATAACGGTGTTTTGGGTGCAAGTATTTTGGCTATCAATATGTCCTTTAATATTGATTGTTGTTGCACATTCAATTGTCTTCGTAGTTTGAATTACTCTTGTTTGTTGAGCAAGAATGGATGCGCAATTTCCAAGAATGCATGCTTGCAATTAAAATACATGGACTTTGCATTTCTGGAATGTTTTAGATCAGTTTCAATATCATACTTTTCTATGTCTATTTTGCTTTTGCTTGTGTCAATGTCATCATCAAGGTATATCATTGGTCAGTCGTTCATGTCAGTTTTAGTAGCAACAATATCAATGTCACCCCATTTGGTGGTAGTTTGTGCAGCAAACATGTTCTTGATTTTTGCAATTTGTGTTTTGTAGGTATTGAATGCTGCACTCCATGTTTTGTATGTGTCTAGTAATGTCTATTCATTAGATCTAAAGGGCACGTACAACATTATTTTTTCTCCATAGTAATTCTCAGCATCAATATGCTGATTGTATCTTACATAACATATGATCTGCGGTTTGTTTCTTTTTTTATTTCTCCTGAATTGCTAGAGTAGAATGTTGTGTATTCAACCAATGACACGTTTTCCAATGTCGTTGGTCATTATGTGTATTTTTCTATAATAGATGGGCACATGATATTTTCAAAATCATCTTGTTCTTTTGCTAATAATTTTGGGCTTTTCAGCATAAAAACTCTTTTTTCAAATGGAGAAGTGTTAATAAAAATAGTTTTCCTTGAGCTTCGATGCAATAACAATGACAGAACAATGTGTACAACTTGACGGCTGGACATTTGTTGATAGTTAAGTAATGCATTGGCAAGTTTGCGTATGAATTGCATTTTATCATTATATGCATGAGTGCATTGATTGTGCACTTTTTGAAATGCAAGACACAATGCTTGATCTTGTTTTGTCATGTATGAACTACAATATGATGCTGCATCATATGCATCTAGAATGAATTGTGTGTCTATATTTGTATACCACAGTGTCGGAAGTTGCTTTGCAAAAGAATTTATCCAAATATCGGCTGGATCTTGTTTTAACATGACAACAGTGCATGATAATGTTGATCGCAACATTGCAATGTAATATGTTTCTACTATTTCAAATTCCTGCAAGAAAGTTTGAAATGACACGTCTTTTGTATAGCTTCTATTTTTCAGTTGGTCAAAAAATCTTTTTGCTTTGTCTTTCATAGTATTATCGGCCAAGGGCAGTGGATCTAATATAGCTGTTTTGCTCATCGGAGGCAAGGGAAAACTAAATCTACAATTTGCATTTTATGCTTTCTACAAGTTTTTGTATGGTGGTGTGTTTGCATTTTTACAAGGTTCATGTCAAGCAATGAAGAGTCAGATGAAATATACTTGTCTACAAGGGTCTCAGTCTCGATGTTTGAGCAATTTCCATATATTGGCGCATCTTTCACCCAAACCATGAAATGAACATGTTCATTACCTCAGTTCTAGAACTCGGTAACAAAAAAGTAGTCCAAGACCTGCCAGAATAAATCATGGTTTTTTAGCATCATTTTCTGAAATGCATTGACTCTATGATTAAAATAGCAGCTGCAAAGCACTGGGTTTTTCCTCATCCCAAAGTCCAAGTTGTTATCTTCTATAGTTTCATTGCATTTGGACAATTGCTTGTTCAGTGTCTATTGTAATGCTTGGCACAATGGGTCCCAAAACTATTCAGCACTGGTCAATGTGACAAAGAAAGTAAGAGGTCTCAATTGTCTTATCATTGCAAATATATTTTTCCTAGTGTTTTCCAAATAATTCGGTGATGTTCGAATAGTTTTCAATGATCTATAGCCCAATGGAGATCTTAATATTTTTTCAAGATTTGTTGAACTGCGCACATCTTTTGCAAGGAGCTTCCTACCTTTCAATTCATTTTTCCTTATGCATACCCATGTCAATGAAGATACTTGTTTAATAATAATTTTTATGGCTTTGAAGAAAATATTTGTTATGTGCATTGTAAAGTCATTGTCTTTATGCATAAGCTCCCATTTTTCTATGTTTTATACGAAAAGTTTTTAGTGACATCCGATAGTTGAGAAAAACCATAAAACATGGTAGGAAAGTTCATTTCTTATGAGAATCTATCTTCAAAAATACCAAGAGGTTTGAAACATTCAGCAGGTACGATTTCAATAATGGTACTATCCAAGTCTTTGATCAAATGCACGTCATTAAACCAATGCACCACTATTTCGGTAATGGGCTCATCATCATCGTCTGATGCAGGACTATCATTATTCTGCTCAATGTGATTGTCTGTTTGCATTTACTGTAGTTTTCTTTCAAATAGAGCTTGTCAATGTTCATTAACAAGAACATTTTCTTTTGTATATAATGGTATTTTTGACAAGGTTGTCAAATCATTTATGACAAATGCAGGTCTAACATTGCCTTGGACATATGCATTTTGATATTCAAGTTTGTGTTTCAATTTAACTGCAACTATTGTGCTTTCATCAAGGTCTCTAGGCAATGCTTGTTGCACCTTGTCAATGTCTATAGGAACATTGATGATTGTTCCATGCAACCCATATTGCGCTCGTTTGTACCCTAGTTGTCTAATATGGACAAAGCGAATGCACAAAGAAACGAGTCTTTCTTCTAGAGAAGTCAATGAATGAATAACTTTTATAGGTGTGTTACGCCTTATTCTGCATGGAGCAGCAAAAGGAGGGACCTTGTGATTTAAAGTAGCTTTTATACATGGTTTGAATATGGGTTGTCCTACTACTGTTTTTCCTTGCATTTCAATGTCAAGCAAAGACAAAGCATTGACAATTGCATTATTGGCCGGGTAGATGTTCTTATGGAAATGCAGTCTCTCACAAAGAACACATAATTGAATAGGTGTGTCTTTGATGTTGTGTAAATATTCCTTAACAAACTTTTGCATTTGAATGTTTCTGATAGAAGCTACTTTTTTGTGTTTTTAGATGGGAAATTCTTGTTTTCAAAGATAGAAAAGACCTACATAGCCTAGATTTAAGTTTTGGGCTATGGTCAATGCTTGGATCATCAAAAGTTCTTCTTTTGTATTGCGTCTTGGCTAGTTGTTTTTGTGAATCATGAAGTTTGGCTTTCAAACAATTCAATGATAGCCTAGGCATGGAGGTTGTGCTACAACTTGGATCTTTTTTTTAGAGGCATCAAGGGCAGAATCTAGAACCCCATAAAATTTTGTAGCCAATGACATATTTGGTTGATGTTCTTGCATAGCACAAGCCAACCCTTGCTTGTGTTGAAGCGGTTCATAGTGACAATGACCTGAATTGGAAGCAAAACAAACCAAATGAAAGTTTTTTTCTAGTCTATCACAATTGCAATATACCTACACTTTGGGTTGCTCTATTGCTTGCCAAACATGTATCTTTACATGGAATATATGTGAAAGCCATAATAAACAAATCTTGCAACCTTCAAGACTGCTTTGTGCATGTGGCATCCCAATCCTAGAAATGAATGATCGCAATTGCAATAAGCGGTTGTTGCTTGTTATAGCAAACTGTGTAGACATGTCAAAGCATGCCAATGCAAATTTGTTTTGTTTTGTTAATGTATTAGCAAAGGACTGGGCCATAAATAATCATAGAGCAATTGCATCAAAGCCTTGACTATTTAGATAAGCTATACAACTAAACATGCTTTCACCACACGAGGTGGCAAATGTGCCAAGTCTACAGAGTCCATGCGCATCCATCACATTTGCAATTGTGCTCCATACATGGTCCAAGTCACTACATGGAATTGGCAAGGATGATCTTGCATATGCTGAATGCAATTGTATGTACTTATTCTTGTAAACATGGGCTTATAGTTATGTCAAATGCATTCAAATGATGTATTCTTTGGGGCGATTTACATTCTCCAGTGTCCAGGAGGCCTTGTCAATACTACAAATTGCTTCAGAATTATTGTTCACGGACTGTTTAAATTCATGCATGCAATATCTGGAAGTTGTGCCATGGACTACAGAGAATGAACATCAAATTTAAGCCTCTATTATGTCATTGCAATTGCAATTGTCCCCTGACTTGGTTGTTCGTCTTTCCACCTTTGGATGTGTTTAGGACTTCAAGCCTCTCAATACTATGGGAGAAATTTTAAGTGAACTGTTGTCTCTAGTATCAAATGGAGCACCACCCAAAGCCCATGAGATTACAAATGTTGATTTTGGTAGCTAGGTCAGATCCCTTCTAGAGACCGACCTAGTCATGAAATGTTGAATGGCCTATCGGCCTTAGCATTTCGATAACTCAGTTGTGTTATCCGATTAAGGCAGGCCCCAATTGGGTGAACTCATTATTCTATATATCTCAAAATTACAAATAGGTCAGGACCTCTTTGAAATGTAACATATATGTAATTTGGTGCCAAAATTGTTTGAGCGATCTCATATAAATGAAAAGTGACTGGTAGTCACAATACACAACAATCATCTTACCGAATTCTGCTCTGCAAAATCTAATCCATCAGTAATCTACTACAAGCACAGTGAAAGGGCTCTGCCATTGGTTGAACCGTTTGACAAGTTCATCAGTTCAACGGTTCAATGAGTTCATCAAAGCTCCACAGGTTCAAAGGTTCGACAGTGCAAAGGTTCTGCCAATAGCTGAACTGGTTCAACGGTTCAACTGGTTCGTCAGTTCAACCGGTTTGTTAGTTCAACGGTTCAACCGGTTCGTCAATTCAACCAGTTCGTCAGTTCAACGGTTCAACCAGTTCGTCAGTTCAACAAGTTCAATGGTTCAACCTGTTCAATTAAGGTTGAGATAATTTGTATTTGATATCTATGTTTCGTGCCCTAGCTAGGCGAAGTTGTAATATGTTTCTGCCTTTAATATAAATCAGATCTGAGATTTTCTTGTTGGGTTTTTCACCTCCAAGAGGGAGGTTTTCCCAGGGTAGATGTGTGTTATGTGTGCATTTGAGTTTTATGGTTTCTTACTGTCAATCTGAATATTAAAATTTAACATGGTATCAGAGCTTGGTTCGAATTAGTGTAATCAAATTTGCAGTAACCAATTATCTACTTCTGCTCTTATCACTGCTTCAAGATGGTTCTTAGGGTGGAAGATAGATTGGATGGGGCTTCCAATTTCACATCATGGAGAGTCTGCATCATGCTTGCGTTGAATGAAAATGACCTTACAGACTTTGTGACCAAAGAATCTTTCGAGCCTGAGGTAGAAGGAGAAAAGGCCCAATGAAGGAAGAAGGATCTTCAAGCTCAGAAGATCTTAATTGATTCAGTAAAGGACCACATTGTTCTCATCATCTCCAAGCTGAAGACAGCAAGCACAATGTTCAGAACCTTGGAGGAGATGTATGAAATCAACAACACTAGTCGTGTTCTAGCCTTGAAGTAGCAGCTTCATCACATCAAGATGGCTAAAGGTGAATCTGTTATGGCTTATTCATGAGGATTTTTGATCTGAGAGATCAACTCTCATCTATTGGAAAGATTGTTGATGAAAATGATTTAACTATGCTAGCCCCCAATGGTCTTCCAACATCTTGGGAATCCTACATTCAAGGAATTAGTGCAAGGGCTGATATGCCCAAGTTTGACAGATTAAGGGCTGATTGTATTCAAGAAGAGTCTCGACTGGCTGCTAGAGGAGTTATAAAAAACACTCATGAAGACAATCATGTCCTTGCTGCCCAGTCTTTCAAGAAGAAAGGAGGCTATTGGAAGAAGAACAATTTCAAGAGAAATAGAGATCAAAGGTCTAATCCACCTCATGATTCGAAGAAAAAGAAAAAGGACCTGTCTCACATTAAGTGTTTCAGGTGTGACAAATTCGGTCACTATGCAAGGGACTGTTTATCCCAGCCTAAGCAACAAGGAGCAAACTTAAATGAAGTCTCAAATCAGTCTAATACTGAAGACTTCCTTTTCATTTCTGCTCTGTCAAGCAATGTACCCTCAGACAGTGATACTTGGCTGATTGATAGTGGTGCATCTAGACACATCACCGGCTATCAAGAGCACCTCTCAGATTTAGTGGAGAAAGAGTCTAATCTTCATGTGGTCATTGGTGATGACGCTCGCTATTCTGTGAGAGGTTTTGGTACCACTTCCCTTAATTTAGATTCTGGAATTTCTCTTCACCTCAGTGATATTTTGTTTGTGTTGGGAATCAAAAGAAACCTTATCTCCATATCAGCACTAGAAGATAAAGGTTATCAGATTGCATTTTCTGAGGGAAGGGTGCTTGCATGGTCTAAGAAGTCCAGCATCAAATCAGCTCATGTCATTGGGAATAGGTATGAGAGCCTATATAAGCTTTCAGCACATCCAGTTTAAACTCTCATTCATGAAGCACCTGAATCAAGTGAGCTATGGCATAGAAGACTTGGACATCTTCATTTTTGAGCTCTCCCAACTCTTGAGAAGATAGTTAAAGGTATGCCTAAACTTAGTCATATTCATGATAATACATGCAAAGGTTGTGTTATGGGTAAGAACACTAAGAGTCCATTTCATCAAAGTGAAAGTAGGACTAAAGAGAAACTAGCTCTTGTGCATTCTGATTTATGTGGACCTATGTCTGTTGCTTCCCCAAGTGGATTCTTGTATTATGTAATCTTTATAGATGACTATTCTAGGAAAACTTGGATTTATTTTCTTAAGTCAAAAGAATCTGATGAAGTCCTAAGTAGATTCAAAGAATTTAGAGCTTCAACTGAAAATCTATCTGGGAAAAGAATTAAAGTTTTAAGGTCTGACAACGGAGGTAAATACACCTCAAGTAGCTTTCATGATTTATGTGTTGAGGCAGGGATCAAGAGGGAGTTTTGTGTTCCCTACAACCCTCAGCAAAATGGGGTTGCAGAAAGAAAGAACAGATCCATAGTCGAGGTAGCAAAAGTTATGATTCATGATCAGGATCTACAGACTTTCCTATGGGCCGAAGCATCTAGGACTGCTGTCTACATTCAGAATAGATGCCCTCACCGTGTATTGAAAGATATGACTCCAGAAGAAGCATTTTCAGGGATCAAACCTAATATCAGTCATTTGAGGATCTTCGAGAGTCTAGTATATATCCATGTACCCAAAGAGAAGAGAACCAAGTTGGAACCTTCTAACAAAAGAGGCATTCTTGTGGGCTACAGCGAAACATCCAAAGCATTCAGAATTTACATTCTAGGTTAGAAGTTTATTGAGGTTAGTAGAGATATCACTTTTGAAGAAAATATTGCACTCAAAAGATCTAAAGGCTCAAGTATAGAGATTGACAATGAAGACCATGACAACCCTCAAGACATGGATATTGAGCATGATACTGAGATTCAAAGAGAGTCTACATAATCTGAAAATCATGATGATCCAAGTGAACCTTTGGATCCTACCAATGGGCCTAAGGACATTACCGTGAGCAAGAAGAGACCTCTCTGGATTCAAGAGGCAAAAAAGTTTGCAGCGCCAAGTGGCACATCCAGAAAAAGTAGGAGGCCTCAGAAATTCTCTGACTATGTTACATTGATGTGCAATCTCATTGAGACTGAACCTTCCAGCGTTGAAGAGGCCATGAAACAACAAGCATGGAAGAATGCTATGGATGAAGAATATCAGTCCATCATCAAGAATGATGTTTGGGATATTGTGCCTAGACCCAAAGGTAAGTCTGTCGTATCTTCCAAATGGTTGTTTAAAATTAAACATGTTGCTGATGGAAGTATTGAGAAATACAAAGCTAGATTTGTGGCTCGTGGCTTCTCTCATAAAGAAGGCATAGATTATGAGGAAACCTTTGCCCCTGTTGCTCGATATACTTCCATCAGGACTATCATTGCTATTTCTGTAGCTAAGGGATGGAAGTTGCATCAGATGGATGTAAAGACAGCCTTCCTTAATGGTGTTATTGAAGAAGAGGTCTACATTGAGCAACCTGAAGGCTTTGTGATCCATAAGAAAGAATCTCATGTATGCAGATTGAAGAAAGCATTATATGGCCTTCAGCAGGGCCCCCGTGCTTGGTATGAAAGAATTGACAAGTACTTGGTAAGCCTAGGATTCTGTAAGAATGATGTTGATCCTAACCTTTACTTCAAAGTATTTAATGATGAAATGTTGATTTTGGTCTTATATGTTGATGACTTATTCCTAACTGGAGAAGATCATCTCATTCTTAGATGTAAGGAAGAATTGACTTCAGAATTTGAAATGAAAGATCTAGGTCTCATGCATTTCTTTCCTGGGTTAGAAGTATGGCAAAGACCAAATGAAATTATTCTAAGTTAAGGAAAATATACCATTGATATTTTGAAGAGATTTGGAATGTTAGATTGTAAACCTATGCCTACTCCTATGGAAACTAACTTAAAGAAGTTGAGTGAATCTGCAGCTAGGTCTGATCTCGTGGATCCCACTGAATACAGGCAGCTGATTGGATCCTTGATGTATCTAGTTAACACTAGACCTGACATTTGCTATGCAGTGAGTGCCCTCAGCCAGTTCATGTGTGAACCAAGGCAAATTCATCTTGTTGCAGCCAAGCATATCTTGAGATATTTGCGTGGTACAGTTGGATATGGATTGAAGTACTCCTCCAATACAGTCATTACCTTGGAAGGCTATTTTGATTCTGATTGGGCAGGAAGTGTCACTGATAGAAAGAGCACTTCTAGAGTTTGCTTCAGCTTGGGATCTGCCATGATATCCTGGTGCAGCAGGAAACAGTCTTCAGTAGCATTGAGTACTGTTGAAGCAGAATATATTGCAGCTTGTGTGGCATCTTAAGAAGCAGTGTGGCTTCAAAAACTCCTTGCAAGATTGTTTGGACAACCTTGGAAGCCTACAGTTATTCATAGTGATAACCAGATCTGTGTGAAGCTCTCTACCAATTCTATGTTTCATGACAGATCAAAGCATGTGGAAACTCAGTATCACTATATCCGAGATATGGTGCAAAGGAATGCTATTCAGCTGAAGTATATCAGCACTGATGAGCAAACAACAGATGTTCTCACCAAACCCCTTGCTCAAGTGAAACTTGCATATTTTTGAGATAAGCTTGGAGTTGTGGAGAATGAAGTTCTAGCTAAGAGGGAGTCTCAGCATCAGTGATACATTATATTGTATCATCCACCCTCTGCGAGTAGGCATGGTGGTAATGCACTCTTCTCTGGGAGAAGTTTGAGGTGAAAGCCCTCTTCCACCCTCTGCGAGTAGGCATGGTGGAGTCACCCTCTGCAAGTAGGCATGGTGAATATCATGGGAGAAATTCCATGATGTGCTTGTTCACCCTCTGGAAGTATCCATGGTAAACGTCATGAGGAGATGACAATAAGCACTTATGTTTTCATCTATGGGAGTAGCCATGATGATAGTCACTATGTGACTTGATCCTTATGAAGGAATCCTCTCTAGCTAAGAGGGAGTGTTGATTTTGGTAGCTAGGTTGGATCCCTTCTAGAGACCGACCTAGTCATGAAATGTTGAATGGCCTATCGGCCTTAGCATTTTGATAACTCAGTTGTGTTATCTGATTAAGGCAGGCCCCAATTGGGCGAACTCATTATTCTATGTATCTCAAAATTACAAATAGGTCAGGACCTATTTGAAATGTAACGTATATGTAATTTGGTGCCAAAATTATTTGAGCGATCTCATATAAATGAAAAGTGACTGGCAGTCACAATACACAACAATCATCTTACCGAATTCTGCTCTGTGAAATCTAATCCATCAACGATCTACTACAAGCACGGTGAAAGGGCTCCGTCGTTGGTTGAACCATTCGACAGGTTCATCGGTTCAACGATTCAACGAGTTCATCAAAGCTCCACAGGTTCAAAGGTTCGACAGTGCAAAGGTTCTGTTGATAGCTGAACCGGTTCAACTGTTCAACCAGTTCAACGGTTCAACCGGTTCGTTGGTTCGTCAGTTCAACGGTTCAACCGGTTCGTCAGTTCAACAGGTTCAATGGTTCAACCTGTTCAATTAAGGTTGAGATAATTTGTATTTGATATCTATGTTTCGTGCCCTAGCTGGGAGAAGTTGTAATCTGTTTCTGCCTTTAATATAAATTGGATCTGAGATTTTCTTGCTAGGTTTTTCACCTCCAAGAGGGAGGTTTTCCCAAGGTATATGCGCGTTATGTGTGCATTTGAGTTTTATGGTTTCTTACTGTCAATCTGAATATTAAAATTTAACAACAAAGAGAGTTATGTAGGACAATATGCAGATAACTACCTCTCCAGCATTTATAGATGTGAATAAATCATCTCTCTTTGGGGAGCTTCAGAACAATTTAGATATTGTGAAATCACAACTTCATAAATTTGCCAACTTTTTTTCATGGAATTCTTATCATATTAGCATTGCAAGTTCTGCTCTCTGTTGGCTTTTGGATGAAATGTTTGTATTGGAGATAGCTAACATGACTGTGAAAATGGTCGTTGAAGAACAAGAACTTGCACAGCTAATGGTTAGTTGAATTTATCAGAATCCCTTCACAGAGACCTTATTCAGCATTCTAGTTCGACTACTTCAGGCTCTACAGATTGGTGAAATGATTTGTCAAAGATCTGTCTACCTTTCTTTGGTTACAACTTGGCTTCCTGTGATAGCCAAGCTCACTCATGATGATGAGTATCTGATAAAGGACTATGAACTGCACAATAGTCTGGAGGAAGGGTTGAGTGCTCTTGTTACTACTCTTCCTATGGCAGAGCAAGAACAAGTCTTCAAGATTTGGATAAGTGAATTGCCTCGAGTCTAAGAAAGTATGGCCCGATTTGAGCACAACTTTTGACATGTGGTGTAACAAACTCTAACAAGTGCAGTGTGAGATTGATCTGGGACCTTCGTTGGACATGTCTGAGGTTAGTGACCCACATGTATCATTTCCTCTTTGAAGAATCACACTTATCCTTAAAACTAAATGTTCAATAATTGGGAGCCAAACGAGTCCTTATGGTAAATGTACATATATGTTATGTATCTATTATCCATAACATCACGAGTAGTAATGCTAGATCAGATTTGTGTTGTAGTTGAATCTATTTTTCCATTTGGGCTTACTGCATGGTCATGAGATGGGAGTAAGAAAAATAATTTTTTTTGTGGTATATAAGCTATTGTAAAGTTCAATATTTGTCATGATTGTTATAGTTGGTTATCTGATTTTCTGAAACCAATTCAAACTTGATTTTGCAGGTAGAACATAACTTGCCTGAGCAGTTCACACATGCTTACAAAGATGGACAGTTTGAAACATCTGTTGTATCCCACTCTGGTGGTTAAATTTGTAATTGTGGTTGATTCATATCAGTTTATTGAATATGTTTAAAAGGTATGTTTGATATGTTGGGATTTGTGTGTTCTATTGTATGCTTTGTGTGGGCTTGCAATTAATTTCTACAAGGTTGGTTTTTGCCAAATATGGAATGATAAATTCTTTTAGTAAGTATTATATGTACATGGTTGTAGTGTGGAATTTGTTTGTGTCATGGTTGTATTGTGTAAGTCTTGAGATAATATGTGGTTCAGATTTAGAATAAAAGTTACTTTCTAACCACTATTGCATATCGTTATGTTGTTTTGTTCACTCTTCTATGCTCTTGGCATCTATGTGAATCATTCTATTGATCGAGCAAGAAACTAGCTTAGATCATCTAATGATTTCAGTGAAAGGAGTTTGTCTTTGTACTCAATTTTTGAATGCTTTAGGTAATCTGTCCTTCAGATTTAATTGATTTCAAAAGCAATTATCTCAACAGGTAGTTTCTTCAACACTACAAACACATCTTGCAACACTCAAGCTGGACGTCTCAAGAAGCCTAGATAACATGTAAAGACATGCTCTGGTCCTTGTTTATGCAATTAACATTTACGTTATGTTTAAAAAAGAACATGCTCCTATCTCTACTCTGCAACAAACAATTCATTGCTAAGTGTCATTGCATTTGACTTTTTATCAGCACATTTGGTATTTGTTCAGACATTGTGATGTAGAGCCACACAGCAAAAGCTTACAAATAGGGTGAAAAACCCATTAAACCCACCAAATAGCTAATACTATTTCATATCGGCAAGATATCTCTCTTGTCACCTACCAGCACCATCATCATATTTGGTGAACACAATTATCCTCCTGATGATCACTATTCACCTTACCGCCAAACTCTATCTGCAACATCACGATGTTCAGCATCATCTGCATCTTTTATCAGCAGGATATAAAATATCGGGTTCCTCCCATATATCCTGATGACGACAACCTCATGCACCTCTCTTCTGATGCTTACGTCACCCTGATATTCGACCCACTTACACAACCAGCATCAGGATATAACTTATCGGGTCATATCGACACATCCTAATGACGATACCCAACTTTATGCACACGATGAATATTCCACCGAATATTCTTCCCACGATCCACTTAGTGTTAATCTTCTATCGCCAAGACATGAACTGACGGCAAACACTTCGCATTGATCACCCCGATATCCTACGCCTATGCCAAAACACTTGTCGTCGGCAGGATAAAACTTTATTGGGTGATATTTGGAAATGTCCTGATGACGATGACATCACATGCACTGTTACTTCCTCCGATGTCGACGTCACCCAAATATAAGACTCATTCATGTGCTCCGCAGCATGATATAAATTATCGGGTTATAATGAAATACCCTGATGAAGATAAACTTCGACTACCTGATGTTCAAACAAAAGATGATCCTCCTCCTTTCTTTGGCAAATGTGACTTTGACTCGCCGTTGACCCGTTTGATTGTACCTTCACCTGCGTGTATGCTCCAGCATACAACAATGATATGCAGATGATGGATACACACGAAATGATGATCCTGAAGATGATATATACAGGAAATATATATCCAAACTATTTTATCCTGATGCCTTCAAAATAGGCATTTTCCCTAAGTTTCAAGACCCGATCCAGATAGCAATATGCGCATAGATGCAAATGCAATATACACAGTCTGTAATGTCGCATACGAATGCTGTATATCTCTCAAATGTATATTTTTGACAAAACTCTCAGAACTTCACAATTTCACATAGAAAACATGACGATCAGGCCGGATCATCTCCTGAACAATTCAAGCTTAGAATTTATCCTCCTAAACCCTAGCACATGAGGATGCTAGGATAACTCACAGCATGCTAACAATCGATCCCACGAACATGAAATGCATAAGCGGAGAAACAAAAATGTAAGCTAAACTATGATACATGCTCATTCCACCGATTCAGAGAATCAACCGGTGGAATGGTTGGATGAATCCATTTGCCTGTAACCAAAAAAGAATCAATACACAGATAGCTTGTAAACCAGACAAATGAAATCAATGGGATCTCTTACTTTCAAATTAGAATTGCATACAGATCTCACAGTCCCATTGTGTTACAGTACTCTACTCAATCTCCAAAAACACAATACCTCAATGGACTATCAATTGTATCTACTGTATCTACTCTCTAAAACCAACTGATCTAGGGCATAAATAGTAACTCCTCGCGAGTACTACCAACTCGATTCCTAGCAACTGGGAGGAGACAGCTAAGACAATGGGCATAACAAACTTCTAACTACCTGCACATCCTCCTAGGTCGATCTAAAACATAAGAATTGGTCCAATGGACCTTATTACATCAAAAAGTCAAACATACTATAAATAGACTTATGTTCTGTTTTACAGGGGTGCTCCTGCACCATACTCCCCAGAAGAAGAAATCTCAAGTCCACTTGAGATGAGAGGATGTAGATCTGCACCATGTTTCTGGATCTGCTCTTCAGTAATCCATACTGCTTCGGAATCAGGTTTGCCCTACCAAGCCACCAGATATTCCAAATAGCTTTTGTTCCGGGTCTGCTTGATCACTTTTGTGTCCAACACCTTCTGCAACTGTGGGGGATCATGTTTTGGAATGTCATCAACTGCTGTATCCTGTAGTAGGTCTTGTTCTTCATCTGGATTATGCTTGTATGGAGTTAAATCACATACATTGAATATAGGTGATAAACCAAGATCTGGAGGGAGTTGTATCTCATAAGCATTATGTCCATGCTTTCTCAAAATTTGACATGGTCCAATTTTCCTCTGCATGAGTTTAGTATATTTGCCCTTAGGAAGTCTTTCCTTCTTCAAATGAACCCATACTAAATCTCCAACATCAAATTGTACATCCTTCTTTTTATCAGCATATGCTTTATACTTCAAGGTAGTTTGTTGTAGCTAGGTCTTGACTTGATCATGAACCTCTTTTATAGCTTCTGCAAAAGCTTCTCCCTCTGCACTAACAGGGTCTGCTATAGGTAGATCTCTCAATTCCAAAATTCCTCTTGGATGCATACCATACACTATCTGGAAAGGTGATTTCCCTGTACTCCTATTGACAGTATCATTATAGGAAAATTTGGCCTGAGATAGGATATTATCCCACTTTTCTCCATGCTATTTTGTCAAACATCTGAGCAAATTCCCTAAGGAACGATTGACTACTTCAGTCTGTCCATCCGTTTGAGGATGATATGTGGATGAAAAAGACAAATTTGTGCCCAATTTCTTGCAAAGGGTTCTCCAGAAATGACCCATAAACTTCACATCCCTATCTGACACTATGCTCAATGGCAATCCATGTATTCTGACAATTCCTTGAAAAACAAATCTGCGATGTATGAAGCATCAGCAGTGGTTTTGCATGGCAAGAAATGTGCCATTTTGCTGAATCTGTCCACTACAACAAAAACACTGTCAAATCCTTTCCTTGTCCTTGGTAAACCCAAGACAAAATCCATACTTATGCTTTCCCATGGTCTGGAAGGAATGGGTAAAGTCTGATATAAACCTGCATTAGTCGACCTCCCTTTTGCTTTCTGACATATCACACATGTCTCTACAAATTTTCTGACATCTAATTGTAACTTAGGCCAATAATAATGTCTTCTAACAAGATCAAGAGTCTTATCCAAACCAAAATGACCTACCATAGCTCCATAATGTTTCTCTTTAATGATGTTCAACCTCATAGAACACCTTGGAATACACAACTATCCACCTTTGAATAGCAATCCATCCTGGATCAGAAATTCAGAGAACTCAGCATGATATTTATCTCCAAAAGAAGTACATACCTGATATATCTCTCCAAAATCTTCATCAGCATCATACATGGTCTTCAATGAATCAAGTCCAACACTCTCCAACTGAATTTGGTTGACTGTTAGAGCTCTCCTGCTCAAGGCATCTGCTACCTTATTCTTGACTCCTTTCTTATGCTTCAATGTGAAAGTAAAAGCTTGTAAAGTTTCTACCCATTTCATGTGTCTGTGGTTCACCTTCTCCTGGCTGTTGATAAAACTTAAAGCCTGATTATCTGTGAATACTATGAATTCCTTTGGCATCAAGTAATGCCTCCATTTCTTGAGTGACTGGACTAAAGCATACATTTCCAAATCATATGATGAATACCTCTTTTTAGCATCATTGAGCTTCTCACTGAAAAATGCAATTGGCCTTCCTTCTTGGCTGAGTACTGCTCCAATGGCCATGTGATTGGCATCACATTCTACTTGAAAGATCCTGTTAAAGTCTAGAAGTGCAAGGACTGGCTATTGTGCCACCTTCTTCTTCAATGTTTCAAAAGAATCATCTGCTTCCTTAGTCCAAGCAAATCTGCACTTCTGTCCTCCTTTTATAGTATCAAGCATGGGTGCACAAATATGACTAAACCCTCTTATAAACTTTCTGTAGAAGGTTGCTAGCCCATGGAAACTTCTGACATCATTCATAGTCCTTGGAGTTGGCCAAGACAATATGGCACTTACCTTCTCCTTATCCATTTGCAGCTTTCCTTGTGAAATGACAAAACCCAAATATGTGATCTCCTGCATGAACAAACACTTGTCCAAATTTATCATTAGTTGCTCTTCATGTAACCTCTTGAGAACCAAATCTATATGTCTGAGATGTTCTTCCTTTGTGTTACTGAAAATTAGAATGTCATCTAGATATACTATGACAAACTTTCCCATGAATTCTCTCAAAACCTCATTCATCAATCTCATAAAAGCACTAGGTGCATTAGACAACCCAAAAGGCATAACTTTCCACTCATACAACCCTTCATTGGTTTTGAATGCTGTTTTCCATTCATCTCTTGGCCTAATCCTGATCTGATGATAACCACTCTTCAAATCTATTTTTGTAAAATACTTAGCACATCCCAAACAGTCAAGTAAATCCTCTATCCTAGGGATTGGAAACCTATATCTGATTGTGATCTTATTAATAGCCCTGGAATCTGTGCAAAGCCTCCAAGTGCCTTCTTTCTTTGGTGCTAGTACAACTGGTACAGCACATGGACTTAAACTTTTACCAATCAGACCTGTGTCTAACAATTCCTCAATTTGTCTTGCTACTTCTGCATTTTGTTCTGGAGTTAGCTTATATGCTACTTTGTTTGGAAGTGTAGATCCTGGGATTATATCTATGCAATGGTTGATATCCCTTACAGGTGGTAGGGATCTTGGCATTCCATCAGAGATGATGCCTTTATATTTATCCAATAGCTCTTGGACAGTTGGGTCTATGAACCTCTGCTTCCTCTCTTTCTTGACTACTTGCTGCTGTTCTTTATTCACTGTGAGACATGGAATTAGGGCATATGCAACTGCACCTTCTGCTCTTACTTCTTTCATGAACTGTTTTCCTTCCATCAGCATTACCTTCACCTCTTTTCCTTTTGATTTCTCCTCCTCTATCAATGATAGTCACTCTGTCACTATACCATTCTTAGTGATTGTATAGGTGTTTTTGACACCATCATGGTGTGCCTTCAAGTCATACTGCCATGGTCTACCAAATAAAAGATTGCAAGCATCCATCTTGGTAATGTCAAACAACAACCTGTCTTTATATGCTCCAATCTGAAATTCTACCCAAGCCTGTTCTTCTACAACCGTCTGCTGACCTTGGGTAAGCCATGAGACCTTATATGGGGATGGGTGAGGCAATCTTCTAAGCTTAAGACTTGTTACCATTTCATCAGATACAAAATTTTCAGTAGACCCAGAATCAATTAAAACTTTACATGCCTTACCTCCTGCTTTGCAAATGGTTCTGAAGAGAGACTTTCTTTGTGGGGGTTCTTTGTCAGGTACCTTCATGGTAGTCATTGTTCTTCTCATCATCAGAGATTCTCCACTCTCTGGATATCCATAATTGTCAGGAGCATTCACACTCTGAAAAGCATTAGAGCCTGTTGCACTTTGACTATCAGGTTCTTGGATCAGATTCGTTCTCCTTTCTCCTGTTGAGCTTGTTGCCTTTTCTAGACATCTGCTGGCTATATGGCCTTCTTTGTTATAGTTATAACATCTGATAGATCCTCTGCCCTGGGATCTTCCTCTGAAAGGTCTTCTGCCTCTGAAGTTTCCTTGCTGGTTGTAACTTTCTCTCTGGTTTTGACTGTTATCTCCCTTGCTATTGTCATGACTGGATTCTCCCTGATATCCATGTCCATGTCCTCTGCCTCTGAAAGGACCTCTTCCACCTCTTTGTTGTTTACCTCTTCCTCTATTGTTCTGTTCTTGTCTTCTCTTTAACTTCTCTTCCACTTTTAATGCCAACTGAAAACATTTCTGAACTGTATCTGGATTATGCAGATTCAAATCTTCCTGAATGTTGAACCTCAATCCATTAAGGTATCTGGCTACCTTTTCTTCCTCACTTTCTTTTACCTTTGTCTTCACACAAAGTTTCATGAATTCCTCTGTATATGAGCTGACATCTAGCTCCTTCTGCTTCAGGTTTTGCTTCCTCTTGTGTAATTGGATACTGTTATCCAATGGAACATAGGCTTCCTTCACTAAAGCCATCATCTTCTTCCATGTAGTGACTCTACGCTTTCCTTCTTGTACTCTATCATCTTGGACAAAATTCCACCATGTCAATGCAGCTTCTTTCATCTTTGATTGGGCTATCTTCACTCTCTGTTGTTCTGGTATCTCCTCTATCTCAAAGAAATTATTTAGGAAGTCTATCCACTCCATCACTGAATCAGGTTCCATCTTTCCTGTAAACACTGGTAAATCTAGTTTCACATCCATGGTTCTCCTTTCCATGGCTTTGAGGGTGTTCAATAGTGGTCTCTGGTCTGCAGGAACGACCTCCTCGTTCCACCTAGGGATCTCTTCTTCTTCCCTATCTTCTTCTCTACCAGAACCTACTCTATCCCTCAACTTCTCCAACTCATCCTTCAATTACTGATTATGAGCCTTCACAGCCTTGCTCTCGATAATCTACTTCTTTACCAGAACTGCCAACTCAACGTTGGTCATTTTTGTCAGGAACTCTGATGTTCCTTCTTCATCTGACATCTTACTGTCTTAAATCTTCCCCAAAGATTCAACCTTAGCTCTAATACCAATATGATGCAGAGCCACATAGCAAAAGCTTACAAACAGGGTGAAAAACCCATTAAACCCACCAAATAGCTAATACTATTTCCTATCGGCAAGATATCTCTCTTGTCACCTACCAGCACCATCATCACATTCGGTGAACACAATTATTCTCCTGATGATCACTATTCACCTTACTGCCAAACTCTATCTGCAGCATCACGATGTTCGGCATCATCTGCATCTTTTATCAGGAGAATATAAAATATCGGGTTCCTCCCATATATCTTGATGACGACAACCTCATGCACCTCTCTTCTGATACTTACGTCACCCCGTTATTCGACCCACTTACACAACCAGCATCAGGATATAACTTATTGGGTCATGTCGACACATCCTGATGACGATACCCAACTTTATGCACATGACGAATATTCCACCGAATATTCCTCCCATGATCCACTTAGTGTTAATCTTCTATCGCCAAGACATGAACTGATGGCGAACACTTTGCACTGATCACCCCGATATCCTATGCCTGTGCCAAAACACTTGTTGTCGGCAGGATAAAACTTTATTGGGTGATATTTGGGAATGTCCTGATGACGATGACGTCACATGCATTGTTACTTCCTCCGATGTCGACGTCACCCGGATATAAGACTCATCCATGTGCTCTGCAGCATGATATAAATTATCGAGTTATAATGAAATATCTTGATGAAGATAAACTTCGACTACCCGATGTTCAAACAAAAGATGATCCTCCTCCTTTCTTTGGCAAATGTGACTTTGACTCGCCGTTGACCCGTTTGATTGTACCTTCGCCTGCGTGTATGCTCCAGCATACAACAATGATATGCAGATGATGGATACACACGAAATGATGATCCTAAAGATGATATATACAGGAAATATATATCCAAACTATTTTATCCTGATGCCTTCAAAACAGGCATTTTCCCTAAGTTTCAAGACCCGATCCGGATAGCAATATGTGCATAGATGCAAATGCGATATACACATTCTGTAATGTTGCATACGAATGCTGTATATCCGTCAAATGTATATTTTTGACAAAACTCTCAGAACTTCACAATTTCACATAGAAAACATGACGATCGGGCCGGATCATCTCCTGAACAATTCAAGCTTAGAATTTATCCTCCTAAACCCTAGCACATGAGGATGCTAGGATAACTCACAGCATGCTAACAATCGATCCCACGAACATGAAATGCATAAGCAGAGAAACAAAAATGTAAACTAAACTATGATACATGCCCATTCCACTGATTTAGAGAATCAACCGGTGGAATGGTTGGATGAATCCATTTGCCTGTAACCAAAAAAGAATCAATACACAGATAGCTTGTAAACCAGACAAATGAAATCAATGGGATCTCTTACTTTCAAATTAGAATTGCATACAGATCTCACAGTCCCACTGTGTTACAGTACTCTACTCAATCTCCAAAAACATAATACCTCAATGAACTATCAATTGTATCTACTGTATCTACTCTCTAAAACCAACTGATCTAGGGCATAAATAGTAACTCCTCACGAGTACTACCAACTCGATTCCTAGCGGCTGGGAGGAGACAGCTAAGACAACGGGCATAACAAACTTCTAACTACCTGCACATCCTCCTAGGTCGATCTAAAACATAAGAATTGGTCCAATGGACCTTATTACATCAAAAAGTCAAACATACTATAAATAGACTTATGTTCTATTTTGCAGGGGTGCTCCTGCACCACATTGTTTACTTGATTGCCTCTTCTACTTGCTTTCTTGTTTTGTCTGACTTTATCTTTCCCTGTTTAAAATTGCTTAAATTTTCTAACCATAACAATTTTGATATTGGATTCTAGAACTAGAATACTTGCTACTTGCCCTATTGCACATTTGTATTTTCTAGAATCTCTGCCTTCGCTGAGCAAAGCTCATATTTTCATCTTAAACCATTGCACTATACACTCGCATCACCATGAAACAGAAACTGGCTATGGACATGGATCCTATCTATTGCATCAAAGTTGTAGCTGCTTTAGAAACCTGTAGCAATGAACAATGGATTGCAATTAATTAAATAGTTACTTGCATATTCAATCAAAATGTGTATACCTGCTCTAGCTGAGGATGCTTATAGCTATTCATCCAAATCAAGGATGCTCCAATGCTTCTCAAGTTCTACATTCCATGCTCGTACAAAATGTTGCATAGAGCCTATATTGTAGGTAGCAATCAAGTTAATTGCAATCCATGGCAGACTTTAGTTTTTGCCTCACTAAAATAGAATTAGATTTCCTCGTGAATCATGCATGCAAGGAAATATTGATCTCTCGACTATAGTCTTTTTGTTTTTCCTCTGGCACTGCAAGCACTTTCATGTGCAACCATTGGGTGTGAATTTTTCCTGAGGTATTTTATTGCAGAGGAGAGAGGATTCTGGACGCTGTAAGCACTTTTGTGTGCAACCATTGGGTGTGAATTTTTTCAGGGGTATTTAATTGTGGAGGAGAGAGGAAGGATATGCATGGGTTTGGACATGTCGGTTTTGAGTGCGGGAGGGTTTTTGCAAGACATGTGTGGGTACATCTGTCTATGTCCAAGGCTCGTCAAGAACAAGTGTCCTGACCTATTGCACTGGGTGCCTCCCAAAAAATGGTCAAAAAACCTTTATTTGCCAACAGAGAACATTAAGAGTTTGAACATGTATTTAAGTGAAATTTAAAGCATACTAGATTATATTGCCAAAGTTTACAGTAGGTTGAACATTACTAGTAAAGAGTAGTAGCATTTAATTAATGAACTAGATAGGATAACTAGTTTAGCATATTTAATGAAGTTGATAGGATAATGGACAGCCAATATTGTTTTAGCGAGGTGAAAACTAAAGTGTGAATCAGAGTTGTGCCTACATCTTGAATGTTGTGAAAGTTTTCATTACTTGGTTCATTACTCAAGATTGGTGGAATGCTAGGAGCACTAGCTAGTGACCCACGCTCCTAAGCTACTCTTTATTAGTATGGTTCAACCTACTGTAAACTAAATGGCAATATAATCTAGTATGCTTTAAATTTCACTTAAATGCATGTTCAAACTCTTAATATTCTCTGCTGACTTAAATGCATGTTCAAATTTTTTGTGCAGTATGCACAGGCTAATTGTTTGTACCAGGGTTGAATTCAAACCCCAATTAGCTTTAGTTTTAACTAGTTAAAAATAGAACATATTGAAAATTGGATGCTTTATTTGATACCTTAAACTTTATTTGCAATTAGCTAGAATAATTACAATGCTGCAGATTATAGTTAAAGTAAAAATAGGAATATGCATTTTGTCTAGGCAAGACAAAACCACACTGCGCATATAAGCACCAAGGCATATCTTTACTTGTCTGTGGTGACTGATTTTCCAACTCAAAATTGATTTGTTACAGTGACACAATACACATCTGTAATATTGCCCAAACATTTCACTCAGCTCTAGAATTGACGAACTTGATTCTGGGTGCATCATACAGCAAATGAATAAAGGCATCACATGAGGAAGCAGTGGCAAGAATTAATCCCCATGGGCACAGGCTGGATGAGCTACTTGCAAGAGAAGCTTTAGTTGAATTGTGTGCAGCTCTCATTTTGTTCAATCACAACTTATAGAAATGTTATATATAGTCAATATAGCTGAAATAGCTATGTTATTTGCAGGCATAAATACATACAAGAGTGTATACAAACATGTATGTGCAGTAATTCATATTGCCAATATATATCTAAATTCTAAATCTCTTTGTTGACACTATATGGAATGTTGAATGCTTCTAGTGCTCAAAAGATAAAACACTGTAAATACATTGCAATAATCTAAAAATTATATGACACTCATATTGATTTTTCAGCATTGCACCTTTGTATTGCTCAAGCATGAAACAACAACCACTACAAACACATCGTGCAAGACTCATGTTGAATGGCTCAAAAAGTCCATATCACAGGTAAAGACACGCTCTGGTCCTTGCTTGTGCAATTAACATTTTTGTTTTGTTTAAGCAATAACATGTTCTTGTCTCTATTCTGCAACAAATGACTCATTGCTAAATGTCATTACATTTTACTTTTTATCATCACATTTGGTATTTGTTATCATCACATTTGGTATTTGTCCAAACATTGTTTACTTGATTGTCTCCACTGCTTGCTTGCCTATCGTGCCTAATTTTTATCTTTCCCTGTTTAAAATTGCTTAAATTTTGTAAACATAACAGTTTGGATACCCATACCAGGAACACCAATTGATGTTATTCATTCCAAGAATTCTCCTTACCTGACCATTACGAATTTCTAGATGGATTCAAAGTTGCTTGTATATTCAAAAAACACAAAGCTAGAAAAGATTGACTAAAATCCAATAGATTCAACAAGTCAATGAAAACATTCCAATACTCATAGAAATTTGATGAGTTTGAACTTGGGACTAGAACTACCCAGAGCCATCACAAGTCAAACAGAGACCCTAGACTCTAGTGTTGATCTTCACAAAAACATGAGCAATACACCAACATTTAATGGTAATACATAATATAATTTTACTAGAGAGGAATTTATGTTCATAGATTCTATATTTAGAGCTTCGGCCCCTAATATCCTGGCACCAAAATTGGAATGAGGAACCAAGAGAAGAGATTGCAAAGATTGTAATGAAATCCCTGACTTTAGCAAGAAAATCTCATATTTTATCTTAAACCATTGCACTATACATGTGTATCAGCATGAAATAGAAACTGGCTATGGACATGGATCCTATCTTTTGCATCAAAGTTGTAGTTGCATCAAAAACCTCTAGCAAAGGACCATGGGTTGCAATTAACTGAATAGCTACTTATATGTTGACTCAAAATGTGTATGCCTACTCTAGTTGTTGATGCTTATAGCTATTCATCGAAATCAATGACACTCCAATGCTTCTCAAGTACTACATTCCAAGCTCGTACAAAATGTTACATAGAGCCTACTTTGTAGGTAGCAATCAAGTTAATTGTAATCCATGGCTTGGCACAAGGCATTTTTTGATGCAGGTACAACTCTGATTAAGACTTTAGTTTTCACCTCGCTAAAACAATATTAATTCTCCTCGTAAATCGTGCATACATGAAATATTAATCTTTTGACTATAGTCTCTGCACTTTTCCCCTGCTGTTGTAAGCACTTTTCAGTGCAACCATTGGGTGTGAATCTTTCCTAGGTTTATTTATTGTAAAGCAGAGAAGAATTTGGGTACTGAAAGCACTTATTTGTGTAACCATTGGGTGTGAATTTTTTTTGGGGGTTTTAATTGCAGAGAAGAGACGAATCGAGCACATGGGTTTGGACGTTTAATTACCCTATCAACTTCATTAAATATGCTAAATTAGTTATCCTATCTACTTCATTAATTATGTTGACAGTGATTCTTGGATGTTGTGAAAGTTTTCATTGCTTGGTTCATTACCCAACATAAGGCAGATTTCAACTCTAAATTTCTACAAGACAATGGCTGCAAACACATTTTTTAGCTTTTCTTTTAAATTGGCAACTCATCTGATCTGAAATCAACTTGATTACTGTCTATTCTTCTTTTAAAATTAACTTGAACACTCTTTCATTTGAGTTTTAACATGATAACATTCAGTTATAGTAAATTTGCTTTAACAAAAACTATTGTAACTTAACAAATTATCTTTACAGTCCTTGTCAGTACATACAGAACATCTTAAGAATTTGATACTAACTATAATATTGTAATTAAATATTGCTACAAATATAATAGATGCTGCTCTAATATGCAGATATTGCTTTTTATTCCCATTGTTGTTCCTTTAAATTGATCTCCACTTGCTAAACCTAGCAGATAGCAGAATAGCGTCAATATAATACATATTTGTTGTTGACTTGCATATCTTCTTTCAATGTTCAGTTTTTAAACTAGTTGCATTTATTGTCTAGAAACTAATTGTTATAATTGATATTACATCTAACTCTACACTTAGATAATTTGTCTCCTATTTTTCATTTGATTTATTGCAAAATTTGCACTATTTATTTTCCCAAGTCATTCACATCTTGCTATTTGATACCTTAAACTTTGTTTCAAATTAGCTACAATAATTACTCTGTTGTAGATTATAGTTAAAGTAACGACAGGAATATGCATTTTGTCTAGGCAAAACAAAACCATGTTGCACATACAAGCACTAGGCCATATCTTTACCTGTTTGTTGTAACTAATTTCCCAATTCTTAATGGAGATTGCCAAATGGCTCCTTGACGCAGATCTCTAAGATTTATCCTATGGATGCAATTTATAATACACCCGAGGATGCTCCTGAAGATGTAAACTTCATGTGATGCCATAACAACAATTAGAATTCTTTGTTTGCATCCTTTTTAAAGCTTTGATTCATTTTTTTATTTATTTAAAGCTTAGCAACTTTAGTTTACGCAATGATGTTTTCATTTCTTTATACTACAGGCAAAATCAAATAAAAGATATGCTAGAGCTTCCAATTGGATTATGCAGGTACTTACTAGAGAATTATTCATCTTGGTAAGTTATTAAACCTTTCACATTAGTTCTTCTCTGAATGCTATGACTTTTAAAATTTTACTTATTGTGCGATTTGATATGTTTGCTTTTTAGTCATCACAAAATGACCTCCATGAGTCATCTACACTAATGATATTTTTCCTCATGTATGGTACTAATAATTGGAGGCAAGTAAACTTGTTAAGCCCACAAACACATTTAAGCATTTGTTAGTAGGGGGAGGAGTGGTGAATGTAATCCATTGCTTTGGGATTTTCACTGTCTAGCCTCATTCCCTATTGGCATTTTATAAGATCACCCTGAATCTCCTTAATTTGTCTGAAACCATTGTTGATTAATATCAAGTTTTAGTGTTAGCTTGGATTTGCATTCTAACGGTTGCATACTATAAATTGGTATTAAGGAATGATAGGTAGAAAGTGCGGTTGATCTAGGATTTATATCAACTATTTGATTATCTAGTCTTACCATGGATTCTGAATGTGTGTCATTGATCAAGTTTTTGTTTTCTATGGTAAAAGGTCTACATTTTTTCAGCTGTTAGTTCTAGAGAAAGAGATAATATTCAGATTCAACTATAGCTATGAGGTTTTTTTAGCTTATGAATTGTTGTATAATTTTCCTTAGAATTTTTATGAATGAATAGGAATTTCTACAACAGCAATATGATTTAAAATGATTTCTACCCTATTTTAATTTTTTATATGTCAAGTAAAATTAAGAATATGTTTAATCTCTTGATTTAAAAGATATATTACATCTGAATGTTGAATTGTTTAACTTTCTATGAAAAATCTTCATTCTTATAATTGGTTTTCTCATCCAAAAAAACAACATTCATGCCTTGTTTATGCTTTGACATTTTGCTTGCATGGCATACAGGGTACTTCCTACACCATTATCTAATGCATTTAATAGTTGAATAGGGAGGTAGATTTGATAAATCTAATGTTTCGACCAAAGTTTTCTTTTCACTAGAGTGGCAAAGAAATAATTATTTTTCTTCCTCTTACACAACATTAATAAATGTATGGAATATACCCTGTCACCTTCCTCTTCTAATCCAATTTCCCAAACGCTGCATCGATCCCATTCTTTTATAGATATGATCTATCTCTTTCCCAATAAAATGTACAATTTTATAGTTTCAAATCTAAAACTACATTCAGTGGTCTTTTTAATTCCACTATCTTTCATTAATATTAGGAAAACATCTAAATCCTTCCCACGTTTGCATATTTGCGTGTTGCAACTGTTGAAATTAGGGCAAACAACTGAGAGGGGGGTGAATCAGTTCTCACAAAACTTTTATCTTTTACTGTATTTAATCTTCTTTACCACTTATTAACAGATTAATGATATAACCATGAAAGCATGAATCAACAACACATGAGTAGAAACATAATCAACACACATAACACCAAGATTTTTACGTGGAAACCCGATTAAGGGAAAAACCACGGTGGGGGTTAACCCACAAGATTTATTCTCTGTTAAAAGAATAGAAAAATGGGAAGGCACTTGCCTTTGGGTGCACTGCCCAGAGCTCACTGCTCAAAAGAGGCTCACTGCCTACAAGAACATTCACAAGGTTAACATTGAAAGGTTGAACTGATAAACAACATCTTCTTCTTGCAAGATTTAGTTCCATTGAAGCACACAACACCTCTACTCTACCCTCACTCACTTCCTCGCTACATCCACATCTTCGCACACCACAAACATTTCCACAACTTCACAACACTTATTTATATATGACATCAACTTTGGAATGAACATCACAGTTGGCCAAACATAACTGGGACTCAAATCTTCCTCGATCAACACGCCACGCTCCATAGAACTCTTCTTAGATCATTTGCAACACGCACCAAGCATTCGGTTGGCCAAGACTGGAAAGAACAACAACACTCAAGGAGAAATATTCAACCACGAGCTCAAAGCTCAATGCGGACCACCAACACAATAGGCACACGATCCAGAGACTACAACAAGCACAATGAAATCAACAAGAACAACTGCATCACCAAAAACACTTGCATCTTCATCCAGGAACTTAAGAACATCGACTGTCATGACTGTCACACTAGAAAGATTGCTTGCGGACCTCCAAACCATGAACCACTTGAGTTGAGGATACACACCAACATCCCAAACATACCTCTAGATCTGCAGACCATAATATCCCAATGCAGAGCAATCCGGACCAAATTCCTGCCACACTGTCACCTCTGAACAATTGCAAAACTCGGTTCTACTCAGATGGCCATAACTTCACAAATACTTCATGCGGACCTCTCAAATCTTAACTGGAGCAACTTAAGGCAATCCTCTACAAACCCTTTAATCCGTAGACTCTGATCTTCATCTCACTTGGAATGCGGAGCAATCTACTTCACTAAACTACACTATCTTCACTATCTCTGACAGAGAGATATGTAACTCACTTGTTTCTTCTAGAGAGGCTAATTTTCTCAATATCCTCAACATACAAGTCTTCTAAACAAGTGATAGAATAAGATACAGTTGACACCAATGACAACAAGGATATGTTGACATCAATGACAACACTGATTAGGCACATATTTGCAACATCAACAACAAATGATTATTTTATTCTTATCCATTCTTGGTTATCTTGTTCTAGAATGCCCATTTTGGTTTCATATCTTAGTTTAGTGGACTATATCCTGACCTTTCTTGAGCCACTAATGGTTTTGAACTTTGGTTGTTTCAGATGATGCAAGCACTAGGAAAGCCTAGTCTTCTTATTGTTCGCAAAGTATGATCCATTGCTTATACACTCTCCCAAGGGCTTATTTGGCTTTACTTGTTTTCCAAGGTTTTGGTGTTAAAAGAGACTAGCAAACTAAGAAGGGTATCTAATGGTACTTCTATTGTGAAACAAACAACAGATTGCAATATTGCCTCCAGTAAAAACTCAAACATGATAGTTGATAGTGGTTATTAGAGATCAAAGTCATTCAACAACTCATTCAGGGATGAACATAATGTAATCATGAAATATCATAGGTAAAGACATGCTCTGGTCCTTGCTTGTGCAATTAATATTTTTGTTATGTTTAAACAATAACATGTTCCTGTCTCTACTCTGCCAATGCACATTTGTATTTTTTGAAATCCCTGTCTTTGATAAGCAAAGCTCATATTTTCATCTTAAACCATTGCACTATACATCTGCATCAACATGAAACAGAAACTGGCTATGCACATGGATCCTATATTTTGCATTAGAATTGTAGCTGCATTAGAAACCATATTAGCAATCAAGTTAATTGCAATCCATGGCTTGGCACAAGGTGTTTTGGATGCAGGCACAACTCTGATTCATACTTTAGTTTTCACCTCGGTAAAACAATATTGTCTGTCCATTATCCTGTAAACTTCATTAAATATGCTAAACTAGTTATCTTATCTAGTTCATCAATTATGCTGCTACTCTTTACTAATAATGTTCAACCTATTGTAAACTTTGGCAATATAATCTAATATGCTTTAAATTTTAGTTAAATACATGTTCAAACTTTTAATGTTCTATGTTGGCAAATAAAGGTTTTTTGACCATTTTTGGGAGGCGCCTAGTGCAGCAGGTCAAAACACTTATTTTTGATGAGCCTTGCACACACACAGGTGTACCCACACCTGTCTTGCAAAAAAACTCCTGCACTCAAAACCAACACGTCCAAAGCCATGCATATCATTCCTCTCTCCTCTGCAATTAAAAACCCCAGAAAAAATTCACACCCAATGGTTGCACAGGAAAGTGCTTGAAGCGCCCAAAATCCTCTCTCCGCAATAAAAACCCCAGGAAAAATTCACACCCAATGGTTGCATAGGAAAGTGCTTGCAGTGCCAGGGGAAAAACACAAAGACTATAGTCGAGAGATCAATATTTCATTGCATGCACGATTCACTATCTACTTCATTAATTATGTTGACATTGATTCTTCAATGTTGTGAAAGTTTTCATTACTTGGTACAAGCTAATTGTTTGTACCAAAGTTTATTTGATACCTCAAACTTTATTTGCAATTAGCTAAAATAATTACAGTGTTGCATATTATAGTTAAAGTATTAAAGACATAAATATGAATTTTGTCTAGGCAAGGCAAAGCCATATTGCACATACAAGCACCAAGCCATATCTTTACCTGTCTATTGTGATTGATTTTTCAACTCAAAATTGATTTGTTGTAGTGACACAATACACATTTGCAATATTGCCCAAGTATTTCATTCAGCTCTGCAATTGACGAACTTGATTCCGAGCACATCATACAGCGAAAGAACAGAGACATCACACGAGGAAGCAGTGGCAGGAATTAATCCGCATGGGCACATGCTGGATGAACTACTTGCAACAAAAGCTCTAGTTGAATTATGTGCAACTCTCATTTTTTTCAAACACAACTTGTAGAAATGTTATATATAGTCAATATAGCCTTAATAACCATGTTATTTGTAGGCATAAATACATACAAGAGTGTATACAAACATGTATGCACAGTAATTCATATTGCCAATGTATATCTAAATTCTAGATCTCTTTGTTGACACTAAATGGAATGTTGAATGCTTCTAGTGCTCAAAAGATAAAACATTGTAAATACATTTCATAATCTAAAAATTATATGACACTCATATTGATTTAGTTAATTATGAAATTATTTGTTATCACTCTATGGAATGCACAATGCTTCTTAAACTCAATAGTACAATCTAAATGCATTTTCATATACAATGTCTTGATAAGGAAAGCGTTAACACAATCTAGATGCACTTTCATATACAATGTCTAGATGCATCTTGCATTCAACTAATGCAGTATTATTGCAATTTTTTAACCACTCTAGCTCTGGCTTCTATTATTGCCATTTTTGACCTCTCTAGCTCCGACTTCACATTGTGCTTCCTCTTTACATCATTTGGCAAGGATTGAGGTTGCCTTGCAACCCTTGTTGAATATAGAAAACACTCCAATTTAATAAACTTAATTTAGTGTTGTCATGTATATCATATAACAGAATTCAAAAGGTTGGAAATTAAAAGAAGTAAAATTATATGGCTGATTTGATGGTCCATAGGTAAGTTCTTTACTATTATGATCATAACTTGTAAACCGTAGCTCAAAATAACTTAAACTTAAATTCATTAGAAGCATAATGATGAGATTTGAACTAGGTTGTCCTCAAAGTTTGGCTAGGGTCAAATATGCAGATATTAAAATGAATTCAATCAAGTCTCCATGCATAGAAAAATTGTGACCAACAAAATTGAACTTGTGACCTACAAAACTTTTGTATCTATAAATAAATCTCTGCTTTGATATCTATGTGGGCTATGGCCCCCAAAATGCAAAATTATGTTATCTTTATGTGCCTTGTTGCTTAGGGTAACTTGTGTTTACAACTAATTTAAGATAGTTTATGCTAGGGTTTCATGATTGTGGGGTTGGGCTTGGAGTTTTACATGCTCTTGCTATGGTCCTTAGAAGTATGATAGTTGTGTAGACTATTGTTTGGAGAATTAATTGATGCCTTGGCCCTTTACACTAAATTCTTTGTCAATCCAATGGGCACATTTGTGATTGACCTATCTAGCTATGTGTCAATTGAGGTCTTAGTGCCATCATTGTTCTTATTTCCCTCTTTATATTTTATGTTTCTCTTGTGATCATGGGGTGTGCCTTGATTGTGACCCTAGTAGATAAGAATAAAATAATCATTTGTTATTGTAACAAACAAATATGCAAAGGTGGGAAGGATTCAAATGTTTTTCCTGAGATCAATGAAAGATACTGGAATTAAAAAGACCCCTGAATGTAGTTTTGGATTTGAAACTATAAAAATGTACATGTTATTGGGAAAGAGATAGATCATATCTATAAAAGAATGGGATTGATGCAGCGTTTGGGAAATTGGATTGGAACAGGAAGGCGATAGGGTATCTTCCATACATCTACTAATGTTATCTAAGAGGAAGAAAAATAATTATTTCTTTGCCACTAGAGTGAAAAGATAACTTTGGTAGAAACATTAGATTTATCAAAACTACCTCCCAATTCAACTATTACATGTATTAGATAATGGCGTAGGAAAACTAATTATAGGAATGAAGATTTTTCATAGAAAGTTAAACAGTTCAACATTCAGATTTAATATTTCTTTTAAATCAAGAGATTAAAGAGATTCTAAATTTTACTTGACATATGACAAATTAAAATTGGGTAGAAAACATTTTAAATCATATTGCTGTTGTAGAAATTTCTATTCATTCATAAAAATTTTAAGGAAAATTATACAACAGTTCATAACCTAAAAAACCTAATAGCTAAGCTTGCAGAGATGGTAATCTTTCTGCAGAGTATATTAGTCATCCTAAAGGGAATGATACAAAAACAAAACTTATGAAAAACATATGTCCCTAAATATGTTGATATTTCACAATTACTTTTGATTACTAACAACAATAAACCCTTGAAATATAATAATAACAACAATATGACATCAACAAATGGTATAACTATCCAATCAACAATAGCACTAAATAAACCAACCATATAGACGACAAAAAATAGATATAAATTTGTTGATTTTCACAATGTTCCAACTACTATAAGGTCACTGAAATAGCCCCTAAATAGCCAAATAGTAGTCTACAATGATTGCTTGTTCTGATTCTCCATCTCGTTTTGGTACCTCACGAATCAAACCTAAAGGGTTCTATATGAGCCAGCCATCTCACCAATTGAACTTTGGAGACCCTTCGACATGCTTTTTTTAATGGGCCTGCTAAGATGCAAACCTGAACCTTCTCATGAATATTCTTGGCATGCTGTTGTGCTCTACCACATGAGCATCCTGTCCCTTTGTGATTCTATGTCTGGATTATTCTTCCAAATCAAATGATCTTTTGGTAATAAATGATTTCTTTCTAGTGCAGGCCTAATACCACTACAATTTATTAAAAAAATGTATTTCACCACAAATTTTTCTGTTATTGGGCGTAATATCATCATATGATGGGCATGTTAAAATATATTTTTTTAATTAGACTTCTATCTAGCACAGTGTTTGTTGTCCAATATTCTTAAAAGAATATGTTTTTGAATGTTACAGAATACGATGCAATGTAGGTTAGAATCCATGTACAGACGTTGGGTGCATGCACACACCGTGGCAGACTTCGATCAGAATGCTTCTTTGGAGGGTCAGGAAGATTCAGTTGATGTTCTCATCCTCAGCTTGGCTGCCACTAAAAATTGTGTAAACCAAGGTTGAGTACTGATCTCAATGTTGTTCCCACGCCACCTGGTGGTGATTATACAAGGCCAATAGCAACAATTTACATACTAAAATAGACCCAAAACTACCTTTAATCTGTAGTGCTTAAATTCTTTGCCATCGATACCACTACTCTATTCTGAAAAGATAACAACTTAACATCAACAAAAGACCTAGAATAAAAATCAGACAATATGAATATCTGAACCATATTAACACAAATGCAAACCCCACAATGTCACGGTATTTGCTACAACTCGCGTATATAAAAATCATACCCTTTGAGAGTTATATACCCGTACTAGCAGAGGATGATCAGAGAAGGGGATAGCGATTCTTATAAATCACAATTAGTCACAACTTTTTAAGTCATGCTTGTAAATGCAGGAGCTTTCACGAGAAAAGGCCTAAGTTTTCTGGCGATTTGGAGTTTGGTAACATGAAGCAATGTCAGATTGTTGAGAAAACAAAATCTAAGGCGGTTAAACTTAGTTGACGTGAATAAAATTATAAACGGATCGATAAGCAGGCCTTGACACAGCAACAGGTTTTGTTGCAGGTCGTACAGAAATTAAAGAACCCACATTTAAAACCAAGAAAGTTTTGTGAGATTTATTTTGCTTATTCTTATTAGATTTTAGATAAACTATTATTTACTTATTATTCTCATTAAAAATAAAAAAAAACAAAAATCATTAGGCTGAAATTAAAATTATCATGTTCTCACTCACACAGGATTGAAGCCATTCAGACATTGGTCTTTACACCAAAGCTAATGAAAAATCCTCCTATATCACTTTTCCATCTGCGCTGCACCTAATCTCTTTTTTGGTAAATGAAAGATTGTATTATTGACAAAAGATTTTAGGGCATCAGACCATGGTTTGAAATTCAGATCTTCAATTGGCCATTGGCAAGTCAACCTCACAATAATTTATGGGGATGATGTATCCAGGTCCTTACTAGCGAAAACTACCAACAAACTTATAACCGATACGCATACCTCTAGCTACCATTTGGATACTTACATGGCTTTTGAAAGACTGGGTGCTAGCCATGATAGAAATAGAAATACACAAAATAAATCCGGTAATAGGAAGAAATCCCCACATAGGATAGGACGACATTTTCAATTTACAGACATAGATGACATTGCATTAGGTTAATCAGTCAGTCAGGAAGAAATACATGCATTTTATCTTTTCTTAAATTGCAATAACGAATCTAGGTGTTGTGTTTGGTGCTTTGTGGTGTTGTCCATGTTGCATTATTTGTGGCTTTGTTGTCAACATAGCATATTGACTTTGATAATTTGTTTTGCTCTTTGTAACTTGTCAGGTGGATGTTGCTTCGTGTTGTGTCATGCGAAAGGTGGGTATTGGCTCTTGTTATTGTCTTGGGGGACAGCTAGTGATACAAGTGAGCAAGGCTAAGCTTTGTTGCATGTCTGTCTATTTGTGCTCATTATACGGATGGATATGTGGCGTGTAGGAGCTTTACATGTTGCAATTATGTTCAGACAAAATATTTTTGTAATATGGTTCTGATTTGTTTTTTAGAGGTGCCATGGATGTCGTGTTGAAATATGGAGATTTAAGTTGCTATGTCTATTTGCTTCTATAGTGGATGTTTTGTTTCTGCATGGCTATGGCTAGGCCTTTTTCTGGGTTGCAGGCTTATGTTCGATTCTAGTGTTGTTGTGAGACTGGGCTTTATGGGTGTTTGCCAAATAGGTGTGTTTGTCAGCTTTGAGCAATGGCATGAAGTTAGGCTTGCAAAATGGCAGTGTTCTCCAACTTGTGTGGAGTGTGAGGTGATAGTGTTTGTAATGATAAATGTTTATTTGTTTTAGACATCACTTGTATTTTTTACAGCGATGGGTCATCGCAAGACATGTAGATTAAGGGCTGGCTGAAAACAAGGCTATGAAAATAGAACTAGTGGAAATGCAATAGGGCTTGCCAAGTTTGATGTGCTGATGAAGGTGGATGTAGCAGAGTCAGAAACACTTGCATCAATCATGAAACAATTGAAGTTACAATGCAACAAGTGCAATGAAGTGTTGTTTGTTGTTGAATCATCTGTGAACACTGAATCATTTAGAAAGGGGACACAACAAATTACTCATGTTAGATCCAAGCCTTCGGCTATAAGGGACTTTCCATTCGGGTGTGGTCGAAATGCACCAATGATATCTAAGGAAATCCTTGATAAATATAGACGTGTTCATCCTAGCATTGTTGTTTCACAGAAGTTGGTTGCCGATGAAGAAGAACCAGAGGAGGCATTTTTGGAGGTGTAAGCAAGAAAGTAATAGGTTGATTCATTGGGTTGGAAGGAAAAATGTCTCTTAATATTTATTGTATAGGGCTAGGAGTTTTGAAACTCTCTTCATATTATGCAAGTTTTTTATTGAAAATGTTGAAGCAATTGTGTTTTGAAGGGTTTTGGCAATAGCCATTTATAGCTTTTTTGAAGATAGTTTCCTTGTATACAATAAGCTAGTTGCTCATTGCAACAACAATTAGACTTTTGTAATGGATTTTCTCTATTATGGTGTTGATTTTGTTTTGAATATTGTTTCAAGAGCAAATTTGTTGAAATGTCAATTAGTAGCAATGTATAGCATTTAATAGCATGTTGTATTCGTTGATATTGTCAGTGAGACAAAAAAATGTTATGTTTACATGGGTGGTATAGTGAAAATGCTTTTTAATATTCTGACATGACAAAAAGAAGATGGAAGCATCCTACAAAAAAGTCAAAAGTGATGATACTTTTACAGCAATGCCTAGGTTCTACAGCTGGGTAAGGCAATGGCTCTGACATGCGCCCTCCTTCATATTGAACATGGGCATGTGGTTCATCCTAAGCGCATAGTATCATTAGTGAATGGTTTATATTTAGACATTAAAAATGAACATGTAGTTTGTCATATGGATATAGTATCGTTCGGGAATGAATTTTATTTAGGTAAAAATCTTATATGCATTATCTACTTGTTGCATTAGGTATCCAAACATGAAGTTTTGTTTTTGCCTTGATAGAAACAATGCAAAGCCCTTTTGCAATGTGGAAGCTTAGACTCTATATGTAAAAAAAGAAAATGATAGGGTCAGGATGCTTTTTTACAAGCTACAAACTAGATCTTTTGAAGCCATGTTGAAGTTGTTGCACGTGCAAAAGGTAACTAGAAACTAGGTCTAGTGCTTTAGATGGAAACAAACATGGAAGCTTAGATGGTCATTGATTATTGACAGGCTGCCTCTTAGCTGTATTTGTTATTTTGGTATGTGGAAATACAATGTTTTGCAAAATCCTAAATTTAGAATATTTTTTAAAAGATCTGCATACTTGTTTTTGCTCACAATCATGTGTATGGTGAAAGATCAGCTACATGTGGCAATGTAAAAAACAATGTTTTTTTTGTTTTGATTGTTATGAAGATCTTGTGTGTCCTGTTACTTTGTGAATTTATTGTGTTGATTTAGTTTATATGGGTTGTTAGTTGCTATTGCATCAGGTAATGCTTGTTTTGGTAAAGTGTTGGGATTGACTAAAGCTAAAGACCGTATAGCTTCAACCATCATCATTATGGCTTTCGCTCGTGACTAGGGCCTTGCAAAAAAAAGGTATGTTAGTAGATCATGTAATTTACAGTGAGAAAAATATAAGTAGGCTTGCCTTTGACAGCTAGATATCATAAAACAATGTTAGGCATATTTCAACTTTAAATTTCTATAGGACAATGGTTGCAAACAAATTTTTTATCTTTTCTTTTAAATTGGCAGCTCATCTGAACTGAAATGAACTTGATTATTGTCTATTCTTGTTTTAAAATTAAATTGAACACTCTTTGGTGTGATGTTTAACATGATAACATTCAGTTATAGTAAATTCCCAAGAATATTTTATGTCAATACATATAGTGCATATAGAGCATTTTAAGAATCTGATAGTAACTATAACATTGCAATTAAATGTTGCTACAGATATAATAGATGCTACTCTAGCATGCAAATGTTGCTTTTTATTGCCATTGTTGTTCCTTTAAATTGATCTCCACTTACTAAGGCTAGCATATATCAATACAATACACATTTGTTGTTGTCTTGCATATCTTCTTTCAATGTCCAGTCTTTAAACTAGTTGCATTTCTTGTCTAGAAACTAATTGTTATAATTGATATTACATCTAACTCTACACTTAGATAATTTGTCTCCTATTTTTCATTTGAATTATTGCATAATTTGCACTATTTATTTTCTCAAGTCATTCACACCTGCAAAAAAAATGTTATCAAGGGGGGAAAAAATATACAATTTGTTGATTGATAGTCCATGCATTAGACTAATGGACAATATTGAATGCAACAAACCTGCTAAGAAACAAATGCTTTCACAAGATCCTATTGTGGTGGAGACATACAAAGCACAAGACACAACACAATTTCTATCAATCGACGAGCCTTTGGCTCATATGTATTGCTTCCATATTGACTCATTTAACTACAAAGTTGGCGATTGCTTGTTTGACATAGCACATGTGCTGTTGCATTGCCACTATACATCAAATGAGCTTTGCAACAGTCTTGTGAATTATTTTCTGCATTGCCATGTCAGTGGATGTACTACAACTCTTAGCTCTTTTGAACATGAACTGAATCCAACAATGCTTTATGATCTACACAATATACATGACAAAAGCACATACCTGCGTAGGATGAGGATTTCAGCCACAAAGATCAATGCCTATGGTGAAAATGGACTTTGGGGTGACATATTCTGTATCTAATGGCCGACACATTGGTTGAACATACCCATATGCCTCTGGTCTTTAACACGTAAAAATATATACTTGCATTTCAACAAAGATTAGTGCAATTTTGCAATATCAATTCTTTTCCATGATTCAAACCCAACTTGTGGACACTATGAGCCTGTGTTTACAAGAATAAGTACATACAATTGCATTGATCATATGCAATCATCCTTGTCAGTTCCATGTAGTGACCTGGACCATGTCTGGAGTACAATTGCAAATGTGATGGATGTGCATGGACTCTGTAGACTTGGCACATTTACCACCTCGTGTGGTGAAAGCATGTTTAGTTCTATAGATTATCTGAGCAGCCAAGGCTTTGATGCAATTGCTCTACGATTATATATGGCCCAGTCCTTTTCCAATGCATTAACAAAACAAAACAAATTTGCTTTGGCATGCTTTGGCATGTCTACACAGTTTGTTGTAACAAGCAACAACTGCCTATCACGATTACGACCATTTATTTCTAGGATTGGGATGCCACATGCACAAAGTAGTCTTGAAGGTTGCAAGATTTGTTTATTATGGCTTTCACATATATTCCAAGCAAAGATACATGTTTGGCAAGCAATAGAGCAACCCAAAGTGCAAATATATTGCAATTGTGATAGCTTAGGAAAAAAAATCATTTGGTTTGTTTTGTTTCTAGTTTAGGTCATTGTCACTATGAACCACTTCAACACAAGCAAGGGTTGGCCTGTGCTATGTAAGAACAACAACCAAATATGCCATTGGCTACAAAAAATTTTAGGGTTCTAGATTCCGCCCTTGATGCCTCTAAAAAAAGATCCGGGTTGTAGCACAACCTCCATGCCTAGGCTATCATTGCATTGTTTGAAAGCCAAACTTCATGATTTGCAAAAACAAATAGCCAAGACACAACACAAAAGAAGAACTTTTGATGATCCAAGCATTGACCATAGCCCAAAACTTAAATCTAGGCTATGTAGGTCTTTTCTATCTTTGAAAACAATAATTGCCCATCTAAAAACACAAAAAAAAAAGCAACATCTATCAAAAACATTCAAATGCAAAAATCTGTTAAGGAATATTTACACAGCATCAAAGACACACCTACTCAATTATGTGTTCTTTGTGAGAGACTACATTTCCATAAGAACATCTACCCGACCAACAATGCAATTGTCAATGATTTGTCTTTGCTTGACATTGAAATGCAAGGAAAAACTGTAGTAGAAGGACAACCCATATGCAAACCATGTATAAAAGTTGCTTTAAATCACAAGGTCCCTCCTTTTGTTGCTCCATGCAGGATAAGACGTAACACACCTATAGAAGTTGTTCATTCATTAACTTCTCTAGAAGAAAGACTTGTTTCTTTGTGCATTGCCTTCATCCATATTAGACAACTAGGGTACAAACGAGCGCAATATGGGTTGCATGGAACAATCATCAATGTCCCTGTAGACATTGACAAGGTGCAACAAGCATTGCCTAGAGACCTTGATGAAAGCACAATAGTTGCAGTTAAATTGAAACATAAACTAGAATGTCAAAATGCATATGTCCAAGGCAATGTTAGACCTACATTTGTCATAAATGCTTTGATAGCCTGGTCAAAAACACCATATATACAAAAGAAAATGTTCTTGTTAATGAACATTGGCAAGCTCTATTTGCAAGAAAACTACAACAAATGCAAACAGACAATCACATTGAGCAGAATAATGATAGTCCTGCATCAGACAATGATGATGAGCCCATTACCGAAACAGCGGTGCATTGGTTTAATGACGTGCATTTGATCAAAGACTTGGATAATACCATTATTGAAATCACACCTATTGAAGGTTTCAAACCTCTTGGTATTTTCAAAGATAGATTCAAAATTATAGAATTTAGTAGTTTTGAGTCTCTGTAACGAGTTGTAGCAAATACTGTGACATTGTGGGGTTCGCATTTGTCTTAATATGGTTCAAATATTCATATTATTTGATTTTTATTCTAGATCGTTTGTTGATGTAGGGTTGTTATCTTTTCAGAATAGACTACTGGTATCTATGGCAAAGAATTGTTGAATTGAAAATGGCATATACGTATCAATGTTTAGGGAAAGTACACAATGCAGCCAATGCAAGGGGGTTTCAGACCTAACAGACCAATGCATTATGTTTTGAATTGCCAAATATTTATTTTGCACTTTGAATGTAAAAATGCTTGTTTGTTTTCTTGATCCCAGTATTTCAAATGTTATTAAACAATATTTAATGCCTTTTCCTAACAGTCCAAAAGAAGTTCGAAAGGTTTCCTAGTCAATCCCAAGAGGTAGTTAGCATTGTTGTGTGCCTATTTTATAGTTTCTCACTTACTTTGGTTTAGTTGGAATTTTGAGATTTGTTTTCCGTCCATTCTTGTCACCCCTGTTCAGACCTCTACATGAATTTTCAAGGGTGAAGCACTATAGATTGAAGGTAGTTTTGGGTCTATTTTAGTGTTGCACATCATCCTCAACTTGGCTGCCACTTTAGAGGATGAATAATCATCATTGTAGACTACTATTTGGCTATTTACGGGCTATTTCAGTGACCTTACAATAGCTGGAACATTGTGAAAATCAACCAGTTTATATCTAATTTTTCTCCTCTATATCGTTGGTTTATTTAGTGTTATTGCTGATTGCATAGTTATACCATCTGTTGATGCTAAATTATTGTTACTCAAAACCGACACGTCCAAAGCCATGCATATTATTCCTCTCTCCTATGCAATTAAAAACCCTAGAAAAAATTCACACCCAATGGTTACACAGGAAAGTGCTTGCACCGCTTGGAATCCTCCCTCCTTCGCCAGGAAAAATTCACACCCGATGGTTGCACAGGAAAGTGTTTGCAGTGCTAGGGGAAAAACACATAGACTATAGTCCAGAGATCAATATTTCCTTGCATGCACGATTCACTATCTACTTCATTAATTATGCTGACAACGATTCTTCAATGTTGTGAAAGTTTTCATTACTTGCTATAGGCTAATTATTTGTATAGTTTATTTGATACTTTAAACTTTATTTGCAGTTAGCTAAAACAATTACAGTGCTGCACATTATAGTTAAAGTAAAGACAAAAACATGTATTTTGCCTAGACAAGGCAAAGCCACATTGTACATACAAGCACCAAGACATATCTTTACCTGTCTGTTGTGACTAATTTTCCAACTTAAAATTGATTTGCTGCAGTGACACAATGCACATCTACAATTGACAAACTTGATTCCGAGCACATCATACAGTGAAAGACTAGAGGCATTACACGAGGAAGCAGCGACATGAATTAATCCGCATGGGCACAAGCTGGATGTAATAGCCTTAATAGCTATGTTATATGCATAAATACATACAAGACTATATACAAACATGTATGCGCAGTAATCCATATTGCCAATGTATATCTAAATTCTAAATTCTAAATCTCTTTGTTGAGACTATATGCAATGTTGAATGCTTCTAGTGCTCAAAAGATTAAACATTGTAAAAACATTGCAATAATCAAAAAATTATTTGGCACTTATATTGATTTAGTTAATTCTGAATTTATTTGTTATCGCTCTATGGCATGCACAATGCTTCTTAAACTCAATAGTACAATCTAAATACATTTTCATATAAAATGTCTTGATAAGGAAACAATTAACACAATCTAGATGCACTTTCATATACAATGTCTAAAGGCATCTTGCATTCAGCTAATGCAGTATTATTGCCATTTTTTTAACCACTCTAGCTTCAGCGTCATATTGTGCTTCCTCTTTACAGCATTTCGCACTAGGACGCTGCCTCGCAGCCCCTTGTTTGTTTATATCCCAAAATTAATAAAACTACTTTTTTGTGGAAAAACGGTATAATTTCAAAATAAAATGCAAACCGACGTGGACAAATAAATAAAAACTCTCCCACTCCCGTTTGATCCGTAATGTTGCACTACAACCAATCAACTGGCACATTTCAAGATCCAATGGCTGAGAATTAATGTTTACATTTCCCACGGATCGGACGGATCCGACGGCCAAAGGAGGGCGGGCAAGGCAATAGGCTACCTATAAAACTCAGACGTGGCGTAACATAAGTCGAACCATAACTGATTAGCGAGGTTTGTGTTACAGGAGCTTGAAGTTTATTGAAACAGCCTGTTTCCTGCAAATAAAATGTCTGGGCGTGGAAAGGGCGGCAAGGGTTTGGGCAAGGGAGGTGCCAAGAGGCACAGGAAAGTCCTACGCGATAATATCCAGGGCATCACGAAACCCGCCATTAGACGTCTGGCCAGGAGAGGGGGCGTTAAACGTATTAGCGGCCTCATCTATGAGGAGACCAGGGGCGTTCTTAAAATCTTTTTGGAGAATGTGATAAGGGATGCTGTCACATACACTGAACATGCACGCCGCAAAACAGTGACGGCAATGGATGTGGTCTATGCTCTCAAGAGGCAGGGCAGGACTCTCTACGGATTTGGCGGTTAAAATTCATTTGGCCGGAGGCGGACTCATTTTTCCCTGGTGTTCTTCAACACCACCTCTTCGTGGGATTGTTTGTTAAAAGCTCCTTTATGTTTGTATGCTGGATATTGGCTGTTTGGATGTTAATATTTTAAGGCGATGGCTCTTTGCTTTCAGATTTGTGGATTCTAGAGTCAATGTAGTGGTGGACTCTGCATCTATGGAATAGAACAGGGAATTACATAAATAAATACATAGACTGAGGGCGTGTCTGAAGTTATAACTTGGTTGCAAATGGGTTTCTTTCTTTCGAAAGAATCCATCCAGGCAGCCGTCCCAATGTATGAATAAAAAAGAGCAAAGCATATGTTCCATGATCTGTCATTGTTTCTTCCCCTCTTTATTTGGTTTAAACATCCAGTGATTTGTGATGCGTTTTTTTTCCTCTTATTTGTGGATTATTATGAGTATTTGCATAAGTTTCGCAGGCCCTGAACTGTAAGAGGCATATTGTCAAACGGTTTTTGCTTCTTTTTGGTTTTCACACATTTCTCATCTAAAACTCCTTACTTTCTCTTTAAAAGCGTTTAAATAGAAATTTCAGAAAAGGATGCCTGTGTGGCTCCATCCTGCAGGGAAAAGGCTATTTTAATCCTGTAAATACATTTTTCGTTTCAATAAAAGCGTCTTAAACTTAAATGTTAAGCTTGGCGTTGTCGTTGGGGAAAACTGTTCTAAACAAGCTTCTCTGGTGTTGCAAATATGGAAAATTCTGGCTTAAGAATTATTGAAATTATAAACTGGCAATTGCTGAAAGAATTCTGTGGTTCTGGTGCTTTCGGCTCGTAGGAGTGGTCTATCATGCTCAATACATGCTCAAATAGTGGTCTATCATTTGCCTACATGATTGATTTTAGTGTTTCTGCCCACAAAAGAAAACCTGTGTTAGCTTTTTTTTCCCTTTCCTCCCTCCTAATGATGGATCATGGAGTGTGAAAAAAAACAGCAACACAGTTGTTCCACTAAAATCAATTTACTTACATGTTCAATACATGTTCAAATTAATCTTCCAATTTGCTTACATGTTCAATCCATGCTCAAATTAATCTTCATTGGTCTATCAAGTGACATAGTAAACTATAGAAAGCAAAAAGCCTGAAATTATAACCTTTGCCCATATTCTTCATTTTCTTGTGAGGTCTATTAAACCTCAAACATTCCATCAGAGAATTTGAATGTGGAATATAAAATCTAGAGGCATATCATCACAATAAAGCTTATTAAGAGCTACATAGCTATTTTTTCATGACTCACTTTGCATCATTAAAGCTCATCATTTTTTCAAGACTCTCTTTGTATCATTGGATTATAACTTCTTAGATAGTTGATATGAAATTCCTTTATTTGTTTAAAATGTGTACTTATCCTCCAAGTTCCAAGTCAGGTTTTCAAAGCATCATGAAATTGCTCAAAGAGAGGAAGGAGAAATAACCAAAAATTCTGTTTGAAAATACAACATTAATAGCAAGCAATGTCATGATAAATTGAGGTTTCCTCACCTCTTCGGAGGATTCCCTGGCCTGTTGGGAGACATTAATTTCCTTACCCTTGTCAATAGGCTTTGAAATTGAAGGGCTAGGGTTTTGATGGGTTGTGATTCACTATTGGAAGATGGGTTTCATATTTTGTGGGTTTGATTATGCTTGCAATTTCCCATAATAGTTCATCATTTTTTGAGTGTGACTAATTGACTTAGGTTATGGCTTGGCTCTTGATGTAATTAATTGAGGGATAATTTTTGATTTGGTGTTCAAAAGTCAATTATGGCTTGGCTCTTGATGTAATTAATTGAGGGATAATTTTTGATTTGGTGTTCAAATGATTGACACCTATAACAAGTGTTTGAATATATTAAGATAAATGACTTTTTGGATATGGCATAATATCAAAGTTAAAAAACTTATCTTGCTCAACATAGATGAAATTGTCTAAAGGAAAAGTATAAAGTCTACTAAGAAAAAACTCTTACATTGTCTTGATCTAGTAGTAATGCTTAGGTTGGAGCATGTTTTTAGACTTGATGAGTGTTTGAAGGATGATTTGTATTTGGTGTTTGAGTAATGTTGTGATTGAGATTATATGTGAATACTATTTGAATTAAAAAAAGCTTATATTAGGTTTTGGTTTTTATATGAGAAAATTGTAGGATGTGTATTTACCTTTTTGATTTCATTTCCTCATTGGTTACTATTATGTAGCTTTAGCTATGGTATTGTGTAGACGTGCTTGAAGTTTGTATTGAGCATGTAGACACATGATAGACCAATCAAGATTAATTTGGAGAGAATCAATTTGAGTATGGTGTTTGTTTAATCCATCTATTCAATTTTGAATGAAAAGATATTCAATGTGTTAACTAATGAACCAATTCCAATTGTTAGAATCCCTTTACAATTTTAGATTTTTTGATTGTATAAAAACTTGTAACATGTTTGTCCTTGATGTATATAGTCTACTTTTCCTATTGCAATTGGTTGCTTCAATTTTTGAAAAAAATTATTAAGTTTTTCCAATTAGTTTAAATGAACTATTAACATGTTGTAATTCATATATCTCCCTCTTTTAGATAATAATAATAATCATATAGGGGAAAAGACCCAATAGGTGAGATAGTTCCAACGGTTGAGATAGTATATGTGTATTTTAGGTCCAATATTTTTTGAAGTTTAGTACTAGTAGTTGTGACTTTAAGGTTGTTAGTGTCACTATAAGTACTAATAATTGAATGAAATGTGTCCTTTAGATTTAAAAAGCAACCAATCATGTGATGCCACATCAGCCCAGCAACAAAACATGACTTAATGCACACCTATTGGTCCACCCTTTTTTTGGGGGAACTATTTGACACCTCAACAAAAAGCATGCTAATGTGGCATCATATTTGATGATGTGGCCCTGAAACCTTAGTTATAAGAAGGGGCCTTGCCAAATAAGCTATTGTAAAATTTTTGGAGTGATTCGAAATTGCCACGTATGATTTTGAGAGGCGTGAAGTTAGGGTGCACCACTATTGAGTCCTCTCCCCTATAAACAAGAGTTTTTTTAAATATTTTTGAAGATTTCACGGAATAAAATGGGAAATAAGATTTCATTTGGAAGGGGTGACTTTTAGGAGAAGGGAGAGAGCAGACAGAGATTGCAGCTTCAAACCCTTATTTGTTTGGAATCCTTCTGTATACAATTTTTCATTTGGAATTAAACCTGGGAAAGAAAAAGGAAGTTCTCCCGTGTCTTAAAATAAATTTGGGCAAAGACCTGCATTTTGAAAATGGATGAATGCAACTCGATTTTTTTCTAACAGTTAAAAAAATTGGAACCCTAGCCATGGCGGAGATGCGCGGGCCATGATATAGTGTACCTTCATGCAAAAAGGGGATGTTTCAGCAGGGAACTCATACAGGTAACCCGCATTCTCATCTTCGTACGCTAGCTATGGAGTAATTGCATTCTATTTGTATGCGATTTAATATTGCAAGGTTTTGGAATGCCAAAATGAAATGGAAATGTGGAAGATAGGCAAACAAAGACTTAACTCCTACACCTTTAACTCCTAAACTCTGACAATGGGTGAGATTTTTTTGTGGGCTCTTTAAAAAATCTGCGGTATGATGTTTGTTAGAAAGGGATGGTAGAGTATACTGTTTTTGTTGTGTGTGTGTTTGCCAAGTGACCAATTTATTGGCTTCTTTGTTCTGTATGCTTTAGTACTTGGCACATAAATCTGTTGCAGAAAAAGAAAATAATTGCACCGCTCTCTTCCTTCATTGAAGGTTATAATTAGGGTATTATAATCAATCTTGTGCATGCTATTACATTTTATTGAGGCATTTTGTCAAACTGTTCTTCCTGCAGGTTTTTAGATTGTTGTACATTGTTGATATATTGGTGTGTATGGTTAAGGATGGTAACACAAGTTGTCATGGATATTTTCATTATGGTAAGAGGGAAATCTAGGCATAAGGGAGTAAGGAAGGGGTTCCATGGAGCTGCTACAGGATCTATTTTTGTGGAGAAGGGATCCTAAGAAACAAAACAAAAAATGTTAAAGACTTAATTAGAATATTTTTTTTCAAAATAGGAGCCCCTACTTTTTAGTTTGTTGATTTTGAGCAGATCTATTTGAATTTTGGGTTGGCAGCTTGGGGATTTTTCTGTTAATCTTTAGATTTCCACCATTTAATTTAATTTAGGAAATATTTTGGAAGGAAATTTTTTTATTTGTAGGTCTTAAAAAATTTAAATCATTTAGCATTAAACTATTGTAAAAACTTCCATAAATTCCAGAACTTAAAGTTTTAAGCCTATTTGCAACTGCAAAACTGTTTTAAAAAGCTCCTAAAAAATTGCAGCAATGGGATCGTAACCTAAAATGTATTATATACTGTATATAAAATTACATTCAATTCTTTCTTTCCCACTGGCAGGTGTTTTGATATGTTATCTTCTTAACAATATTGTAGAAATCTCGATTGGTATTTGATAATATAATAAGAACAAGAATTGATACTTACAAGCATGTTTGGTACAGAGTCTCAAATGTTATTGTTGTTATTCTTGATTGTTAGAAGATGCCACTATAATTGACAGGGGATTAAACCAATTATGATGTTCTTGAGTGGTAGTTGTTATTGATATATATAAATAGGTCTTTACAACATCTTATTGGGTAGAATCAAGTTATTACTAAAGTGGTAGCATGTTATCATTTACTGTGATTGCAAATTTTAATATTATCAATTGAGGTAGAAGTCTATTAAAAGATTTTCTTTTGAGATATTGTTAATAGCCGTGTTTATTCATACTATTGGTTTGAGGTTATATATATATTTGGGCTTGAGTTCATGAACGATACCTACGTAATGATAGGGATAGAGGTATAGTGTTTGAAAACTATTTTTATATTCAAGTGTTGCTTTGGTATTATATTTGCAAGTAAATTTAGTGGTAAAGTTGATATTTATATCCTTAATAAAAATGTGAGGAGTAATTGTGAAGAATGCTTGGAAATACTATAAGTTGGAACCGTTTTCATTATCATTGCTAAATAGAGGCATGAGTTTTGGTATTATTGAAATGGGTATTCTAGTTGCAATATCAATATTAATTTACATTATCAAATCTTTTCATTAGATTTGGAATCTTTTTAGAAATTGATTTAGGTAAACACACACATACACACACATCCTTATCATGACCCAAATAAGCAAATTATCCTTTTTGAATATTGGTATTGGATTTTATAAAAAATACTATATGGTGTCTACAATTTTAGCTATTGTTTTGACTATTTAGGTTGATATCAGCAAAAAATGTTCTCGTGTTTTAAAGAATCTCTTCAATCCCTTTTTGGGTTTTATTCTCCTTTTTAGCTTTTTGAAACATTTTAGAGTTTAAAATTTCATGCTGAAATGAGAAGGTTATGGTAGTTTTACAATTACATAGTAATTTCGTTAAAATTGCTAACTACTTGTTTGTGATTTAATTCACTTGGTTAGTGGTGATAGTTGAACTATGAAGCCTCTGATTCCTTTTGGGATACATAGGCAGGGCTACATTAAAATAACTTGAGGAATAGGTTTGGCCCTTAGGATTTGGTTGTCACTCTTGTGTTGCAAATAAATAATAGTTGCTATTATGACTTGTAGTTCATTAGTTGGAAATTAATTGCACCTCTTCTATTTGTAGTTTCATGTCAATTTATAAAGAGAAAAACCTTTAGATATGATTTATGATTTGATTCCAAGGGGGGCTAGGAAACTATCGCCGCCCCCTTGGACCCCCTAACAATAGTAGTGGGGAGGCAAGCCCACCACACCCCCCATCGGGTACAAGGATCCAAAATGTGATTGAAATAAGATCGCTATTTGGTGAATACTTCATCCTTTATGAATGATTTACAAACAATATTAGGAGTAATTAAATACATAGGATTTACAAGGTTGATGGCACCTTAATCCTAAAAAAGACACCTTCAAAAGACAGAAAGAAAAAACCTTAAAATAACTATAAGGGAAGAAGTGAAACAAAGGGGAACAAATGTAAACAAAAGCAGAAAAAAAGATAATTAAAAATAAAAATGAATAAGCACTATAAGAATATATATGTAAACGCGTATATATGTATCTATTAGAGGTATAAATTGTTTATACCTCTAAAAGTTACTCACTTATCTTATTTGTTTCTTTATATTGTCCATTACCTTATGGATAATGGATAATATGGTGTCAAGAATTTATGTTGAATATGAAACTAATTTAATAAATCCTTTAGCTTCTTATTCTTAAGTGATGTACCATTATGAGTATTAAGGAGGATTGCAAACCAAATATGGAAATAATATTTTCCATAATGAAACTATAGATATCAGTGGTGGTTATGGATTTTAATGGCATAGCTTCAACCCATTTAGTGAAATAATCAATAGGTATGATGATAAATGTATGTCATTGAGAAGAGGATGAGGCAATCTTACTAGATATAAAGTAGCCTTAGGAATATCCTATAAAGCTATTTCATGATATTGCATGAGTTTTTGATGAGGAGCATCCACTTCTCCAAGTTTTTGGCGTGTTTCTGTGTTTGTTTTGTGTTGCTTAGCAATTTTGGTTTGTCGTAGGTGTAATTGTGCTTTGTTGAATGTTTCGGTTTCCTTTTGTGGGCTAGTAGGCAGACTTCTCATCAACAAAGATACGATGAAGGTTGGATGCTAAGCACTAAGTTAGACATGCTTAGAACCTCTCATGCTACCTCAAACCAATATCAATAGGACCACACGCACGCATTCAAGAATCGATTATACTTGTGGAGAGTTGGGGTCTCTATCCACAATAAGAAAAGAAAAACAGTTTGGAAAAAAAAAGAGGAAGAAGGTTGTGAGGTAGTTTTCCCTCGGTTTTTTTCTGCCAGCAACAAGTCGTTTTTGAAGAGAAGAGGGAGTAGAAACAGTTACAGGGGGTTCGGTAGCATTTTTGGAGATCCGTCCCACAGAGAGAAGGTCGATGCAGGAACTGGAACATATGTATGAACAGAAAAAAGACAGAGGACCTTGTTTTAGTTCGAAACACTCCTTGTTTTGAAAACAATTTTCTTTGTATGGCAGCGCATGGTTACTGTTATAAATACAATTCTTTCTTTTTTATTTGTAAACCTGCATAGGATATGTTAGTGGAACAGTGATTGAATGCTAGCTGAAGCGGATCTGTTTACGCGAGTACCACATACAATGTCGTCTTTATGAATATGTGCTTGGGGGCTATTTTCCATTAATAATATATTGTATCTTTGAAAGAGTCCTGCCATCACAGAATTGGAAGGCTGTTACAATTAATTGGAAGCCAAGATTTCCCATGCCGAGGGTCCAATCGGGACTATAGTGGCGAGGTGAAAATTTGTTTTCAAATTTAAACCTGTATTTTGACTTCATTTGTGCCTTTGAGGTATAAAGAAACAACATATATCTCGGTTCAGTGCATTGTCATTGAACAGGGCAGTTTCCTTCCTCAGTCGTGTCTCTTATGCTTCTTGTTAATGACTGTATTTGCGTATAACATATAGACTGATCCAGCCTGTTGTTGGAAATAGTGTCTGAGAATGTGTTAAGCCTTAGAGTACCCTGTTAAGAGGCATTAGATAGTTGATTATTTTCAGTACGGAACCAGACAGCTTTATCACTGTCCTCCTAATCCTTTACCTCTGCATTGGACAGTAGCTAAGTAAGCCTTGCAGATTGTTGTCATCAGTTTTGCTTCCTTAATCTTACACGACCTCCAAACATGCCATTATTGGGCTCACTAAAAATAGTGCAACCAAGCTAGGGAAATGTGGTATACAAGTGAATTATATTTCTCTTGTTGCAGCTAACACAAATTTGGCAATAGAATATGTGGGAATAACCCTTTTAGCAGAGGCAAAGGCCCAATTGGAGTTCTCAGTTCAAGGCATAGCCAACTTAAAGCCGCTCTTAAAGCAGAGGATATTGTTGATGTTGTTTTGTATCTGGCTAGTGAGGATTCCAAATATGTAAGTGGTCACAATCTAGTGGTGGATGGGGCAATAACAATTGTATTAGATAAAAATGGATTGTTTGGGAAATAATAATTAGGAATCTATTAGAAAAAATATAAGTCTAAAGTAGAAGTCCTGTGAGTGAAAAGGTCCATAAGTGACTTTGACATAATAACAAACAAGAGATATATGTCTTTAAATTTCGATAGATTGTAATATAAGTTTTTGCCCTATTTACCTTAGGGTAATCTAGGTCAATAAATTAAATGTAATAATTAGGCAGTAATCAACCTAAATTAATTTAAGTGTATTTGTTGGAGTGGGATAGATTTTGAGTTCCTTGTAATTTCAGGAGGAGCCAATATTCTTGATTTATTCTTGTTCAACCAAAACCTAGCCACATGCTCAACTTTGTATCTTAAAAATTATTTATCATAAGAATATGACAGCTCCATTTCACAAGGACACATCAACTCTTCAATGTCAAAAGATATATTTTAGATGACCATCTTGCGAAAATTCTTCTATGATTTGCTAGCATACATGAAAGCAAATTACAATAATTTTAGTTTTGGGGAGATTCATGGTGGCAAAACAACTTGCATTTAGATATTTACATGGGATAGATATAAGAAGTTAATATAAATCAATAATTTGTGACAAATTTAATGAAGGTTGCTAACATAACACTTTCCCCCTTTTTCACTCCCTTGGTTTTTAGGGTTTTCATGTTGTTTCTTGGTGAACTTGACATGAATACTAGTGAGGTAGGTGACCCATTAATAAGTTCAAAGAATGTGTATTTGTAAAGTAAAGGAAAAAAATATTACATTTCTCAAATTTGCCAAATAAAATTGTAAATGCATATGTTACTTCCCCAAGGTAATTGAGCAATTATCACATAAAGCAACTAGTCTACCCTACAACCCATAAATCGCTGTGACATCACAATACTATGAATATATTACATTGTCATTTTGGTTGAATATACACATTACAATCTATTACTCCAAATTTATTTAGACTCTTCTCACTATGATATATAGTCTACCCTACAACCCATAAATGGTTGTGACATCACAATACTATGAATATATTAAATTGTCATTTTGGTTGAATATACACATTACAATCTATTACTCCAAATTTATTTAGACTCTCCTCACTATGATATATTAAATCATCATGAATACACACATTCATTCTATTTTTATGTACATTTTAACAGAATTCAAATAAGTTAAAATCTTTAGTTTGATTTTACTTCGAACAAATCCACGTGAAAATGGACACACTTTCCACTAAAAAATAATAAAACTAAAATGGAAAATGTTGTGGACCAAGGATTGGCCTTTAGGTAGACACATGTTCGAAATAACATGGAGCCACACGTGTACCATTGTTATTTCTATGTTTACTAATATAATATTGTCATTTGTTTAGATAAGTGCTACATGGAGATGTACAACATAGTATGAAATACTTCACAAATACCTCTTATTCTCAAGTGAAATTGAGTGAAGGGAGGAGGGCTTAAAGATACAAAGAGAATGTGAAATGAATTCCTAGATATAAAATCATAATCATGAAAATTTATTACAAAAAATACACTCAAGATCATGTCTTAATTACCACATGTATAATAAAATTTGGGAACCTCCCTTGCTATACAAAAGGCATAAGTGGAATGCTACCCAAGTAAAAAGTGTAGAAGAACTTGAATGGAAACACAATTTGCTTCAACTTCACTTGACCAAGCATTTGAATTTTTCTTCATTTGGATGTTCTGTTACATTCCTATAAAAAGAAAATAAGTTTTAATTAAAATACATTTTACAATACAATCCAATTATCATCATGCTATTTGAAGTACTTAATGTGTATGCAAAAACATGGAATCAAAAGAAGGAACAATGCATCAATTAAAGTACCTATTCCATACTCAACATCACCTCAAGATTGAGCAAAGAACTATAGAAAGTAAATGAAAATAACAAAACAATGTTACCACAATAGCCTTTGTTGCACCATGATAATGGTGGATATGCTCTAATGATATTTTGATGAAGATTTTGATACGTTGGTTGCTCACTTTGACTGGCGTAATGTTACTTGAAATCTCACGATCAAAATGACTAGATTGATGTTTGCTTTATAGATTTTTGAATGATAGGATTGAAGTCTAGGATTAAGAGGTGGAAATGGACGACTAAGATTAAAAGGTGAGAATGGATGACTAAGATTAAGAGGTGCAATATGAAATGGATGGTGGAGATTAAGAGGTGAAAGATAGAAGCTTCTAGGGCATCCTTATGTGAATGGCTAAGATTGAGAGATGTAGTATAAAATGAGTGGTGGAGATGCAAAGCTATAATAATTAATTAAATTATTTAATTAATTATTGGAGAAGGATGATGTGGGAGGATAACTAGAGGGAAAAATTGATTAAATTAATTAAATGAATTTATTTATTTAATTAGTTTGGAAAATAGATAAAATGGATTAAAATTAATTAAATAAATAAATGTGGGAGGGATAATCTTGATTAATCAAATAAATATAATTTATTTAATTGATTGGCTAATGGAAGGGGGAATGAAAGGGTTCTAGGAAAATGTGTCGCAAAGTGACACAAGGAGGTGAAAGTGATATGCAAGGTGGTGTTAGGGATGTTGTAAGGATATGACCAATTTCAGGTGTCTACATTTTACCCCTCTTTGAGATGATGTTGTGACTAAGAAAAGTAACATCATTTAAAAGAAAATAAAGTATGGATAATTGAAAAGGGATGCCCCAACCATTTGAAGGAGTGGTGAGGAGGAACGATGGAGGGCTGTGATGACCTCTCAAGAGGATAGGCGGTTGGAAGAACATGAGCATGCTCTCGAAATGGATAAGACTAGTTGGGTAAGGAAAATGGAGGAAGATGGATGAAGTGGATAAATAATACGTTATGCTGCATTAGGTGAGCAACCATGGATTTTGATATAGCACTAGACATTACGCACTAAGGTATAAAGACTAGGGTGACGATGTGTCTCGTGTATAAAGGTCTGAATCAAAAAGAAAAAGGTCACAAGAAAATATATTTTATTGGGCACCATGATATGGAAGACCAAGATGTCATTGTGACAGTATGCTACAAGGACTAATGCAAATGCAAGCAAAATTATAACACACAGAAGCAAGCAAGCAAGCATTCACAAATGATTAAAAAACAAACATGGTTATTGCCACTATTAAGTTGAAAACCAATGATTGATTGATTGGATAAGGATAGTGTTGTTGTGGTAGGGAGCAATATATCCCTAGAACAACACAAGGACTGGGAATGATATATCCTAATGATGATGATGATTGATGCTAATTTGAGTTGATCATGTTTGCAGCAAGGTTGGGAACAAAACCAAGGGATGCTTTTGGATGATTGGCTAGATTGGGATGGACTAAGGATTGCTTGTACTTGGATTTATTGCTTGGACTTTTTGATAAATTGGTTGCATTGGATTGCATTTGGATAGCCTTTTTTTTGGATACCAATGACAAGGGAAAACCAAGTCTAAAGGGCAAGAATGAAATGAGGATTGGATGGATGGATTAAAGGATTGGCAATAATGGATGGGATGGATGGGGGATACATGGTGGATGGATGGAGGGGTTCAGGATGTGATCTTCAAGGACTATGTCGTATTGGAATAACATGCCCTACTTTAGATATGCCATGATTGAATCTGTGGTACAATGCTTACAATGATAAGGTGATAAGATTGGTTGGAAAAGATTGCTTGCAAGAGATGTCCAAAGCATTTTTCAAAATTTTGCCCCTTTCCTTATCAAGATCAAAAGTAGGAGGGGAGGATGGGTTGGTTAAATGGGGTGGGTATGTAGATATATGGATAAGGAGGATAGGATGGGAGGGATATGATAAGATGGGATAGATGAGACAACTTGCCCCTAAATGTAAGTCACATAGATAATCGATCTACACATGACGTCCATGAATGAGTTTTCATCATGGTACTTATCCAAGGCACCATGAAATGGTTTTCACCGTTGGATGAATGATTTCTCTTTACTATTTTGATTTTTTTTTTATGTTGGGATAGGAGGGGTGGGTGGAGGGATTTGGAGAGAGAGTGGGGACTCTAGCGTCTGTTTCCATAGCAAGGTGATAGTGTCCCATTTTGGATGTTTGTCACACATGGACCATGTCAAGTGCTATTACACACGTATATGTTGGTAGATGTGGGGGAAGATGGAATGGATGCATGATGGATTATGTGAAGGCATGGATCATAGGGATGTGATGGGGGGATATGAAGGGTAGTGGAGATACGATAGGAGAAGGGGGTTATGCGAAAATGTCATGGGGTCAAAAGGAACTGAGACCAACATTTGCACACATTGTAGTGGATGTTGAAGCTTTTGATTGTGATGAGGGGTGGGGAGTAATGTCAATTTTTTATTATGGGATTGGGATGGGGGATTTTAGGATTGTCGATTTGGGGACCCAAATGGACTTAAGATTATTAAGATTTTTTGATTGGGTGTGGGAGTGTTGGGATTTGAGATTTTTAATAGAGTGGGATTTGGATGCTCCAATTGGATTGACTACTTTTGCTTGGGGACTTACACCATTTTTGTTTTAGATTTTTCTTTTGGAGGTGTGGACTTGTGTATCCTTTTGGATTTTGATTTAGCTTTGATTTTAGGTATTAATGCCCTATGGTATAATAATCTTGAGGCTTTTGTGGATTTTTCGCTTTATAGGGGAGGCATCCAAATTTTTATTTTTGAATCCCATGGGTTTTGTGATAGCTTCATGTTTAGGCGATGTGTGCATTCGTTGACCATGATTAGGGATTTTAGGGGATTTAAGGGAGCGGGATGTGTGGATGGAGGGATGAGGGTATTTGAGGATGGGAATATTGGGAGTTGGGAGGAGTGGAGGAAGAGTGGATTTAGGGATGGGAGGATGTTTTGATTGATGGATGAAATAATATTGAGGAGTGGGATGGCGGCGTATGATTTGGAGGTACGATGAGGTGCACTAGGTTTGGAATTGGAAGAAGTGGATTTAGAAAATGTGAAAGTGATACCAATGTTTTTTGATTATTTCCTTGGGATATATAGCCAAGGCCATGCGATCAAGTATGGATTTTGACATGGATGGGCTCCAATATTCCTTGTTCGTGAAGGCCTAAGCCTTTGCCTTGATATTTCATGTTTTGGAGCATGCGGTGTCTGATGGGATGTTTGTTGTTTTGGAAACAAGACACAAGTTCATTCTTAGATGGGGGAGACTGGGTGGTGGATAGAAGTTTTTCCTCTCCTATGAGAGAATTGCCACAGATGAAGGTGTTGGGTCCAAGGGGATAAGATGATGGATTTGGGATAGAGTTGATAGGGGATGGTGAAGGATCAATAAGAGATAATGAGGGATCGATAGGAGATGGTGTGGGATTGGGAAAGGGATGAGTTGGGATGCTTGGATGCTCATTAAGATGTAGTATGATATGATCCAAGTTATTTGTTTCATTGTCTATGTTTTCTTGGGGACTGAGTGTCTCATCATGGGAAGTGGATGTTATTGGATGATGGATAGGACTGATGTGGACTTCTTGATCATGAGTGATTGTGGGATCATGGATGGGAGGAGTGGCAATCTCTTGATCATGGATGGGAGGAGAGGCAATCTATTGATGATGGATGATGGTGGCTTGAGTAACTTGGATAGGTTGATCTTGAGGACCTTGGATAGTTGGATCATGAGTAACTTGCATAGTTTGATCTTGACTTTGTGAGGAGCAAGGTTGCTCATGCTTTTGGACAAGTTCGTGACATAGCTCTTTAGTTTGGATAGGAGTGGAAGTTTCTTGGATGGGTTTGATGGGCTCTGAATGGCTAAATGATGGATCTTGACTTGCACTTGTGGTCAGAGGTTCTCCAATAGGCTTGATAGGAGTTGGACTAGAGGATTGTATTGGAGAGATAGACACGATACTAGGAGGATCTTTGATAGGTTCAAGGATAGGTGTTGGATTGCATGGTGGTGTTTGATTCCTTGCCAATAATCCTTGGATAACATCCAAAAAGGATAATTTGGGTTGATATGATGAGTTAGCGCGAGGTCATCGATCACAATCTCACCATGATCGATGAGATCTTGAATGCACTTTTGAAGTCTTATACAATTAGATGTTTTATGGCCTTTTTCTTGATGGTATTCACAATATTCATGATGTTTAAACCAAGGGGACTTTAGTTGGTTTTCGTCCTATGGTCTTGTCATATGAAGTTTAATCAAGTTTGTTTGGACCAAATTCTATAAAGCCATTTCTATGGGCTCCCTTAATGGAGGGTTAGAGGAATAATGTGATGGAGGGATTGATGGATTGGAAGGTATGTGGACTAATGGATTATGATTAGGAGGGTTGGAGGGATATTGTGATGGAGGGATTGATGGATTGGGAGGTGGAGGATCTAGGGCCATTAGTTGTGCTTGCAGGATATCGAGTTTGGCCATACATTGTTTTATAAGATCTTGTTCTAGGTTGGTGTTCCCTTGGTCAAAGATACCATAATGATGGGTGAGGGATGTTTGATGTGAGTCTGTAGGATAACTAGTGTTATCTCTCGCCAAATCATAAGGTTCACTAGGATATGTGCATGGATTAGGTTGATATGCTAGTGATATGGGTTGGATTGGAGATATGGTTTGAGGAATGGGGTTTGACCTAGATGTTTAACTTCCATAACCATTTTATCAAACCAACTCATGATGCTTGTAGATGTTGGATTAAGATCAGGATTAGATGGAAATCTTGATTGGATGTGGATGGGGTTTTGGAAGATATAGGATTGGATGATTGGGGATCAAATGTCAAGACATTAGAATGATTTGATTTGATTGAATAAGGGATGATTATCTATACTTAAGATAGACAAGTTTCTTAAGCAAGAGTGGATTGGATTTGATTTCTACTTAAGATAGACAAAGTTCTTAAGCATGAATTGATTGGATTTGATAACTGTACTTAAGATAGACTTACATTCTTAAGTAAGTTTGGATTAAGGATAATCAGATCAACTTAAGGCCTTGATTTTTGATTTGAATATTGGATTTGAAATGGATGATGGAGAATTAGGTCTTGCACCCTTGGGTGAAGGATTTTGATGATGATTTGGATAGATTATGATTAGGACTTGGATGGAAGTGGATAGGGTTGAAAGAAGCTAAGTCCTTAACCAAATTTTGATTTTCAAAGGATGATTTTTGATTAAGGATTGGGGATTGGATGCTTGATTGAAATGAATAGATGGATAATGGATGAGGGATAAATGGATTAGATTAGGATTTGGATGAAATGGGATTAGGTGGATAAAGGGATTGGATTAAGATGATGACGAAGGATTGGCTTGAGCTCTATAATTGGATTATGATGTGGATTATGGATGATAATGGATGGAGGATAATTAGATTAAAAATGAACTATGAAATTGGATTAGGATAGCAGACTATGATGTGGATTATGGATGATAATGGATGGAGGATAATTAGATTAAGAAAGAATGATAAAATTAGATTAGGATAGTGGATTATGATGTGGATTATGGATGAGGATGATTAGAATAAGGATTAGGACCTTGATTGGATTTGGATAACTTGATTAGGATTAGAGTCCTAGATGATGTCTTAGGGATGGATTGGGGATAGATTGGGATGATGTGGATAGGGTGAATAGGATGATTCAGATAGTTGGGATGAGCTGGTTAGGATGATTGGGGATGAGGTGGATAGGATTAGGAGGGTTAGAATGAAGTTGTATTGGATTGGATTTGGATGAAAATGAATGATTAGAAGGTGATTAGGGATGGCTTGAATCTTGACCTTGGGCAACTTTGCAAACAATAGATTTCACACACACATGCACAGTTTGCAATGGATTTAGATTTTGGATTAGAGAAGTGTACGGGTTTTGACAAATGAACACACACCAAACACAATAACACCCTATATCATTCAAGTAGGTGTATCAAATCTTGTGGAGTCACAATGGAAATTAATCTATTAATACCATTTACCATGTGATGGATAGCTAGGGATAACCACATACATGAGAAATCCTTGGGAGTGCCAAAGGATTCACCAAAGTTAGCTCTAGATCTCAACCCATGAAAGTACATGTGAGTACTCCTCCTCGACAACAATGAACCACAAGAAATGATGGTTGAAAGGTCTTAAGTTAAGCTTGTACAAGATCTCTAGGGTGTCCTCGATATATGTAAGGTACATGGGGATCAATTCGTGAACACTAGTTTGTCTACAAGCATGGGACCGAAGCAAAGGCTCAGACGATCCCTTCACCTTGTGTCTTGAATCACTAGGGGCCTCAAGGCTGCATCAGACATGATGATGACTAGATTGAGGTACAAATTTTGATCTCCCTCTTTGATATACTACGTTGAAACATGCAGTTGAGGTCATCCCTTAGGGTGATGAAATCCTCAAGCAGGTCCCCAAAAGAGAAAGGGTAATGTTAGGTGTTTTTGATCTCCAAGCTCACGTGAAGCACAAGGAGAGAGCAACACACACTAACACACCTTGGGTGAAAAAAGTGAACCAAGAGGTGTTTTTGATCCCCAAGATTACCTTGCGATGTGAGGGAGAAAATACACACACACTTGATTCACACAAGCAATATTAATTAACCTTAATGTTGGGAATTAAGGTGTATCAACCGTTACAAGTTCCTAGTACTTAATTTTTATTATTTAACATTTTCTCATATTTTATTATTTTTGTATTCTTTAAATTAGCCTCACCTTGAAATGGGACGTAGGATTTTGAGGTGGCATAATTTGCAATGTGTTTGTACTTTGTGGTATGTTGTAAGTTGTCATTAAGGAGTTTATTTATAGCAAGTTTGGAGTGCCATATTTTTGACAGATTTTATGACAAATGTTATGACAAATTCTTATGATGCATAAGAACTTGTAAGAAGGGAGTTACTTTGGAATCTTGACCAGCACTATGATAGATATTTTCACTTGTCACACAACACTATTTTTAGATAGTGAGATTTACAAACTTGGCACCCAAGTTGGGTGGATAATTATGATAGAATATGACCATTGTAGGAGGTATTATTTCCTTACTATTTTTAGCCTTTTTGTGGGAATCTCTAGTTGGGCATTGGAATTTGGGGTCAAACCTAGGCATTGTACTTATATATGTTGACAAGGGTCATTGTACCTCATCATTTAATCATATTTCTTTTGTCAAATCTTGGGTTGTGTCCTTGGCTATCTGCAATTAGGAATCCTATAGTTTTTAGTTTTATCTAACTAACTCTAATGACCTCTACTAATTTAAAGAAACTGATCTATCTGCTATGAAATGAATTCCAAGAATATTGAAAATAGAACCGAACAGTAAATTACTTAAAGCAAATCTATAAATTGAAACATGCATCTATCTATGAAAACAATAAGTATCTTTTAAAGCAAAATCTGAAACAACAAAACAACAGTACTAGCCTTCTGCCTTGGTGGTGAGAGTGGGCCCTTGCTCCACACCCTTAGGACTGAAGACTAAAGTAAAGAATTAGCACAAGAGAATAAAATCACAACTCAATTCAGTCCAATTCCATCAGCTTTGTATTCAGGAAAATATTGATATCAAATAGAGATTACAGAAATCAGAAGAATAATCAATGTCCCTCTTTCTGCTACTTCTGTAAGTTTATATCTAAATCTGTGAGGAGAGATCACTCACTCTATTCTACTAGTTCATTTAAGAGATAACATCAATCTCTTTATTCTAATAACAGTCTAACTACAGAATAAATATCCATGCAATAAAAATAGATTGAGTGGAACATAAGTCCACACTGAATCTGAGTCTTAGTTTTAAATACAAATGGGCAGCGAGGTCCTGAAATATAGGGATTAAATCAGTTTATTAGTAACTCATGCAAAAACCAAAAAGAGATAAAACTTCTAGCAGTTAACTATAGACTGCCCTTAATTACTCAGGTGATGATTTGAGTAACATTAGGAGCATCCCGATCACCACTGGAAGTGTCTAACCGACAGCTGTGCTAGAAATCTGCACTGTTCTAAAAAGGCGCCGGAGATGTATGTTCCTGTCTGTAGCTCCGGAGATATGTTTGTGACCTTCTTGTTCAACTCCAGAGATGCTTCACCTTCTTATCCCAAAACTTCTCTAATTAAATTTGAAACCTTGGAGACCAGTCGTGGCAGGTTGATGTCGACTCTGGAGATCATTAGGACTACCTTCGGAGATGCACAAAACTGTCTACCCGAACACCTGCACCCGTTGATTCAAAAAGAGAAGATTTCTACATATTTCCATCAATTCAATGCACATTAGTCCTTCAATCAGAAATCATGATCTTAAGTACATCTCTTATTAATCATCATTAGAACAATCTTGTTAGCCTATTTTGGTTGAGTCATCAGGACAATGGAATAAAAAGGGAGAAAAAAAGAGGTAAAAAGATGTATTTCATGGGTGCTACCTGGCACTCATCATTTCCCCCCGTACTTAAGGATTAGCAGGTCCTCTTGCTTCTCACAATCTAGATTTATTCTGGTGGAAGATCCTATCAGTCAAGTTGTAGTCTTGTGCATAGGTAGTCCAAGTGGTACGGATGGCATTACCATTTCCCCTGTATTGATCAACCTGCTTCATCCACTCTTGTAACTTATCATCTTCCATTTGTTTAGCCCAGACAAGGAGTGGCTCAATGATGAGAGGGGGTCTAAAACGGCCACCTATCGACTCATGTTTGTGTTTATCCATCATTTTGGATATTAATCTTGCCTTCCTCATAAATAATCTTAAGTTAGCAGGAGTCACTACTTCTCTCATTTTCTGCTCTGAAGTTAGAATGTTCCATCTTTTCTTTGCTACTGCAAGCACTGGATTAGCTGAACTGTTCATAAAAAGACCAAAATCAATGGAACACTCTTGCATATTTTTCAGATACAATGGCAAAGTTTTGGTCTGACTTTCAGGGTGATAGATATATGCTCTGAATTGGACCTCAAAAGCATAAGGGTTTGGACACTCCTTTATGATGAAAAGATTTGTTTCTGTATCCTTCTTGAGATGTGCCTCCATTCTCTCATTCCAAATCTAATGATTTCTCATCAGTGACATGAATGCTTTGAGCTGGCATTCCCCTACAAAATAATTAATAATGAAGGTCATATCATTAACACAGAAACCATGCAAATATAATTCACACAGAAATTTTGTCTTCATCAAAACTCCTTGTATATGCTTCCATGAACCCCTTTACTGTCTCTGTTTTCTCAGTCAAATCAGACAGGACCAAATATAGCTTCCTCTACAGGACTCTCTCCTGTAAGAACATAGCATAACTGGCACTTGGAGGCCTGCAAGATAGAATCTCAGAAAAAATGGAGGCCATCTGAATGACTTTTTCCTCTAGGGTTTCTACTCTTTTTGTCATGGCAGTAACTGCCCTCTGTAATTACAGCATAGGCTTAGAAGCCTCATATTATCTAGATCTCCTTTCCCAGTGGAATAGGGCCTTAGGAATATCAATGGGGATTGGACCCACATATGGATCTATTTGTACCTCATGTTCACTGGTTGCTCCTGGGCCAGATAACTCATGAATATATTCCTCTTGATCATCTATTTTATTATTGGTCCAAGTCAATTGTTTATCTTGGCTCTGTACTTTTTCAATTAATGCTACAATTATTATGAGACCATTGTCTCTAGCCTTGGTAAGATCAAAAATATTCTGTACTACCTCTGCCTCCTTTTCCTTAAGGATTTTAGTTATCTTAGTCTTCTAGGCTTCTAATTCTGCTTCCTTCTCCTGAATTATTTGTTGTTTACTCTGGAGCTTTTCTTGTAGTTTCTTAATTACTTCTTTTTGCTCCATCTCTTTCTCCTTCATGACCTTCTTGAGGTCAGTGATGATCAGTTTTTTCCCCCATATTAATCTTTTTAGATTGTCAATCTCTTCTAACATCTGCTGTTCTTTTAAAATTTCAGTATCCTCTTGATCAGAGGGGTGAGAATATGCTTTTGTTTCTTCTTCTACCTACTGTACCTCAGGGGCTCCCACAACCATTGGATCTTCACTGCTAGCTGCATCCATTTGCTCTGCTTCAACTTCCCCTGCAGCCTCCCTGTCCTGAATGTCTTGTTGGGTCTTCTTTGCAACTACTAGCAGTGATGAAGGCCCAACTTTCTCCTCAGAAGTTCTGAAACCCAAAAGGACTTCAACTAGGAGAGCAATATCTTTTTCAGCTTGGGAGAGCTGCCTTTTTCTTTTACTTCGCTGTAGCATAGGTGGAGCAGGTGCCTCCGGAGCCAGTGTATCATCCTCAGAATCAGAGGAAATAGTATAAGTTTCTTTTTGTCCTAACTCCGGAGCAAGAGAATGTTGTGAAGTTGGACTTAGATGCACAAATGGCTTAGGAGAAACCTCTCTCTATTTCTTCTTTCTTATTAGGGGAATGTCATGAGTCATGGGATGACTCTTCAGCCCAATAATGTATGTCAAAGTCAATTTTCTTTGAAATTCTCTTTGTTTTCTGACCCTGGCTTTCCTTTGTTGGTCTTATTGGGGTAGATTCCTCAGCTAAGGTCATTTTTCTCTTTGCTGAGTGAGTCATATATGGTGTATGCTCAATAACAGGTTCCCTAATTTCTTTTCCTTTCCTTTTCTTGTTAGAAATAGGGGTAGCAGATGAAGTTGCTTCCAGTAAGGGCTTTTTATCTTTTTCAATAGCTGTAGAGGAAGTTGAAGGCTCTATCCCCTCTTCTTGCTGGGTAGAGGAAACCTCACCTACTTCTTGAGCTCTCTTTGGTTCTTTGTCCTGGGGTTGGTTATCTAGAAATGTCTGCCATTATTCTTCCCCATCAGCTTGGGACAGAAAGTGATGTTTGACTATCAGAAAAATGAGGCCATGATGTTTCATAGGACCCTTTTTTTTGTTGATACTTTTCTGCAGTTGCTCTAATGGCAGAGTACAGGAAATTGTGTATATTTATGTTGAATTTAGGGTGTGCATTCCCATGCCTCAGAAAAATCAACATTTTCATTATTGGTCCTAGAACTAAGGAAAATTGGCCATCACATGTGAAATATTTCATCAACCATGTAGCTACAGATTGCCAAGGGTTTGGAAGTGAGGACCTAAGAATTGCTTTAACCTCGTTTTTGCTTAAATGCAACTGTATTGCAGGTTCACCTTCAACAGAGAAATTCCTAATCAAATCAACATATAAAGTTTTCAGATGGTAGAACTTCTCACCTTGTTCAGGCAATCCAGAAATATGACTGATAGTGGTTGTAGAGAGATTGATTTGAACTCCCCTTACAACTGTCTGATTGTCCCTCAGGTTTCTTAGGAAGTCATCAACAATATCCTCTTGAAACCCTTCAAACTTTTCCAAAAACTCCAGCCATCCTGCATTCCTCAGAATGTCTGCTGCAACATCATCTTGCAAAAGACCTGCAACACTTTCTAGCTCTGATTTCTTCTTAACCCCCATTTCTAAGTTCTCTTTCCACCCTCTGTGCTAAAATTTCCCTCACTCAGTAGGCTTTGGAGGACTATATCAGCTGACTCTGTTCTTTAGGGTATTTTGCAGTTTTGAATGAGGATTATTATGTCAATTCATTTAGTGGCTTGGATTATGGAAAAAGAACTTAAAATTGGTTAGGGTGCTTATGCGGTCATAATTGAAGCAGAGTGATGGGACACTCCGTAGGCATGGTGACAGTGCAACAAAGCTGGCGGCATGCATGGATTTGGGAAGGAAAATAATGACAAGTGGACGTGTCATAATGACAATACCCAAACATAGAAATGACAAGATAGTTGCTAATTAATGTTTAATTAAGATAGAATTACTTGGACTAATCGCAATGATGAGGAACTGATGTACTTGGCTGAAATGTTGCGGCGTTGATGAGACTTGACGCGACGTGGTACCTGAGTAGCTTCTTCATGGCTTGAAATGATGTCAGCATCTTTATTGTCACACAACCTGCAATCATTCCTGCAGAGTGGTTCGAGAATCCATGTATCCAGGTGACGTCAGCACAGTCCCTTGTAAGTACCCGTGCAAACGAGAGCAATGATTTCTCCTGGGATGCGTGTTGACTTCATCTTTGTTCCTATCATAAAGTGGAGGATGAGTCATGATGACCTCATCAAATGACATCTCTACTTTATTACCTAGAGAGGTGGGTCCCCTCCCAATTATATTCTGAATAGCTCTTTATTGGTGGAGCGCCGGAGGTGCTCCTAGTGTGCAAGCACTGGAGGTGCTCCTGATTTGCAAGTACCAGAGGTGTGTGTGAGTAGCTCCAGGCACTTGATCACCTCCGTAACTTGATTATTCTTATCTGGCATGAAGAAGGGAACTGCCATTTGCTGGTTTTCAATCCCCTTGGTTGAGAAAGACAACCATTTACCAGTTTTCTATCTTCCTCTTTTTTTTTAAGAAGGCCGCCATTTGCTGGTTTTCAACTTTTTTTTTTTGCAGTCCAAAATTGTGACAGAGGATGTGTTCCCCGTAACCAAACACAAATCTCTGATGAACTCTTCCTTAGTGGATGGCCTTTTATAGAGTCTAATTCGATGGCCATTCACTAAAAATGTGTTCATGCTTCCATTAATAGGTTCCAACAGCACTGTTCCATTCTCAAAATCTTCCTTTATCTGATAAGGACCCATCCAATGAGTTTGTAGCTTCCCCTTGAACTCCTTAAATTTAGAATCATAAAGAAGAACCCAATCACCTTGTTGAAATGTCCTCCTCTTGACGTGTTGGTCATGCCATTGCTTCCTTTGATACTGGACCAGTTCAATTTGCTAAATGGCTTCTGTCTGGATTTCATCTAACTCATTGAGTTGAAGAATTCTATTTTGTTGGGCTACGGACAATGGTAGACCAATATCTAATGCAGTTTTAAGTGTCTGGAGTTCAAATTCTATAGACAGAATAGTGCCTTTTTCCATAAACTAATTCATAAGGTGAGAATTTTGTTGTGAACTTCCAAGTGGTATTGTAAGCCCAACCTGCTTCAGGTAATTTGTTAGCCCAATCTTTTCTATTTATTGCCACTGTCCTTGTTAGAATGTTCTCAAGTTCCCTATTAGTCACCTCTACCTACCCATTGGCTTGAGGATAGTAAGGTGAAGATTTCCTGTGCTTGAATTGATATAGATCTGTGAATGCTCTGATTACCTATGAAGTAAATTGAGGTCCTCTATCTGAAACTATGGATTTTGGGGCTCCAAACCTTAAGAAAATCTTATTATAAAGGAAATCAACAACTTTCTCTTCTCTTGCAAATTGTAAAGCTTGAACCTCGGCCCATTTAGTCACATAGTCTGTGCATACCAGAATATACTCTTTGCCTGATAAAGGTGGAGAAATTGGTCCCACAAAGTATAGACCCCACTGTTCAAATGGCTCCATCATTACTTGAGGATGCAGTAACATCTCCTGGGTGAAGGTTGGCTGTCCCATCCTTTGGCACTGATCACACTGCTGCACATACTTCTTGGTATCCTTATGAATAGAGGGCCAACAGTAACTAGCTCCTAGGATCTTGTGGATAGTTCTATGGGAAGAATAATGCCCACCAGATGGTTCATCATGACATGCTCTCAACACATAAAAAATTTCATTAACTTTTAAACACCTGTGTAAAATAAAATCAGGACCACATTTAAATAGCAAACCATTTAACCATTTGTAAGATAAGCTTTCCTTAACTAAGCATTTCTTCTGTTTTGAGGTAAAATAGGATGGATACAAGCCTGTAGCTAAGAGATTAGCTATGTCAGCAAACCAAGGTGCAGTAGAGGAGATAGCAAAAAGATGTTCATCTGGAAACCTATCCTCCACTGGCTGGTTTTCTCCTCCTGTATGCAATCTTGACAAAAAGTCAGCAACCAAATTAAACTTGCTTGGATTATCAACTATGGTAATGTCAAATTCTTGCAATAGCAATAACCACCTAATGATCCTTGCACCCACTATTGGCTTATTCATTAAGTATTTGATGGTTGCATGATCAGTGTGAACAAATATTTTATATCCAGTGATATAATGCCTGAATTTGTTTATAGCATAGATGACTGCCAATAATTATTTTTTAGTTGTGGTGTAATTTCTTTCTGCAGAGGTAAGGTTTTTACTGATGTAATAGATGGCATGCATACTTTCCCCTTCCTCCTTCTGTCCTAAGACTGCCCCAATGGACTCATTTGAAGCATCAGTTTGTATGTGGAATGGTAAAGTCCAATTAGGTCCTCTCAAAATAGGTGTGACAATAAGCTTCTCTTTTAAGGTTTCAAATGTTGATTGATAGTCTTCTATCCATAGAAATTCTATGTTTTTGTTAAGTAGGGTAAACAGGGGTGCAACTATTCTGCTGAAATTTTCTATGAACCTCCTATAGTAGCCTGCATGACCCAAAAAACTTCTAACATTTCTTTAATTTTTGGGTGAAGGTAATTATTTGGTTACTTCTATTTTGTTTTGATCTACTTTGATCCCATTTGTTGAAATGTGGTGTCCCAATACAATTCCTTCCTCCACCATCATGAAGCACTTTTCATGGCTCAGGGCTAATTGATTTTTCCCACAATATTTCAGTACTTTCTCAAGGTTTATGAGAGCTTCCTCAAAGTTGTCCCCATACACAGTAAGGTCATCCATATAGACCTCCATGCACTCGTTTGCTAATTCAACAAAAATTACTAAAACAAGCCTCTGAAATGTAGCTGGGGCATTACATAGTCCAAATGGAAGAACTTTGTAGGCAAAAGTTCCCCAAGAATAGGTGAGTGGTTTTGTCCTGATCTTCAGGTGCTACTTGGATTTGGTTATACCCACTGAACCCATCTAGGAAAGAAAAATACTTTCTCCCAGCAAGGTTGTCCAACACTTGGTCAATGAATGGTAAGGGAAAGTAGTCCTTTTTTGTAGCTTTGTTTAACTCCCTATAGTCAATACACACCCTCCATTTCCCATTCTTTTTAGGCACTATGACTAGGGGTGAGACCCATTGACTATCTGAGATTGGATATATAAACCCTGCTTGCAGCAATTTTTCTATTTCAGTCTTAACAATGTCTTTTAAAGCATAATTCAATCTTCTCTAGGGTTGTCTGACAGGTTTGATATCCTCAGTGTATATATGATGGGTATAGATCTCAGGAGGGATGCCCTTCATATCTTGGTATTCCCAAGCAAAAGATGTTGAATGGGAAATCAGAAGTTGGATAAGTTTTTCTTCCTGATTTGCTGCTAACTGAGTGTTGATATTAAGTGTTTTTCCTGGTAAAATCATGACCTGTTTTGTGATTTGATCCATGAATGTAGTCAATCTATACACTGGAGTCATGGTATTGAGTGGACAAGAATGTGGAAGCAACATGTGGAATGTGGCTAAGTCTCTATAAAAGGTCTCCCCACAAGGAATGATATTTGCTAGGGTAGAATGAGCAGAAGTGAGAAGTTCTCTCCTAGAATCTTGGGCAAGCTCCATCACATCCTCATTAATTAGGATGTGGGTAATGTATTTTGTTGTATCATAGTAGATTTCTTCTTCCAACTCACCCAAATGTTCCTTGATAGTGACCATAGCTACTGAGGCACTATTTTCCATGTTATCTGGCTCATCCACTCATACTCTTCCTATATAATGTATTGATGGTTTAGCTGGAGGATACAAAGATATTTTCTTCAAATCTATCCCATTAGAAATGACTATATCCCTAGTTCGACAATCAATAGATGCTGCTGCCGTAGCCAGCCATGGTCTTCCTAATGTCAGTGGATAAGCATTTCTCTAGTTTCTTGGTTCCAATATTAGGAAGTTTACTAGGAATTCCCATGATTCTATCACAACTGGAACATCAGTAATTACCCCTTTTAGAATAGCTACTAACTGGTCAGCAAGTTGAAGGATTGTAGATGTGGATTGGATACATGTAAGGGCTAATTTGTCCATTGTATGAACTGTCATCACATTTATTGCTGCTCCCAAATCAACCAAAACATTTGAAATTTCTACCCATGAGATATAAACAGTTATGACAGGATTTTCAGGGTCTCCATACTTTGGGAGGAGCATTTCTCCCATCAGTAGATCTACTACTTTCCCTTCCACCTGGATTGTAGAAGGAAAGTTTTTCTTCCTGCCCTGTGTTTTGACACAATGCTGTTTGATGAATTGGTTCAGTTCTGGCACATCTCTGATTGCTTGGAGGAGTGGAATTTCAATGTTCAGTTGTCTAATTTCTTGTAACAGTTCTGATTCTAGGGTAGATTGGACTTGTTTTTGTAAGATCTTTTTCTGGGGAATATGTTGTTTGAGTCGTTCTGGGTATGGTGCTAGTTTTTCCATCTCTGGAGCATCTCCGGAGCTCTTACCAGAAATGTTTCCAGGAATGTTCTTCGGAGTCAGCCTTTTAGGAGGAACTCCAGAGTTATCCAAGGATGATTCTTTTTGTACTGTTTCAGTGGTAATCTCCTCTGGAAGTTGAGTGGACGAATTTTCAGGTTCCACATCATTGGTTACTTCAACTATAGTTGGAGGAGATGGTCTTGGGAATGCTTTCCCAGAATGCAGCTGGAGATTATTGGGATATATAGCATTAATACTAGCCATGTTTTCTTGTTCTATCATATAAACAGCTGTTCCTTGTTTATTTCATGGGTTTGGTATAGGTTCAGCTGGTAAGGGTGGTTGGCTAATTGGTTTGTTTTGTGACTGACCTTGTGTATTGGGGGGTCCAGTTAGTAATTCTTGTTGTTGAGGTTGGAAACATCTAGTTTGTCCCTGGTAATGTTGATTATATCCCTATTGAGGATCCCATTGAGGTTACATGTTTTGTGATCCAAACTGTGGTGGCCACTGTTGACTTCCCCAGGGATGATTTTGCCGATGTTGGTTTTGCCATTGTTGATTTGGCCAATCCTACTATCCCCAAGGAGGATTATTTTGAGGCCCATGCCAAGTTGGATTCCATTGATTATTTCCCCAATTAGGAGGACCCCTGTAAGAAGGCTGGCTTGGATACTAATTATAAGGGAAATTCCCAGCTTATTTTTGTCCTACATTGTTCAACTCTTCTTCTATGATGGCATTCTTACTCAACCTTTTTAGGGCATGAAGTTGACTACATTGACTAGTAGGATGTTCCCTACCACAGATCTGATAGATCTTTGATTTGTCTAAAGGGCATTCTCTCAATAGATGCTTATTTCTACACCGAGGACAATAGATGGAGAGTGGTTCAGTTGTTCTACCTTGATCAATTGTTCTTGTTTTTGCTTGAATCCCATCCAATGTGGTATTCAGTTTTACCAGAATATCTGTTTTCATAGTTGCAATCTCTTCCATTAACTGTCCTATTTCATTCTTCCCTTTAAAATATTTGGGCGTTCTCACTCCATCTTGGGTTCTGGAATAGGTCCTATAGAGTTCTTCTATAGTAGGCATATCCATTTTATTAATATTCCCTTTTCCCATCAAATCGAGTGCTTATTTTGATTCTTTGTCTAATTCTTTTACAAATAAGGTTCTGGCCAAAGAGTGATTTACTGGGTTGCCATACCCTCTCAAGGTGAAGTTGAACCTATCCACATAATCCTCTAATGTCTCTTCCTCTCTCTGTTTAATTTTGAATAATTCCTCATTCTTATCACTGACTCTACAATAGTCTTGGTATTTTCCCAAGAATTCTGTCTCCATCTGATCCCAGGAATGGATGGAATTTTGGGGCAGGCCCATAAACCATCTCATTGCAAAATCCTTTAGGGTTGAGGGAAATAGTTTGAGTTTTTGATTATCTGATCCATAATCATAAGTCTAGCATACCACTTTGAATTCAAACAAATACTGATTTGGATTCTCAGAAGCAAGACCCCTAAAATTTGGCAAGTGTGCAAGTGAAATATTTTTCATAGGGGCATTATCTCCAGCAGCTAGAACAATCGGATATAAGAAGGTTCTTGGAGCCTGATTTTCCTCATCTTCATGATTATCATCCATGTCTGGTATTGGTTCTTCTCCTTGAGGTTCTAGGAAATTAGGTTCTATCAAAGGATCTGCCTAGAATTTTTGTTGTAATTCCTGGATATAGTCAGCAAGTGGAAGATTTGGAGGATTGAAAGGATTATTAATTTCAGATGCAACTTCCAAGACAGGTTCTAGATGTCTCTCTTCAACAAGATCTTGTGCTGCCCCACTGCTTTCTCCTATAGTTTGTTGACGGGGTGTCTATTTTATGTATCTTCCTTTTGAATCTCTAACTCTAACCATACAGATATCCTAAAACTGTTTAGCTAAGTTTTCCTAATTAACACAATATATCCCCAGCAACAGCGCCAAAAGGACAAGGGTCATTGTACCTCATCATTTAATCATATTTCTTTTGTCAAATCCAAGGCTGTGTCCTTGGCTATCTGCAATTAGGAATCCTATAGTTTCCAGTTTTATCTAACTAACTCTAATGACCTCTACTGATTTAAAGAAACTGATCTATCTACTATGAAATGAATTCCAAGAATATTGAAAACATGACTGAACAGTAAATTACTTAGAGCAAATCTATAAACTTAAACATGCATCTATCTATGAAAATAGTATCTTTTAAAGCAAAATCTGAAACAACAAAACAACAGTACTAGCCTTCTGCCTTGGTGGTGAGAGTGGGCCCTTGCTCCACACCCTTAAGGCTGAAGACTAAAGTAAAGAATCAGCACAAGAGAATAATATCACAACTCAATCCAGTCCAATTCCATCAGCTTTGTATTCAGGAAAATATTGATATCAAAATGAGACTACAGAAATCAGAAGAATAATTGTTTTCCCTCTTTCTGCTACTTTTGTAAGTTTATATCTAAATCTGTGAGGAGAGATCACTCACTCTATTCTACTAGTTCATCTAAGAGATAACATCAATCTCTTTATTCTACTAACAATCTAACTACAAAATAAATATCCATGCAATAAAATAGATTGAGTGGAACAGAAGTCCACACTGAATTTGAGTCTTAGTTTTAAATACAAATGGGTAGCAAGGCCCTAAAATATAGGGATTAAATCAGTTTATCAGTAACTCATGCAAAAACCAAAAAGAGATAAAACTTCCAGCAGTTAACTATAGCCTGCCCTTAATTACTCAGGTGATGATTTGAGTAACATCAGGAGCATCCTGATCACCATTGGAAGTGTCTAACTGACAGATGTGCTGAAAATTTGCACTGTTCTAAAAAGGCACCGAAGATGTATGTTCCTATCTGTAGCTTCAGAGATATGTTTGTGACCTTCTTGTTTAGCTCCGGAGATGCTCAAGACTTCAATCCAGCTCCAGAGATGCTTCACCTTCTTATCCCAAAACTTCTCCAATTAAATTTGAAACCTTGGAGACTAGTTGTGGCACGCTGATGTCAACTCTGGAGATCATTAGGACTACCTCTGAAGATGCACAAAACTGTCTATTCGAACACCTGCACCTGTTGATTCAAAAAGAGAAGATTTCTGCATATTTCCATCAATTTAATGCACATTAGTCCCTCAATTAGAAATCATGATCTTAAGTACTTCATCTCTTATTAATCATCATTAGAATAATCTTGTTAGCCTATTTTGGTGCAGTCACTAGGACAATGGAATAAAAAGGGAGAAAAAGAGAGGTAAAAAGATGTATTTCATGGGTGCTGCCTGACACTCATCATATGTTTTTTATGGTTTCTAGTATGCTCATTTGTGTATAAATTGGGTACTTGGAGTTGTATTATTGTATGGTGAGTTTGTAGGTGTTGCAAGGTGTGCGCCCTTGGTCTCCTTGTGTTGTGCAGCGCAACGCTTGGGTTTGTGACAAGGCTTAACTGCCTCCTATGGACTCATTAACTCTAGCGATTGTATCGTGCATTAAAAGGTTGATATTTTGGTGCAATGACAACCATCTTACTAACAATTGGTATCAGAGCCTAGGTCACAGGTTCGAACCTCTCGCTTACGCTGGGGGGATTGTTGCAAGGTGTGCGCCCTTGGTCTCCTTGTGTTGTGCAGCGCAATGCTTGGGTTCATGACAAGGCTTAACTACCTCCTATGGATTCATTAACTCTGGCATTTGTATCGGGCATTAAAAGGTTGATCTTTTGGTGCAATGACAACCATCTTGCTAACATCAGGTACTAGAATGTTGTCAAAATTACTTTGAAATTGTATGCTGTGATAATCCTATAAAATATTGCTCTGAAAGTGTGTTTCAATCATCTTGTTGATTTGAATAATACATTGATCTGCTTTGGAGTGTGGGATTTTTCTTCCAAAAGGGTTTTCCCCACACATATCGGTGTTATGTGTTGTATTGACCTATGCTTTTATATGTGTTTTTGCATATTTTATATAGTTTTAGATTAGATTTTTAAGTTTTCTATACATTAATCCTCTCAAGCTTATCATAGAAAGTTTATACTGCTACTTTTGATTCCTTACACATACCTCCTCAAGGTTGCCACAATCTTTAGAATCACGATGCATCTTGACAGTATATTGGGACATTTCTTTTGTTTTCTTGATTGTTGTGTTTTGGTTGTCGTATCACATATCCCACCAAGGTCATTACACACCTTGAAAATATACTAGGGACATCCTCTTGTTTGCAATGTGTTTGTGAGCCAATCCTTTATGTATGGGACAAATCGTCACCATGGTTTATATACCCTGGTGCATAAGGTCAAGTGCTATAGAAAATCTAGGTTTCTCGCCACATTTTAGCATGTACCTAAATAAAACTTCAAAAACACTCATCATAAAATTCATCACATCTATCATCATTTCTATCATCTTGTCTATTATTATTCTTCTTATCATTTTCTAACTAGCATTTCTATCTTCTATCATTCATTTTTCACAAACATACATCATCATGACATCCATATACATCATCCATAATCATATACATAATCATTCATAATCATAAACATGCATAATCCATATACATCCATAAAATGCCCATCCACAACATGCATTCATAATCATAAACCATGCATAAACTATTTAATCATTATCATACATTATATCCATCACAAGAATCACATTATTATAATCCTATGCAATACATAATAAATCATTTCATCCATGCATCATGTCAGCATCATAATGCATCATCAATTAAAAACAAATCTCATAGCATCATCATATAAGCATCGTCACTACATTGCATCCAAATCATCTATATCATAAGTAAAATGTTGATGCAGGGGCATCACTTTCCATCTTAATTTTGGTTTTAAATTTTGTTCAGTTTTGGGATTTCTGTTGTGTTTTGGTGATTTGAGTGTTTGTAGGTGTAACTTCCTATCTTTATGCATTTTATCTCCCTATCACTTATAATGCAAGGACTAGTTCCTGTCGCAGAAACTACAAAGAGTTAGTTCAATTTGTTACAGTTTTGGAGGCAAATGAAAGGTAAGGACAACTGGAAGGTAATTATAGGGACTCCTTGAAACGGTTGTGTGGTAGTCGCAAGAAAGAAAAGAGGGCATCGAGTAAAGGAAGCCGATAGAGGGCATTGAGAAACAGAAGGAAGTTTTGGAAGCTTCTTGGCACTGTGAGGGTAGAGAAAATATCGCCACATGAGAAGGAGAATAAATAGTTACCAATAATAATTGGCTAAGAGCAATGTTCATCGACAGTTACTAGAAATTGGGGAAAGAACTCATGTCACCAGTAGCAAAGGAATTTCCTGTCACCGAATATTCCTGTCGCCAGCCATTATGTAAAGTTGGCATAGAAGTTTTCTGTCACCAAGCAACAAAAAGGAAATTCAATCGACATCTGGAATAGTTTGAAGGGAAGTTGAAAGGCCGTGGCATGTCGTTCGAAGACAGTTGGGAGTAAAGCAGAACGAGGGAATCTATGTGACGATTGCAGAATCAACATCATCGCGACAGGGGAGAGATATATGTATTAGTTGGTGTGAATTGGTGGAGGAGGAGTGGAGGCCAATTAAGTGGCCGCTAGAACGTTTGGGGCAATATGTGTTGCAAGTATGAGGTTATCCAGTGTTGTCATTGATGTCAACATACTCATATTGCATTAACAAGAAGGATTTGATGAGCTGTGTGCTAAGGATATTGAGAAAATTAGTCTCAGTCAGGAACAGTGAAGAACAGTGATGAGAAGAAGGTAAATGTACTATATAGGATGAGAACCGGAGGATGCGGATTAAAGGGTTAGTAGATATGAGTCTTGAGATGCTACAGTTAAGATTTCAGAGGTCCGCATGAAGATCTGAAGGAGTTGTGGCTGCCGGTATAGAATCGGGTCCGGCAAGTATCCGGAGGTGACAGAGGATCACAAAAAGGTCCGGTGCGGTCCGGAATTGTATTACCCCAATCTGCGGATTGGAAGGAGTGTTTACGATGTCCTTGTGATGTGTCATCCTGATTTGTGTATGATTTGAAGGTCCGGAAGTACCTCTTACATTATGACAGTGGCGACAGACTGTGTTCTTGAAGTTCCGGATGAGGAAGACAAGAGATCCCAGTAAGCAGAGGAAGTGCGGATGTATCCGGACATTCAGACAGGCTTGTGAAGGTTCTTGGATCATGTTTAGGTTGTGTTGTTGGTCCGCATTGATGGTAGAGCCAGGAATTGAAGTTATTCTTCCGGATGAAGTTCTTGCTCTGTGTAGCCGACCGGATGAGTTGTTCATCCTGCGAATGTTCTTGTGATGGCCGACCGGATGTGTTATTCATCTTGCGGATACTCCTATGATTGTTTGCCGACTTAGATGTTTGTTCCTAAGTCAATATCTTGTATAAATAACGGTTTGTGAGTTCATTTCAGTGTGTGGTGTAAGGATGAGTATGGTATAGCGAAGAAACGTGCGAAAGGCAGAGCAGAGATTGTTGGGCTTAATTGGAACTGATCCGGACATGATAGAGATGTCATTCTCCAGTTCAAGACTGTGATTTTCATCACTTTGTAGACAGTGTGTCTCCTTGTAGGCAGTGGGCCTCTTTGTGAGCAGTGTGCTCGGGCAGTGAGCCCTTATTGGCATGTGCCATTCATTTTTCTTTATTCTTCTAATAGAGAATAATTCTTGGGTTAATCACCCCGTGGTTTTTCCCTTAACCGGGTTTTCCACGTCAAAATCTTGGTGTTCAATGTGTTGATGCTTATCTGCTCTTGTGTTTATGTATTATGCTTCCACGGATGATTATTTGATATGCTGCTAACTAACAACAGTAAGTTAAGTGTTTGAATGAGAAGAAGTTTTATACAACTGATTCACCCCCCCCTCTCAGTTGTATGCCCTAGATCCAACAATTGGTATCAGAGCCAAGTTCCTCTGACAAGAGCTTAACCGCTTGAGGAGATCCAGGATGTCGTCATACAAGAAGGATAGTCCGAAGTTCGATGGAACCAACTTCACTCTCTGGAAAGGTCGCATGAAGTGTCACTTGGAATGCATGGGAAAAGCATACCTGGGTATGATTTCAAAACCATATGTACCTCCACAAGGTGGTCCGACAACTCTGAATGAAATCACAGAAGCTGAAAACAATCTGCGGACCAAGGAAGCTCTTCTAAGCGCATTGAATGACTCAGATCTCTCGAATGTCATTGACCTACCCACTGCATATGAGATCCTAACTAAACTGGAACTTCTGTATGAAGGAGATGAGTTTGTCAAAAGTGCAAGGTTGCAAAGTCTGAAAGGGAAATTTGAAAGATTGAAAATGAGAGATGATGAAAACATCACTACCTTTATGCCAAGAGTAAATGAGCTGGTATGTGGAATCAGAAATGCTGGTGGAACTTTAGATGAAAATGAGATTGTCTGCAAAATCCTAAGATCCCTTCCTGCTGCCTACAAAATCAAAGTTGCTGCCATTGATGAATTCAGAGCCCACACAACTGTCACAAGAGAACAACTGGCTGGCAAACTAGCTGCATTTGAAATGACCGAGTTTGGAGATGATCCTCCCAAGACTGAATCTGCTTTCAAAGCCAGTGCCTATGTGAAAGGCAAACAGAGATTTGATCCGGGTGAAAACTCATCAAAGAAAATGTCATGGTATGATCAAGCAAGAAGAGACAGGGAAGAAGAAGAAGCAGAAACAACTCAACTTGAAGCCCTCATTGCAAAAAGACTGCCAAGAGGATCCGGTAAGTATGAAGGAAAACTACCCTTTAAGTGTTTCAACTGCAATAAGATTGGTCATTTTGCCTCAAGATGTCCGGAGAGATCTGCAAGATCTAATACTCACAGACAAAGGTTTCAAAAGAATTGCTATTATGTTCATGAAGAAGATGACAATGAAGGAGTAACAGATGATGAATCAGAACCAGGAAGCAAATCCGGAAATGAGTGGGTGTTTATAGCCATCAAGGAAGAAGACTCCTTGCTCTCTGAATCTGCCAATCACAAAGTTGTTGAAAAAGCCTTGGCTGCTCAAGTGGAAGAAAAGGATGATTGGGTTATTGACAGTGGATGTTCTCACCATATGACTGGTGACAAGAATAAGTTCTTAGACTTGGAAAGATATGAAGGAGGAATGGTAAAGTTTGGTGACAATTCTGCTGGCAGAATCAGAGGTAGGGGAACTATTTCCTTTGATGGTAAGAGCAAAACAGGTAATGTACTGTATGTTGAAGGATTGAAGCACAATCTTCTCAGTGTTGGTCAGTTAGTGGACAAAGGCTATGATCTCCGGTTCAAGAATGGAAAATGCAGAATCTTTACAAGCTCCGGAACTGAAATTGCATCCGGTACTCAGACAAGAGGTAACATCTTTCATCTGGTTGGTTCAAATAAAAGTTGTTTGTTTGTTCAAATTGATCAGAGTTGGTTATGGCATAGAAGAATGTGTCATGTAAATTTTGATAACATCATCAAAATAAGCAATACTCAGGCTGTGAGAGATCTTCCAAAGTTGATAAAACCTACAAATAGTGTGTGTAAAGAATGTCAGTTAGGGAAACAAAGCACAGTCTCTTTTAAAAGCAAAGATCAGTCTTCTACCGGATTATTGGAATTAGTACATACTGATCTATGTGGTCCGACAAGAATCAAGAGTCTGCAAGGTGATAGATATTTCATGTTGTTAATTGATGATCATTCCCGGATGATGTGGGTTACCTTTCTAAAAGAAAAATCAGAAGCTTTTGAGAAGTTCAAAATCTTCAAAGCTATGGTGGAGAATCAAACCGGATTGAAACTAAAGTGTCTAAGGTCTGATAGAGGTGGTGAATTTACATCTGGTGAATTCATTGACTTTTGTGAGAAACAGGGTATAAGGAGACAGTTGTCTGCTCCTAAGACTCCACAGCAGAATGGAGTAGTTGAGAGAAAGAACCGGACCATCCAGGAAGCTGCTAGGACAATGATGTTGGAAGCAAATGTTCCTCAAATGTTTTGGAAAGAAGCTATCAGCACTGCAGTCTACACTCTCAATCGAGTTCAAATCAGAAACAACACCGGTAAGACCCCCTATGAACTCTGGTTTGGCATCACTCCTACTGTGAAATATTTCAGAGTATTTGGTAGCAAGTGTTATATTAAAAGAGATGAAGATCTAGGAAAGTTTGATGCTAGAAGTGATGAAGGAATTTTCTTGGGCTACTCCACTCAAAGCAAAGCATACCGGTGTTACAATAAGAGATTGAGGAAGATGATAGAAAGCACCAATGTAAAGGTTGATGAAGGAATTGAGAAGCCTTCAAGATTTTATGAGTTTGATGAAGATGACCAAGACAGTGTTCAAGGACCTCAATCCTCTCCGGTGAGACAGAGTCAGCCTGATCCGGTAAATCAGGAAGAAGAGATAGGTTTGAATGAGCCTGATCAAGAAATAGCAGTGCTGGATACTCCCAAAATTCCAAGGTATGTAAGACTGAATCACTTTGAAGATCAGATAATAGGTGACAGAAGCAAAGGTGTACAAACTAGAAGGAATATTGCTCAAGATCAGAATGAATGTTGTCTGATTTCAAAGATTGAACCTAAAACAATAAATGAAGCCTGCAATGATGAAAACTGGACCAAAGCAATGGAAGATGAACTGATGCAAATTGAGAAAAATCATACTTGGGACCTTGTTCCCAGACCTAGAGACAGGAATGTAATTGGAACCAAGTGGGTCTTCCGGAACAAACTAAATGAAGCTGGTGAAGTAATCAGAAACAAAGCTAGATTGGTCTGCAAAGGCTACTCTCAAATAGAAGGAATTGACTTTGAAGAGACTTTTGCTCCGGTAGCAAGAATTGAAGCAGTCAGATTACTTCTTGCATTTGCTGCCTTCAAAGACTTCAAGGTATATCAGATGGATGTCAAGTCTGCCTTCCTAAATGGTGATCTGGAAGAAGAAGTCTACATTGAACAACCGGATGGATTTCAATTGTCTGATAATAATGATATGGTCTGCAAGTTGAAGAAAGCTTTGTATGGATTGAAGCAAGCCCCAAGAGCATGGTATGAAAGGTTGGATAAGCATCTTGTGCAGATTGGATTCAACAAAGGTACTGCTGACAGTAACTTATATTTCAAAATTGATCATGAAAACATTCTGATTGTTGAAGTGTTTGTGGATGATATCATTTTTGGAGGAAGAGATAGTATGTGCAAAACTTTTGCAAATCAGATGAAAAGTGAGTTTGAAATGTCTATGCTTGGTGAAATGAATTTCTTCTTGGGTCTGCAAATTACTCAAACAAAAGAAGGGATCTTCATCTCCCAGACCAAATATGTGAAAGAATTGTTAAAGAAATTTGGTATGGAAGACTCAAAGCCTATGAACACTCCTATGGCAACCGGATGTAAGTTAAGCAAAGATGATGATTCTCCAAAGGCAGATCAGACAAAGTATAGATCAATGATTGGTGGATTGTTGTATCTCACTCAAACTAGACCAGATATAATGCAGGCTGTTGGTCTTGTGGCAAGATTCCAGGCTGATCCTAGAGAATCTCATGTTATGGCAATCAAAAGAATTTTTAGATACTTGAAAGGAACAGTTGAGTATGGTCTATGGTATCCTAGAGATCCGGATTTCTCTCTTCATGCTTACACAGATGCAGATTGGGCAGGAGATGTGGATGACCGGAAGAGCACTAGTGGTGGAGCATTCTTTTTGGGGAAGAGATTGGTTTCTTGGCTAAGCAAGAAACAAGATGCAATATCTCTGTCTACAACTGAAGCAGAATACATTGCAGCAGCAGGTAGTTGCACTCAAATCTTATGGATGAAGCAGATGCTAAGAGACATCAAAGTTGAATATGAGGAGCCTATCACAATCTTCTGTGATAATTCAAGTGCAATTAATATTTCCAAGAATCCGGTATTGCATTCTAAGACTAAGCACATATCTATCAAATTTCACTTTTTGAGAGAACAAGTAAACAAGGAAGAAGTCAGATTGGAGTATGTTCCCTCCAAGGATCAGATTGCAGATATCTTTACAAAACCCCTTCCCAAGGACTCTTTTGAATATCTCCGGGAGAAGTTAGGGGTCATGGCCCCTCCGGTGATGAACTAAGATGCACTGATGTGCATCAGTCCGGTGGCTATCACAGTCATATCTTGTGATCCGGACTAATGGGGAGCTGCAACTAAGGGGGAGCAGCTAGTATGATTCTGATGCATGAGAATTGCAAGTATGAGCCCTTTGCCATTGATGTCAAAGGGGGAGAGAAGACATGTGAAAAACAAGTGGTTGATGATCAAAGGGGGAGCAGTAAAGGAAGAGAAGACATATGAAAAGTTGAAGTTCTTGTCTTAATGATTTTTCACATCATATGTTGCCATCAATGACAAAGGGGGAGATTGTTGCAAGTATGAGGTTATCCAGTGTTGTCATTGATGTCAACATACTCATATTGCATTAACAAGAAGGATTTGATGAGCTGTGTGCTGAGGATATTGAGAAAATTAGTCTCAGTCAGGAACAGTGAAGAACAGTGATGAGAAGAAGGTAAATGTACTATATAGGATGAGAACCGGAGGATGCGAATTAAAGGGTTAGTAGATATGAGTCTTGAGATGCTACAGTTAAGATTTCAGAGGTCCGCATGAAGATCTGAAGGAGTTGTGGCTGCCGGTATAGAATCGGGTCCGGCAAGTATCCGGAGGTGACAGAGGATCACAAAAAGGTCCGGTGCGGTCCGGAATTGTATTACCCCAATCTGCGGATTGGAAGGAGTGTTTACGATGTCCTTGTGATGTGTCATCCTGATTTGTGTATGATTTGAAGGTCCGGAAGTACCTCTTACATTATGACAGTGACGACAGACTGTGTTCTTGAAGTTCCGGATGAGGAAGACAAGAGATCCCAGTAAGCAGAGGAAGTGCGGATGTATCCGGACATTCAGACAGGCTTGTGAAGGTTCTTGGATCATGTTTAGGTTGTGTTGTTGGTCCGCATTGATGGTAGAGCCCGGAATTGAAGTTATTCTTCCGGATGAAGTTCTTGCTCTGTGTAGCCGACCGGATGAGTTGTTCATCCTGCGAATGTTCTTGTGATGGCCGACCGGATGTGTTATTCATCTTGCGGATACTCCTATGATTGTTTGCCGACTTAGATGTTTGTTCCTAAGTCAATATCTTGTATAAATAACGGTTTGTGAGTTCATTTCAGTGTGTGGTGTAAGGATGAGTATGGTATAGCGAAGAAACGTGCGAAAGGCAGAGCAGAGATTGTTGGGCTTAATTGGAACTGATCCGGACATGATAGAGATGTCATTCTCCAGTTCAAGACTGTGATTTTCATCACTTTGTAGACAGTGTGTCTCCTTGTAGGCAGTGGGCCTCTTTGTGAGCAGTGTGCTCGGGCAGTGAGCCCTTATTGGCATGTGCCATTCATTTTTCTTTATTCTTCTAACAGAGAATAATTCTTGGGTTAATCACCCCGTGGTTTTTCCCTTAACCGGGTTTTCCACGTCAAAATCTTGGTGTTCAATGTGTTGATGCTTATCTGCTCTTGTGTTTATGTATTATGCTTCCATGGATGATTATTTGATATGCTGCTAACTAACAACAGTAAGTTAAGTGTTTGAATGAGAAGAAGTTTTATACAACTGATTCACCCCCCCCCTCTCAGTTGTATGCCCTAGATCCAACAATATGTGTATAAAAGAGAAGGCTGACGATTGCTGAGGGAGAGGAGGCCACGAATAAGAAACTAGAGAGGTCGTAAATCAGGGAGAGGTGTTAAAAGCCAAATGGAGAAAGAAGAGGCCGCAAGCATCAGAAAAGTCAAGAGTTAAAGAAAGGAAGAGACCGAATGTGGGATGAAATAGGAGGATGGAGAATAGGAAGAAAAGACATGAATTAGTATTGTTTTCTTTTCTGCATATAGGCAGGTTGATGGTTAGAGGCTGATAGTAAAAAAAAATTGTATTATTTTGGTAATGGAATAAACTAGTGTGGAGTCATGTTTCATTCTGTCTTTATAATTTCAATGTTATTAAGAATCTGCATATACATTCTTCCTATCATTTTGAGTATTTGATTATTAATCTCTTGTCATTATTTTTGAATCTCTATTTGATTGAAAGCATTGTGAAGTTGTTTGATCCTGTGGCTAACAAGTCAACCATCAAATGGTATCAGAGCATGTGTTTGTGAATATCTATGCCATCAAGTGGTATCAGAGACAGAAGGTTCTGAGCGCTGAGTAGATCGCCGAAGTGAGGCAACTTAGCCAGGACCTACGTGTAGTAGAGGAAGGAGAAGGTGAAGTGTTTCAGAAAGATCAGAGCCCCAAAAAGATCTAGGTTGTAAGTGGATGTTGATTATTTTGGTAGATTGATGGAAGCATAAATTATTGGAAAGTTTTGTGTTGCAGATTGATAGAGGAAGAGAGTAGAACATGGGTTTAAAAGATGGGGTTGAACAAAGGGAAGAATAGCCTGAGGTAGGTATCAGAAGACCGGAGGATACAACAAGTTTACATGGGTAGAGTGCTGAAAGAGAGGCAACCTTTGCTAGAATTGTAGTGATGAGTGTGGTTGTGTGAACCAATCGCCAAAGGAGAGGTAGTTTGCACTTGAAGATTGGGCAAAGTTTGTGGATTGCAGCAGTAAGAGGAATGGGTATTAGTGTAAGGAGACCCGTTATATTCCCATTTTGGGATAGATATTGGGATGAAGTGGAAAGCAAAAAATTTCAAGAGGAATTGGAAGAGATTGCAAGAAGAATGGATATTTTGGAAATGATTTATTTTCCTGATAAGGTGGTGATTGCAGAAAGTGGACCAGATGAGAAGAGGAAAGTTCTCACGATAGAGGACTTGGATAAAAATAAGAAGGAAATGAGAAAAGAGAAAGTGCAGCAAGGAGCACTTGAAGAAGAAGAGAAGACGGTGTCTATGGAAGAGGCACTTGAAGAGACATCTTGGTCTCTTAATTCATTTGCTACTGATTTGTTTGAAAGTGTGGATGCAGGTATGAAGAAGGCTGAGAACAAGCCTTTGGAGGCAAAAAGAGGAAGGGCAAGAAGAGAGCCCATAGACAAAGATGAAGATGAGAATGAAAGAAGACAAGTTGAAGCAATAGATAAAAGAAGACAGTTTGTAGTAACGGTACAATACAAGGTACCTGTTGGTTATTTTCCCAAACTGGATGCTTGTTCCCAGTTATCCCTACAAGGTAGCCATCAATGATCAACAGGATTCTTGGGCTAGGGGCCAACAGTATAGGAGATAGACTCTATAAATATCTCCTCTTCTTCTCTAGGCTCTGCAAAACCAAGGGGAGTATTCCCTACTCAACATCCATGAAATATAACTATGAAAAGACTAGGATGCTGACACAAAGCAGATAAATCCTCTATTATGCAGACCAAAACTATGAGATAAGTACAAAGGGGCTAGCTTTGGGCCTATATTCAGTTGTAGACAGAGGATTTTAGTCCTAAACTACTTCTAGAGTCCTAATGGTTTGATTTAAAGTTTAAGTTTGATTTTATGTTTGGATGCAAAACTGAGACTTTGGGTTGCAACCTCAATACAAGACTGGATCGGTGCCTATCCAGGGCTCGGAGTCAATAGACATACACATGTGAATGGCTAGCATAAACATATACCAAAGACTGGATATCAAGGGGTTTTTTAGTATCTACCTTATGGATACTTCCCAAAATAGAGTATCATGTTATCTCTACTTACTGATATCCCTATTGCAATGTCTTCTTCCCAACACCTGATTTGAAACGTTTAATCTACTCCTTGAGCAGAGGTAAGAAATCAAGCATTCAACACAGCAAACCTATATTCTAGAATCATAAACACCCCTCAAATTCTTAGATTCGTAAGAGGAACACATTTAATTTGGAGACAGATAACAAAACACATGCAGTATAGCATTACTCATTTAAATCAGCATGATATCAATAGATTTATGTAGAAAAAACATATAACATGAGACTCATAAACTCACAAGATAGCTAAGACAGATCCACCAATGAAGTCATATCTTATTACAACCAAAATTTTGTCCAGTTTTCCACACAAAAGAAGTGACACAGTTTGGCCTTTATACCAAGACTATGTACCCAGCAAAAATTAATTACAAGCAAATCAAAAATCTGCCAGATTCAATGCATGAGGAATGGTGCTCAAAAATATTCAATGCTGCGGGGAGACAAAGAGGAATGAGCAGGTGGAATCAGGATCTGGGCCGCCGCTCTCAGATCTGCATCTTCAATCAGGTGGTTGACCTGTCCTTTCCATCGTCCATCCTCTGCAAATTCACCATCAATGCTTCATCTACCCGTAGGCCCCCGAAGATGTAGCAACATCAAGCCTCTACAATTTTTCCCGCCCAAACGCGGCCGCAGATACAAAAAACTATCGCTGCTACGAACTTGAAAGATAGCCGTCGATTTTGATTCCATCACTGAAACAAACGGCTCCAAAAAATGCTGAAAAGTCACCCACCTATAATATCATGCCACGTAGGCACTACATACTCCTACTGCTGACTTTTTGTCTTCCCCATTTTGCACCTATCGCCTTGTACATGCAAAAGCATATACAAGCACCTTATATACAAGTTGGACCTCAAGTTTTATAGAATAATTTGAGAATCGGTTGAAATCTGGCTTGTATCCCTTTCACTGCACATCGGCTTGTATATTGGCATATACAAGCGCTTTATACGACCCATGGACCTCAAATTATTATTTGTTGCATTTTATTCCTCCATCGCGTCCGGGTTGTATGTCCTTTTGCTTGCATATCTTAATGTAAAACTGCATATACAAACGCCTCATACATACGAGGTGGATCTCAAAAATTTATCCGCTGCATCTGACTTCTCCTTCAGGTCCGGAATGCATATTTCTTCATTGTATGTTTCGAATATATGTCGGCATACATACAACTGCCTTTGTATACAATTGGTGGGCCCGACCCATTTTCTCTCTCCTTTGCACATTTCGCTGCACATCACATACACAAATGCAATGTACAAATCGCGGACGCCACAACTACTCACAGCCTGATTTGAATCCCTTTGGAATCCGCAATGCATCTTTGGCGTTGTATGTCGAACATACAACAAAATAAACATACAACTCACCTGCTAGATACAACGGCGGCATCTTCAAGGAATCTTCAATGTATATTCTACCATTGCACATTTTTCGCTTGTATATAGCCTTTGTATGTTAGGACACAACAAAACATGTACAAGAAAAACCTGGTATACATGCAGAGAATATTCCAGGAACCCTGCGGAAGATTCCCCCAATGTACATGCATCCCTTTGAACCCGATATGCATTTGGAAATGCATACAACTGCAGAATATTCCTGGGGAATCTGCGATAGATGCTCCCTTGTATATGCAACTCGATATGCATTCAGAAATACATATAACTCAGTTTTTTTTCACCATTTTTGGAAGCTGATTGAGATTTTCAAGCCCGCCAACATACATTTACACTTGCATATACAAACACTTAACATTTTTCTTATGTGCGATAGGAAAAGGCGGTGAAACATTGCACGGAGGCCGGTTAACCTATGAACACTAAAGCACGAGGATGAAACTTTGTAACCGGGAACCCGCCACAGAAGGTCACCATCAGAATAGAAAAGACAATGCAAGACCCCGAGACTCAAAAATTTGAGGGTTTGAATGAAAAACCTACAAATGCTCAAGCTTAAAACCCTAAACATAAATGAGTACCAACACAGGCTCTGATTGGGGACGTGCAGGCGCAAGATTGCACCGAGGACCAGACTACTCCGGGGCAGACCAGACAAAACCCAAAACTTAAAATACGACTGACTATACAAGGCATGTACAAAATACTTACATCTAATTTACAGTGTGCACATAAGGTACTCATTTATGAGAAAAAAGCTTTAAGGAATTTACCGTGCACTAGCAATTCCAGTAGTTCACCATTTAGGGCCCAGAGAAAGTAAGAATCATTCTCATAGATATTGCCAATTTGATATGGGCTGGTCCATAAGGGCTCAAATTTACCGTGCTTGCCCTTATCCTGGCTCCTTGCATTCCACATAAGGACCAGGTCACCTATTTGAAACCTTCTCTGTGTAGCCCTTTTGTCAAACAAATATTTCACTTTTTACTGTTTCTTGATGTTTGTTTTCTGTGCCTCTCTTCTGATTTCACCTAGTGCAACCAGCTGATTTATTCTTTCAGTCATTGGGTCTCCAATCTCCTCATTTTCTTGTATGAATTTATAAACTGGTAGGAGGTTATTCACAGGCAATCTAGCTGATGCACCATATACCAATTCAAAAGGTGACCTCCCAATTGCTCTTTTTACTGTCATCCTGTCAGCCCACAATGCCAACTTCAGCTTGGAATCCCAAGCCCTTTTGTTTTTATCTATCACCCTTTTGATGATTTTCATGAGACTTCTGTTGCTTGATTCTGCTTGACCATTTCCTTGTGGATGGTATGGTGATGTATGAGACAAATCAATTCCATAAGTTTTGCAAAAATCAATAAACTCACCAGACCTGAAGCACATTGCATTATCTGTGACCACTTTGGCTAGTATTCCAAATCTGATAATAATATTTTCTAAGATGAAATCCATCACCACTTTGCTTGTGGCCTTTTTAGTTGGAATGGCTTCATTCCATTTAGTGAAATAATCAGTGGCAACCAGAATCCAACTAAGTCCTCCACTGGACTTTTCTGAGATTTCCCCTATAAAGTCAATTCCCCATTGCTGAAATGGAGATTCTACAGTTACAGTCTTGAGGGGTAAAGCACCTTCATATCTTAGCTTTCCTGAGAACCTTTGACAAGGGTCACATTTTCTTACCATTCTGTGTGCGTCTGAGAAGATAGTTGGCCACCAATAACCAGCTCTGAGAATTTTGTGGGCTGTTGTATGGGCAGCATAATGCCCACCACATACTCCATTGTGTATGTCACTTAGAATATCCTTACCCTGATCCTCATTCACACATCTGAGTAATACACCATCAGGATTTTTCCAATATAGCTCTCCTTGAATAATAATGTATTTAATAGCATGTAGCTTCAAGGTCCTCATATGATTATCGCTGAGATGGGAAGGACAGTTTAGAGTCTGCAAATAATATACTCTGTCCTTATACCATTCAGACTCTGACATATTTATAACTTCATTAAGCACTACATTCACTTGGCATGCCTCTAGATTTGACTGTGTCATCAGTTTTGCTAAACCTTGTCCTCTTACCAATTTTGTGATATGTATTTCAATATTGAACTCCTGCAATTTGTTTATCCATCTGCATCTTCTTCCAGTTACCTCCTGTTGAGTAAAAATATCTTTGATGGATGCATGAGACACATATGCAACTATCCAAGAGCGTACCAAATATGGCCTGAAACTTCTGATTGCTCTAACCAGTACATATGCCTACTTCTCCATGATGTCATATTTCAATTCAACAGCCTGTAATGACCTGCTAAAGAAAGTTATAGGCTGTTCAAAACCTTCCTCATTTTTCTGCAATAAACATGTAGTAATAGTATGGAAAGAAGCAAATGAGAACAGCTGAAATGTCTTAGAAAAATCAAGAGATTTTAACACAGGAGCCATCTTTATTGCCTCTTTGATATTTTGAAATGATTTAGTTGCTTCATCTTCCCATTTGACAATTGCACATTTCTTCAACATTTTAGAGATATCTTTTGTGGTCTCTGCAAAATTAGGCACAAATCTTCTAACAAAATTAATTTGTCCAAAGAAGGACTGAACACCTTTCACTATTCTAGGGATCTGAATTTTGTCAATTGCAGCCACCCTATCAGGATCAATCCTGACTCCATCCTTGGAAACAACGTGTCCAAGCAATTTTCCTTCCACTACCCCAAAAGCACACTTCTTTGGGTTGAGTGAGATGCCATATTCTAATGCTCTAATAAAAATCTGCTCCAGGTGCACACAGTGCTGCTCTTCCCTTTTTGAAAAGGTAGTTAAATCATCTTGGTACACAGCCAAGATTGAATCAATTAATCCTGCAAAAGCAACATCCATAGCCCTCTGAAATGTGGCACCTGCATTTGTCAGCCCAAAAGACATTCTCACATATACATAGGTTCCCCATGGAGTGGTGAAGGCAGTTTTGAATTGTTCTAATTTTTTTACTTTTACTTGATTGTACCCTAAAAATCCATCCATCATGGATAAAAGTTCACAGCCTGTGACCCTCTGCAACATGGCTTCCATGTTTGGCAATGGATAATTGTCCTTCAAAGAAGATACATTCAGATTTCTAAAGTCCACACAAAGTCTTATGTCACATTCTTTTTTCTGACTGGGACAAGGTTAGACACCCAAGTTGAGTGTCTAATAGGCATAATTATTCCAGCCTCTCTAAGCTTCATGAGTTCTTCTTGCATTTTTGGAGCTAAGGTTGGGTTGATAGGTCTCTGTTTTTGTCTAAATGGTTTAGCTCCAGGCTTCAAAGGGATTTCATGCTGGAATAAATCTTCTCTATAAGCTTTCAGGTCCTCACATGACCAGGCAAAAATATGCTTATATTTTTTCAGTAGTGCAATCAGCATAGTCCTGATGTGTAGCTTGAGCTGCTTGCCAATATATACCTTCTTGGGGGCATGAGATGTCCCCAAGTTTATCTCCTCCAAATCATTCTTGTTTGTTGGAGATGCCTTTGTAACAAATTGGTCCCTATTGTCAAATGTTCTCTCTAAAGCGACCAGCCCTCTAGGGATTTTATTTGTCTTGAGTTGAATTACCTCCTTCCCTAAAAGAGTTTCTTTCCCATCTACAACTTCTATAAAGTTCTGAAAATCCATTTCCTGGTTCTCATATTTATCAATACAATGTAGAAATCTCAGCAAATCCTTATCATCATCAAACACTTGCTAGCTGCATACATTATCTGGCACTGCAGGTCTGAGTTTGACCTCAACATTTGTAACATCTGATAGAGTGATGTCATCTGGCCTTATGGCTACATTAGCTAGGAAATCTGCCCTGACATTTTTTGATCTCTCAATCCAGTTTATTGTAAAAGCATCAAACAATTCAATTGTATCCCAAACAGCATGCTTATACTGTTTTAACCTCTTATTCTTTGATGCATACTTATCTCTAACTTGGGAAACAACTAACTCTGAATCCCCAAATACTTTGAGCATCCTAATTCCATGCTTCAGAGCTACATTCAATCCTAGCAACAGAGCTTCATACTCTGCAATATTATTTGTACATGCAAACTTCAGCAAGAATGAGAATTTTAGAAGCTTACCAGTTGGAGACAGAAATACAATGCTAGCACCAGAGCCTTCCTTTGAACAAGCTCCATCAAAATACATGGTCCACATACCTTGTTGGTCAAGCTCCTGAATGCAAACATCTCTCCCTTCACTTTCTTTAGCATCTGAGATAACCCTGAAATTTTCACAGTCAGTGTCCACAAAACATATATGCTCCTCTAAGTCTTGGTCCTCAACTGTGTCTAGTGACCTTTCTTCTCTGATCAGTTTGACATCCTTACCATTCATCGGGATCATGGCATATGATAAATCTAATTGCATACTTCCACCAATCAACGTTGACCATCTTCTTGACAACAACATGCTATATTGTGGCTTGATATCAACAACTGTTATGTTCATTTTGTAAATATTTTTAGGATATGCTACCAATCTGAAATCTACATCTTTCATAATTCCAATGACAGGTACTTCTCTAGCATCCATGGCATAACATTTCCCACATGCCTTATCTATCCTTAACCCAGCTTGCTGCATAATGGCCAAAGACATGATATTTGTTGACGCTCCTGAGTCAAGCATACAATTCTTAATCACTTTTCCATTTATGACAAGGGAGACATAAAATGGTTCAACCTGTGAAGGGCATTCTGTCAAGGTCATCCGCAAATAAAATTCTGGGACCTCATCTTCTTCAATACATAAGGCTTGTTTCTTACCCTGAGTCTCAATATTCTGATTAGCTTGGCAGGGTATTCCTGAAATCAAGGACAATGTTTTATTTCTGAACTCTTCAACTTTCATCAGTTCCATCAATGGAACAGAAACCTTTACCTGGGACAAGACCTGAGTTATGTCAAACAGAGCATAATTTTTTATAACAGTTGTTGCTTGATCTACAGCTTTACTTTTATTTTGATATGACCCAGCCTTAATTTTTGTGGCTCCCTGACTGTCATCTTTGATCTGAAAATCTTTGTTTTGATCCTCAATCTGGGGAGTTCTATTTTTTGGTCCCTGAGAATCATGACCTATTTTTTGCTTAAATTTTTATTATTATTGCTCCATTGCTTCTTTTGTGTTTCAGTCCTTTTATGACCGTGCACTGGTTGGTTCACAAAAGTGTTCTCTGGTTGGTGTGAGTTACTTACCTGAGCTTTACCCCTGAGATTGTAATTGCTTTTGACTTGAACCACTGCTGCAGCTGTGAGGGCTCTAATCTCTTCATTAGATGGTCTCCTCAAATTATTCAAAAAATTGTGTGAGTCCTGAGCATAAGCATAGTTATCATCATCTTCATCACAGGAAAACTGCTGGCACATCTGAATCTCATTATTTGTGATTGCATCAACATCATGAGAAGGATACTCCCTATTTGTAAACAACATATTGACATTGTCATCTTCCATGTCATGTGGCTCATTGCACTCATCACAGGCAACAACACTGTTGTATAAGGATTGAGCAATCATACATTGTGACTGTGAATGAGGCATTTGACATATGATGCACCATGGGGTATTATTAACAATATTAACAGCCTTTTTCAAAGGATCAGATGTTTTCTTGACATTTTGAGTCCTTTGATTTGTATTGTTGTGTGGGAGGACAAGCTTACCATTGTGCCAATTGGTATTATATGGCATATCATGTAATGATGGTCTTCTTTCTTGCCTCTGGTAAACTTGCCTGTCAGGACCAAACCCTTTTCATTTTTAGCCATTCTATAGCTCAGGTCCTTGAAAATAGTTGTCAATTTATCTAATTTATCCTCAGAAGTAGATGCATTGCCCTGAACATTTTGAGATTTAGTATTTGGATTTTGCAGAATTTTTACATCATCTCTTTTGTTTGTCTTACCAGACGCTTTTCTATGATTTTTAATATTTGTTGCAATTTTGAAAGCATCTCTGAAGCTGTGAGGACCTTTATCCCTTAGCCCATAAGCTGTTTTGGCATTGAAAGTATTTATGTACAACACTATGTACATAGGTTCATTAGGCCTCAGGTGATGTGGCAATTTGTTCAACACCTTAGTGAATCTAGCGTTGAAATCAACAACCTGTTCATTCGATCCTTTGGTGATTCCAGTGAATTCATTAATAAAGAAACCTGGATCAGTTTTGTCACCATATTGTTCTTTGAATATTCTCCTGAAGTCCTCCCATGATGAAACATTTATGTTGGGCAGACCTTTGTACCATTCTCTGGCCTCATCAACTAAGGATTGCATAAATAATTTCATAAAAACATCTTCATGCTCAACCTCAAAGTTGTCCATGATATTCTGAAAAGCTTTTAAGTGGTCTTCTCCTGACAGTATTATTTCTTGCAGATTTAGGCACTTGCAGCCTCACATGTTTGTCAATAGGATTGGGGTAACCAGGAATGCCATAAAAAACAAGAAGTCTAAATCTGTCTAGCTGCATCGGCTGTCCACCAAATTGATTAGCATTGGCATTTCTGTTTGCATTATGATTTCTTACATTATTTAGTGGTACTCTAGCATTATTTGCATTCTGTCTTTGATCATTATGCTGATCCTAGGCTTCATTTCTTTGCTGATTTTTCTGCATATTTGCATTTTCAAGGGTAGGAATTGAATCATTCTAAGCAACTCTCAAAGCTTGCACTTTCTGTCTCATGTCATCTCTGATTTTTACTGCTTGCAAATATTCTAATTTTGCTCTCAGACTCTTGATTTCTTTGGCTAATTCCTCCTCCCTAGGCATTTAAGAGGAAGGTTTCATTATATTCTGATCATCATTATCATCTCTTGGGGATTCAACTTCTTCAAATCTATCAGGGGAATCATGGAAAGGGCGTTCTTGAAACACCTCTAATCTCATTCTCAATCCACCACCCTGCTATCTTTCATATACATTTTGGATTTCAGCCTCAGTGTTCAAAAAATAAGGTATTGTCCGCTCTAAAGATCCAGGATTGTCTTGAATATTATCATTACTTCTGGGAGAACCCTCTTGACTGGCTTGAGCAGTCCCCTTTTTCCTGTACATCATTTTTTTAGGTAATTCTACAGACAGAGAATTACGCAGGGATTTCTCCCATGCATACAAATTTTTACTTTACCGGTTAGGAGATTGGTTCGGAGTCACCAACTGTAACTAGGAAATATTTTCTTTTAAAATCAAGGTTCTTTCACAAAGCAGTCCCCAGTGGAGTCGCCAAAATCTGTTGCCGACTTAGATGGGCACAAATTCACTAGGGATGAAAAGATAACACTTTCACTTCACTTCCCTAGTACAGTCGCCAAAATCTGTTGGTTATTTTCCCAGACTGGATGCTTGTTCCCAGTTATCCCTACAAGGTAGCCATCAATGATCAACAGGATTCCTGGGCCAGGGGCCAACAGTATAGGAGATAGACTCTATAAATATCTCCTCTTCTTCTTTAGGCTCTGCAGAACCAAGGGGGGTATTCCCTACTCAACATCCATGAAATATAACTATGAAAAGACTAGGATGCTAACACAAAGCAGATAAATCATCTATTATGCAAACCAAAACTGTGAGATAAGTACAAAGGGGCTAGCTTTGGGCCTATATTCAGTTGTAGACAGAGGATTTTAGTTCTAAACTACTTCTAAAGTCCTAATGGTTTGATTTAAAGTTTAAGTTTGATTTTATGTTTGGATGCAAAACTGAGACTTTGGGTTGCAACCTCAATACAAGACTGGATCGGTGTCTATCCAGGGCTCAAAGTCAATAGACATACACATGTGAATGGCCAGCATAAACATATACCAAAGATTGGATATCAAGGGGGTTTTTAGTATCTACCTTACGGATACTTCCCAAAATAGAGTATCCTGTTATCTCTACTTACTGATATCCCTATTGCAATGTCTTCTTCCCAACACCTGATCTGAAATGTTTAATCTACTCCTTAAGTAGAGGTAAGAAATCAAGCATTCAACACAGCAAACCTATATTCTAGAATCATAAACACCCCTCAAATTCTTAGATTCATAAGAGGAACACATTCAATTTGGAGACAGATAACATAACACATGCAGTATAGCATTACTCATTTAAATCAGCATGATATCAGTAGATTTATGCAGAAAAACATATAACATGAGACTCATAAACTCACAAGATAGCCAAAACAGAGCCACCAATGAAGTTGTATCTTATTACAACACCAAAATTTTGTCCAATTTTCCACACAAAAAGAGTGACACAGTTTGGCCTTTACACCAAGACTGTGTACCCAGCAAAAATTAATTACAAGGCAAATCAAAAATCTGCCAGATTCAATGCATGAGGAATGGCGCTCAGAAATATTCAATGCTGTAGGGAGACAAAGAGGAATGAGCAGGTGGAATCAGGATCTAGGCTGCCGCTCTCGAATCTTCATCTTCAATCAGGTGGTTGACCTGTCCTTTCTGTCATCCATCCTCTGCAAATCCGCCATCAATGCTTCATCTACCCGCAGGCCCCCGAAGACGTAGCAGCAGCAAGACTCTAGAATTTTTCCCGCCCAAACGCGGCCGCGAATACAAAAAACTATCGCTGCTGCGAACTTGAAAGATAGTCGTCGATTTTGATTCCATCACTGAAACAAATGGCTCCAAAAAATGCTGAAAAGTTGCCCACCTGTAATATCATGCCACGTAGGCACTACATACTCCTACCGTTAACTTTTCGTCTTCCCCATTTTGCACCTATCGCCTTGTACATGCAAAAGCATATACAAGCACCTTATATACAAGTCGGACCTCAAATTTTATAGAACAATTTGAGAATCGGTTGAAATTTGGCTTGTATCCCTTTCATTGCACATCGGCTTGTATATCGGCATTTACAAGCGCTTTATATGACCCACGGACCTCAAATTATTATTTGTTGCATTTTATTCCTCCATCACATCTGGGTTGTATATCCTTTTGCTTGCATATCTTAATGTAAAACTGTGTATACAAACGCCTCATACATACAAGGTGGATCTCAAAAATTTATCTGCTGCATCTGACTTCTCCTTCAGGTCCAGAATGCATATTTCTTCATTGTATGTTTTGAATATATGTCGGCATACATACAACTGCCTTTGTATACAATTGGTGGGCCCAACCCATTTTCTCTCTCCTTTGCACATTTCGTTGCACATCGCATACACAAATGCAATGTACAAATCGCGGACGCCACAATTGCTCACAACCTGATTTGAATTCCTTTGGAATCCACAATGCATCTTTGGCGTTGTATGTTGAACATACAACAAAATAAACATACAACTCACCTGCTAGATACAACGGCGACATCTTCAAGGAATCTTCAATGTATATTCTACCATTGCATATTTTTCGCTTGTATATAGCCTTTGTATGTTAGGACATACAACAAAACATGTACAAGAAAAACCCAGTATACATGCAGAGAATATTCTAGGAACCCTGCGGAAGATTCCCCCAATGTACATGCATCCCTTTGAACCTAATATGCATTTGGAAATGCATACAACTGTAGAATATTCCCAGGGAATCTGCGATAGATGCTCCCTTGTATATGCAACTCGATATGCATTTAGAAATGCATATAACTCAGCTTTTTTTCACCATTTTTGGAAGCCGATTAAGATTTTCAAGCTCGCCAACATACATTTACACTTGCATATACAAATACTTAACATTTTTCTTATGTGTGATAGGAAAAGGTGGTGAAACACTGCGCGGAGGCCGGTCAACCTATGAACACTAAAGCACGAGGAAGAAACTTTGTAACTAGGAACCCGCTACAGAAGGTCACCATCAGAATAGAAAAGACAATGCAAGACCCCGAGACTCAGAAATTTGAGGGTTTGAATGAAAAACCTGCAAATGCTCAAGCTTAAAACCCTAAACATAAATGAGTACCAACAGTACCTAAAGATGAAGAGAGGGCTAATGAAGAGAAGAAAGCCTGTAAAGAGAAAGAGGTGGCCATACATGAAAACAAGAATGCAAGAAAATTGGGACAACAAACCAATGAAGAGGTAAAACTAAATTTTGATGGTTATGCAAGTGGAAATAGGAATGTAAACTTACAAGTTAGAAAGGAGAAGAGTAAATTAATGAATCATGGCTATATAGTACCCTTTTGGCAAAGAAAATTAGTTGTCAATGAACAACAAAAAGAAGCGAGGCAAGTAGTGGCTGAAGACAAAAGCTAGACAACACCAAGGATGGAAGCTATGGTGAAGTGTCAAAGGAGAGTTAAGGATAGGCCCAGTGCAGAGGCAACAAAACAATAATTCAAGGAGATGAAGAACCAAGTAGAGAAGCATGGAACAACACTAGGAGAAGATGGTGATAAGAGGCCGGTGCAAGATGATAGAAACTATAATGAAGAAGACAAGTCCAAAGGACGGGAAAATAAGATAATAGCCATAGAAGGTGAAAAGAGGGATAAGGCTCCAGAGCATATTGCAGAGCCTAAGAAAGAGAAGCATGATATGGGCAAGGTAAGAGGTAACCAATTTGATTTTGATGATGATGAATTTGAGGTTGTCGATGAAATTTATGAATATGAGGAAAAGTTGTGGCTGACTGTGGATGAAAAGAAAATGAGGAAGGAGAGCAAAGGAAGGCAGAGTGGAATGTCTAGTAATGAGTACAAGAGAGAGATGAAGAGTGTTGGTTAAGATGGATGGAAACAAAAGAGGAAAAGTAGAGAAAGACATGGAGAGTGAAGGAGGAGTAGCAGAAAATAGAGATGAAGAAGCTGAGGCAACAAAAGATAAAGAAGGTAAAGATAAATTTCATAATGAAAACAAGGCAGACATGGAAGTTGAAGAAGCAATAGAAGAAGATGAGGCAACAAAGAGTACAGAAGATGAAGACAAATACATTCTTAAGGGAAGCATAAAAGAGACAGAATTTAAAGTTAGGGCAGCAAACAAGAATGGTGATTTATGGGCTCAATCCTCTGAGATCGAACAAGAATTGCAGGAGGATATTGTTAGTGAAGGAATAAATACAAGTGGGATAGCGAAGAAGGATTCAGTTAGTAACTAAGAAGTTGGTGCAACAATGAAGGCCCAGGTAAACAAAAATGTCTTTTATCAAAATGTGGATTTGTATTTCTTTAGAGTTTTAATCAATGATAGGTTTGAGCATAAATCTGTAAGAGAGCATGAGATTGTGGTTTGTGATGAGAAAGAAGGAATTGAAAGTAATTTGACCATAGGCAAAGAAGTATATGAAATGATGAATGTAGATTTGTTTTAAGACGGAGCATGCATTGGGTAATGTAGACAGCCCGATGGGTAAGGTTGACTTGTTTGGGGAAGTAAATGCTGAGATGTTTTATTTTAATAAAGTTCAATGGATTGATAAATGTGTGGATGGCTTTGATGAAGATGTACAAACATCTAGAACATCAAGAGACTATAAAAGCTTTTTTGCGGAGATGCTGGAACAGGTAAAAGATGACATTGATTTATTGACATTGGGTATGTTGAAAACTGGAAAGATATGTGACATCTTATATCTAGATTTTTGTAAGGATGTTGGTAGTGGTAGTATGTCTATTGAAGTTCAAATTGATTCATTATTGAAGTCTGATTTTACTCACGTAATCCAATAAGTGGATGAGATGAATGAATTGGAAGAAATGGAATGTGTTAATTTTCTGGAATTTGGTTGTGTTGTTGTGTGTAAAGATGAATGGGTAAGAAGACTTTGGAGGAGACTGTTGTACAATGGAAATGAAATGATAAGAATAAAACAAAGAAAACAATGTTTAGAAATCTTGATGATGATTATAGAACGATTGTGGAAGAAGAGGAAGAAGAGAACAACAACAGATAAGTCTGATTGTTAGCCTCATGTGTAGGAGCACATGCATTTTGTCCCCTGGGGAGTCTGATGCAGGGGCATCGCTCTTCATCTTAATTTTGGTTTTGAATTTTGTTCAGTTTTGGGATTTCTGTTGTGTTTTGGTGATTTGAGTGTTTGTAGGTGTAACTTCCTGTTGCTATGCATTTTATCTCCTTGTCGCTTATAATGCAAGGACTAGTTCTTGTCACAGAAACTACCAAGAGTTAGTTCAATCTATTATAGTTTTGGAGGTAAATGAAAGGTCAGGACAGCTGGAAGGTAATTAGAGGGACTCCTTGAAACAGTTGTGTGGCAGTCGCAGGAAAGAAAAGAGGGCATCAGGTAAAGGAAGCCAACAAAGGGCATTGAGAAACATAAGGAAGTTTTGGAAGCTTCATGGCACCGTGAGGGCAGAGAAAACATCACCACATGAGAAGGAGAATAAACAGTTACCAATAATAATTGGCTAAGAGCAGTGTTCATCGACAGTTACTGGAAATTGGGGAAAGAACTCCTGTCGCCAGTAGCAAAGGAATTTCTTGTCACCAAATATTCATGTCACCAACCATTATGTAAAGTTGGCATAGAAGTTTCCTGTCACCAAGCAATAGAAAGGAAATTCAATCAACATCTAGAATAGTCTGAGGGGAAGTTGAAAGGCCGCGGCATGTCGTTCGAAGACAGTTGGAAGTAAAGTAGAACGAGGGAATCTATGTGACGGTTATCAGAATCAACATCATCGCGACAGGGGAGAGATATATGCATTAGTTGGTACGAATTGGTGGAGGAGTGGAGGCCAATTAAGTGGCCACTAGAACATTTACGACAATATGTGTATAAAAGAGAAGGCTGACGATTGTTGAGGGAGAGGAGGCCACAAATAAGAAACCAAAGAGGCTGTAAATTAGGGAGAGGTGTTAAAAGCCAAATGGAGAAAGAAGAGGCCACAGGCCTCAAAAAAGATGAGAATTAAAGAAAGGAGGAGACCGAATGTGGGATGAAATAGGAGGATGGAGAATAGGAAGAAAAGACAGGAATTAGTATTGTTTTATTTTCTGCATATAGGCAGGCCGATGGTTAGAGGCCGATAGTAAAAAAATTCTGTAATGTTTTGGTAATGGAATAAAACAGTGTGGATTCATGTTTCATTCTGTCTTTATGATTTCAATGTTATTGATAATCTGCATATACATTCTTCCTGTCAGTTTGGGTATTCAATTATTAATCTCTTGTCATTATTTTTGAATCTCTATTTGATTGAAAGCATTGTTAAGTTGTTTGATTCTGTGGCTAACAAGTCAGCCATCAAATGGTATCAGAGCATGTGTTTGTGAGTATTTGTGCCATCAAATGTCCATAGCCAAAATTGGCTCCATAGAGCATCATCATATAAATGTGTCATTATAATACACGAGATATCATATATACATATCCAAAAATAGCAATCCATGGAGCATGTCTACTCCCTATAGATTTGGCTAGTGTTATCCCTTTTTATCCTGCTAGTGGTGACGATGGCCTCTTGGGTGGACCCATAGCTATAGATCTTGATCATGCTATTGATCCACTAACCTGTGAAGTTGCTCAGCAGGAACTGCATGCTCATATAGTGATATATAATGCTACACCTCTCTCAATGCCTACTATGTGCTCCTAGAATCCCTGCCCACCTTTGCTAGAGCCTATGATAATTCGTGAGGTCCAAGTAATCCCCTAGCTTGGTCTCACTCCTACCTCAACCTCTAGCTCTCTGCCTATGCCTTGTCCAATAGCACTTGTAGGCTATCCTAGGATTTTCGTAGGTTGTCCCTCTGTATAGTCACTATGTCTAGGTGGGCTTGTAGCCTAGTCCCCTCTACCCTCAACTCTTCCATCTCCTCCACACCTACTCTTTGTGCACCTTGAGCCTCATCCACAAATTGTCTTCCACTCAGAACAAATTCTTATCTACTATTGTTGCATCTAGCTAGCTCCACAAACTGTCATGCTCACTCAAGGTTGTAGTGAGATGCATCCTCATGCCATCCCCTCCCCTGATCCTAAAGGTCCTACCTCCTTGATCTCCATCTGCACTAGCTCTAACTCTACCCTTATAATCATAACCCCTCTTCCCTAATCTCCCTCCTCATCCATCTCCATAACATCCTCCCCATCTCTCCACTCTTCATACCCATCTCTCCTCTCCTCTTCCTCCTCCTCCCCTCTCCCCCATCTCCATCTCATTTTCCTCCTCCTCCACCCACTAGTACCCTAAGTATTCCTCATACCCTCTCTCTCCACCCTCCGCCTCCATGCTATTGTAGTTACAACCTACACTCTATCTCATATATCCCCCCGTGCTAGCATTGTTTACACACTAGCCTCCTTTGATCCCACCATGCCCTACATTAATAGTCCCAATCCAGTTGAACCGCCAATCTCCAGTTGTCCAAAGCCACCTTCATATCCACTTGTGGTCCCCATAGACCTGTCTCTTATGCCAATCAAGCAAACACATGAGGTGCCCTTGGTATCCCCTACTAAATGTTGAATTGTTGCAATACCCTGTCTGGTTTGTACCACTCAATAACATAGTTGTATCGTCCAATGATATAACAAGGGGTTTGCATGAAGCTCAACCAAAATCCTCCTCCTATCCCTTGTAATATATAAGGTCATCATACAATCTCCCTTTCCCCTAGATCATCCAATACTGATTAAAAGAAGGGGGTATCACCTAGGTGTCAGTATCTCACTCCCTCATTGGCCCATACAAACACATGTGGCTCCCTAATCTGTCAATCCACTTACTCTCCAACTAGACACAACACTGCAATGTTCTCTCATTCCCAAATCTATAGCAATGTCATAGAGACTGCTTTGTCCTCGCCTGTATGTAACTAGGTGTAAATCCTAATATAACTCAAGCTAGCACATAGGTCCCCTTGGCAAAAGTCCCCTCAATCTTGATCATGTCTACCACAAAGTTAGCCAATCCCACAAAGAAGTATTGCTCTATCTTGTAAAGTAGAAAAATTCTACCGAAAAGAGCCATCATGACCAAGGGTATCTCCTCTACCATCCCTAAGTAGCCATCCAAATCCAAAGACAACCCTTGTAGCAACAGGTTTGACCTATCCACCAATCTCTACAATGATTTATGTAAATTACATTGTCTTGCCATCTTACTTTTCAGCAAATGAAATGTGCTAGTCTCTGACTGCCAACACTCTGCCAATGTTGTTAGCAATGTATAGTGAGCCCTAATTGATGGCATAGTCACTATATACCATAGGCTCACTAACTCTAGTGCCTCCCATTCATGCTCCTAGAATCCCTCCATTAGCTCTAGTACTGACGATTGTCACTCCCAGGTCATCAGTGTTAGCAAACGTGTTTGCATCCAACCCACAATCACGTCAGTTCTCAAATCATTACTTAAACCAATGGATATGTTTCACTATTAAATGCATGCACACGCATAGAAAGAACATGCATGCACTCAAACATGCATTCATGCAAGGATGAAAAGCATATTCCTTGTGCTAAAATACATGCATGCCTCCCTAAACCTACATGTCAGCCACACAAGCATGTCAAGCCAAATGCACTAGCTTTACGCCTAATGCATGTTCTCCATTAGTTCCTACATGTTCTTCAATTAACGCATGTGCCTCGTGAACCCACACATGCACTACATTGAGTCAACTGCACATGCCAAGATGGATTTCATTGATGCGTGTATATTTTGGTGTTATGCATACGCCTATGCAAGTCCCTGGTACCCACCTATAGGTCTGCATGTGCTCTCCATGATGCTCTTAGACTGGTGTACACTCCATATTCACTCTCCAAGGTGCTCATCCTTTGCTCTAGTTTGTATTGGCAAGGGTGAAAATGAAAATTTTTCAGCCCCTACCACTATTTATTCATCCCATTGCACTCCTCCACATTTCATTCCTTTTCTCCCCATTCTACTCCTTTTCATCATGTTTCACCACTCTCCTCTACTTTTCATCATTTCCCCCCATTTTTTCACCTCTTCTCATCATTTTCATCCCCTTTTCCTTTTTTCTCATGGTGTCTCTTTTTGAGAGACCACCCACACCATTTTTCATGCCTACTCTCTTGAGGGGGCATCACCTATCTATTTACCAATTGCATTTTCTTCAGCTAATTGGGCATCCTGTCACCCTCTTCACTCCATTTAGTGCCTATATTTTATTTTTATTTAAAATGACATTACATAACATTGTCTCAAAGACGAGGCAAAATGTTGACACCTAAAATTGTATTCTTGCAATTCTACCATCATCACACTAGGTCTATCTTGTAATTATGTTTCTAATATTAATTAAATGAATTATATTTATTTAATTAATTAATTTAGTCAATCCTCCAATATTAATTAATTAAATATTGATTATTTAATTAGTAAATCTAACCTTTTTTCTTGTCATTTCTCTTTTTGTGAGACCACTCACACCATTTTGTCTGCATGCTCTCTCATGGGGGCATCACCTATCTATTTACCAATTGCATTTTCTTGAGCCAACTAGGGCATCCTGTCACTCTCTTCAGTCCATTAAGCACCTATATTTATTTTTACTTGAAACGACATTACATAACACCATCTCAAAGAGGGGCAAAATGTTGACACCTATAAATGTATTCTTGCATTTCCATCATCATCACACCAAGTCTATCTCGTAATTCTACTTCTAATATTAATTCAATAAATCTTGATTATTTAATGAATAAATCTAACATTTCTTTTGATATTAATTAAATAAATTATGACTATTTATTTAATTGATTAACTAATCCAACCCTTCTTCTAATGTTCCTACTTTAATTGAATAAATTGACATTTGTTTAATTAAATCAATCATCCCCTCAACATTGCTCCAAAAATTAAACAAATACATAATATTTATTTAATTTATCCTAAAATCCTCCTCATCATTAGTTGATTAAATAAACCTAGTTTAATCAACTAACTAATCATTTACACATTCCTTCATAAAATCAGCAAAGTCGGCCTTGCACAAGGCTCCAAACATGCACATGGATCCAAAAATGGCCTTTTCAATCCTCAACCTTCATCAAAACTTAAAATATCCTCACCCTCCATCTCTCCTCAATCTTTTCCCTAATCATGTGCACCAATCACAAAGTGCCACTTGTTGGCTTCTCATTCTCTCTTGTGAATGGATCAACTCCATCCCTCCATTACATAAGATCAAATCCTATCCATCCATCATCCCCAATCCAAATCTATAAATCCACCATTCCTTAAGCCATTTTCAAGAGTAGGAATTTGATACAACACAAGGTCATGTTGTTGCAATGAGCAACCACATCTCAACACAACAACAACAACAAACAACTTGAGCACATCCCATAAGAAAACAAGGTTTGTGTTGGTGAGGTTTCTTGTTTCCCTTTCATCTTTTCTATGCAAACCTTAGCTCAATCTGAGGTGTAGATTAGTGTGGAATAGGATAAGTGTTTTGTATGCATTTATCTATTTGTTTTATTCCACATTTGATATACACATTTATTGACCCATGTTTATTTGGTTTTGGTATTTTTAATTCATTTATTTTTGAATTTTTAGAAAAGTTGTATTGTCTAATATGCAATAGCAATTTTTTTTTGCTAGTAATATATGACTTATACAATATGCATAAAAAAATCTATATACATATAAACTATAATACTTTATGTTTAAGGCATATATAATATTGTTGTACCAAAGTAGATGGATGGTCTCACTCCTTAGAGTCAACAAACATGTTTAAGTGGACATCAAACTTAATCCTCAAAATGAAGAGGATATGTCAATAAGTTAAGTGGAGGTTTTTGCTTAGCATTTAGACTTATGGAACTAGTTGTAGCTTCTCAACTAACACTTAACATGTCCACTATAAATATGGCTCTTCTAAAACTTTTATTGAAGGATATTTTCTAGCTCAGGAACATGTCTACGAGAGAGGTTGCAACTACTCTTTGGAGAAGGTTATGTTTTCTCTTTAACATTGTTTGTGCTTGTAATGTTGTTTGAAATGAAACTAATGTTTTTTAAAAGCCTCGTAGTTTATTAAGCAACTAATATGTTGATTTTAAACTCATAAACGACTCTATGAGTCAGTGTATGCCAAGTTTTTGTAATGTCAAAAGCACATAAAAACAAAGACCGGAACTCTGTTGAGCTATATTTTTCAAGAAATTTTTTTAATGTAGATTTTTTAAAATACAAAATTGTGTTTGTCAAATTTGTAGACTACAAGGTAAGGTTGCAATAATCATAGGTGGATTGAGAGGCATTGGAGAGGCCACTATTTAGCTATTCATAAATCATGGAGCCAAAGTCATAATTGTAGATGATGCTAGTATGGAAATGGTAGAATCCCTTTCTCCCTAAGTGACATATATCCATTGTGATGTGAACAAATAGAAATATGTAAACACAACCATGGATTTTTCCATGAAAAAGTATAAAAAATTAGAGATTATGTAGAATAATGCAAGAATCACTGACATCCAAAAAGAGAGCGTAGAAGAGTATGAGATGGAACAGTTTGAGTGAGTGACAAATGTAAATATAAAAGGAGTAATGCACAACATAAAACATACAACTCACAATATGATCCCCAACAAAAAGGGTGTCATTATCTCTATAGCTAGTAGTGCATGTATGGTAGGAGGAGTTGGTCCAAGTTACTCCTACACTACCTCTAAACATGCCATTATGGGGCTCACTAAAAATGGTGCAATCGAGCTGGGGAAATGTGGTATATGAGTGAATTATATTTCTCTTGTTGTAGTTTCCATAGATCTAGCAATAAAATATGTGGGAATGACCCCTTTAGTAGAGACAAAGGCCTAGTTGGAGGTTGTGATTCAAGGCATAACCAACTTAGAAGGAAGTCACTCTTAGAGGAGAGGATATTGTTGAGGGTACTTTATATTTGGTGAGTGAGGATTCTAAATATGTAATTGGACATAATCTAGTGGTAGATGGGGGAATAACAATGTTAAATAAAATGGAATTGTTTAGGAAACAAGTGTCACATAGTGACTAGTCTCTTCCATTGCAATGTAGTTAAAATTATAGTAAAAGTAGTAGCAATAATTTTTTATTCTAAAAGTTTATACAATGCATATTTAAATATCCCAAGTGACTAAATTTAAATACAAAATTGTATTTCCAAAAACATTTAAAATAATCTACAATCATTGAAGTGATTGTAATTACACTGAATCATATTTTTCTAGTGCCCATGTTGTTGATTTAAATTGAAATAATATTACTAAATCTATAGTAGTTTTCAACTAAACAGGTTTTCAAATGCTTGATATTTTCGCTTATAATCTATATTCTAATAGTTTGAATGAAATAAATAAATTACATATTTGTCTCTATCTTTCTAGATTATTGTTTGCAGTTCCAACCAACATTGTCTTAGTGCATCTAACTACTAATTTTGAATTTGTAGTATAGTAAAAATTGTAGTAATATTTTTTTATTGTATAAGTGTATGTAATGCACATTTAATTATACTAAGTGATTAAGTTTTAAATACAAATTTTCATTTCCAAAAGTATTTGTAACAATCTACAATCATTGAAGTGGTTGTAATTATAATAAATTATATTTTTCTAGAGCCCATGTTTTTGATTCAAATTGAAATAATATTACGAAATTTATAGTAGTTCTCATTATCTCCACCACTATTACTCCACCATTTCCTAATATTTCTCATTTACAATACCAATTTCCCCCACACTCGATACCACATATTCACATGCCTCCCTTCACACAGATGCATGTCGCATCTTTGATGCATTTCCCTTCATTTTATTCACACTCATTTATATCTCCAACCCTTCCTTTGACTTCTAACCACATATTCACATACCTCCCTCTAGACATATGCATGTCTCACCTTTGGTGCCTTTCCCTTAATTTGCTTCCCACTAAGTTTTACCCCCATCCCTTCCTTTGACTTCTAGCCACATATTCACATACCTCTTTCCATATAGATGCATGTCCCACCTTTGATGTATTTCCCTTCATTTACTTCCCACTCATTTGTACCTCCATCCCCTCCTTGGACTTTCACCTCTCACCCAATTTCCCATTTTATCCATATTCCTTCCTATGTTGATGTATCCATGGCTGCTTTGTCCACTCACCCAACCTCCTCTCTTTATCACCATATTTTCACTCCATCTAGATCTTAAACTACACATGTCTATATCAAGCACCTCCTACATTTCCCATGTCCACTCCTCTCACGTTATCTTTCACTACCTTTCTCGTGCTTGCGTCTCCTATCCAGGGTTCCTATTATCCACCACCACCTCCTTACCATTCTTATACATCCTTTTAAACCCTCCATGTCACACATACTCCATCACCTTCAGTAGATGCAACAAAATTTGGATGCTATTCCTACAAGGGCTCCGGAGGTTATTATAGACCTTCACCATAATCCCCTCTCCTTTGAAATATTATCTCATCTTTTTCATCAAAAATTTATAGCCCCTCACTTCTATCTAAATATGGTGGTAAAGGGGCTCCTTCCATACATGTACAATGTTTTAATTCTACCTACATCAATTATGACTATGATGACCATATATTGACCAAACTATTTCCTAGCATATTTAAAGATCATACTCGTGAGTGGTTCTATTTACTCCCACATGTATCTATCCAATCCTTTGATATGCTCTCCAAGGACTTTGTGAGTCACTTTCAAGTACATATCAACTTGGAAGTCAACTTTACCAATCTTACACATTGCAAACAAGGACTAATTGAGAAGGTTAGTGACTTTGTTCTCCTATTCCAATCCATCCTCACCAAAATGCCTCGTAATATTCTTAATATTGAGATCTAACATCTTTTTATGGAGAATCTTTTGCTTTCTATCCTGAAAAAACTTGTATTTCAGAAGTATACTACTTTCATTGATGTATGTGCTACCCTTTTCAACTCTGAAACCAATATGGATAAAATGCATCATGCCTCTAATAGTTTACCAATTGTTCCCATGTCTTTTGCACTAAAGTATCCTAAACCATTCAATAAGCCTTTCAATAACTACAACAAGATAGAATCAAAGGAGTCTATTAACATTGTTGTGTCATGTCCATCTTATTCTTCAATTCTAGCTCTTCCTCCATTCACCCTTTCAATTAATACCATATCTTTTTGCCCATGACCCACTCACTAATTCGTGAAACTAGTCAATACATATTATTCTATCATGACACTGTGCTTTATACTAATTTTTCATTCTTCCTCCCATTCAACCACTTAACACTTCTCTCCCTCTTCCTCGAGGATATGACAAAAAAACTTTTTGCCAATATCATAGAATTCTTCGTCATGATATAGAATGATGCATGGCTTTAAAACATAAAATCTAGGACTTGATTGATTTGAACCAAATTTGTGTGGAAGGAATAAATGATAAGGGTAACCACTCAGTTGCCCCATTGTTGCAAGTATGGGCCTAACCGTTGTTGTCATTGATGTCAACATACTCCTGTTGCATTGATGTCAAGAATTGGATGAGCTGTGTGTTGAGGATATTAAGAAAATTAGCCCTATCAGAAACAGAGAAGGACAGTGAAGACAGTAAAGTTCTATGAAGCACAAATCCCAGTCAGTTGAAGATCAGAGTATGTGCATCAAAGGGTTTGCAGATATATGTCTGAAGGTGCTCCAGCCGAGATTTCAGAGATCCGCATGAAGATTTGGAGAAGTTATGGCCATATGAGTAAAACTAGTTCTGGCAGTTGTTCAAAGGTGATAGAGTGGCACAAATAGGTCTGGTGAGATCCAGAAATGCAATATCTTGTTCTGCGGATCTGGTGGCATGTTTGGGAAGATAATGTGAATTGACAACTCAATTGGTTCGTGGTTTGGAGGTCCACAAGCAATCCTTCTAATGTGACAGTGATGACCGACTGTGTTCTTGAGGTTCCGGATGAAGATGCAAATGATTACAGTAAGCAGAAGTGGTGCGGATGTTCTTGGTGATTCAAGCAAGCTTGTGGGGGTCTCTAGATTGTGTCCAGTTCGTGTTGGTGGTCCGCATTGAAGATTGAGCTTGTAATTGAAGATTTACCTTCGAGTGATGGTGTTCTTCCTAATCTTGGCCGATCGGATGATTTACGCATGTTGCGGATGATCTTGAAGATGTTTTGCGAAGCATGGCGTGTTCCTCAAAGAAGATTAAAGTCCCAAATATGTGTGGCCGACAGTGTAGTGATGCGCATGAAGTTAGTGTAACAAGTCAAATTGTATTTTTGTAATTGCTCTATAATAAATTAAAGTATGTGTTGTGCCGACTTTGATGACCATTCCAAAGTTGATGTCATGTATAAATAAGATTTGTGAAGTCATTTAAAAGTATTTGTGGTTATGATGAGAAAGTGATAGAGAGGAGAGGAGCGAAAAGCAGAGCAAAAGTGTTGAGCTTAAATGGAACTGTCTCAAGCATGGTGAAGATGCTAATCTCTAGTTCAAGTATGTAATATTTATATTATTCTGTAGACAATGTGTCTCCTATAGGTAGTGGGCCTCTTGTGAGCAGTGTGCTCAGGTAGTGAGCCCTAATTGGCAAGTGTCATTTTTGTTCTTCTTATTTTTTTAACAGAGAATACAATCTTGGGTTAGTCACCCCATGGTTTTTCCCTTAACCAGGTTTTCCACGTTAAAATCTTGGTGTCATATGTGTTGAATGTGTTTCTGCTCTTGAGTTATTGCATTTTGCTTCCATGATTGAATAATTATTATGTTATTGAAATATAAGAAGGATTTAAGGATTTAAAGAATAGAAGGTTTGGTGACAACTGATTCACCCCCCCTCTCAATTGTCTGTCCTAAAACCAACACCCATAACCAAAACTTATAGACATGTACCATCCTTTTCCACAACATAACCATGTAAACTATGCACATCCTATACTTGAGGTTAGTGTTCTTCCTCCCTCTCATAAGGAACCTCCTTCTATCACATCCACTAATGATGCATCCTCCCTTACCCTTATCATTAGTAAAGGAAGCTAGCAAAGTGTGTTGGAAGTAATATTTTCCATGATGAAATTATAAATATAAGTTGTAGTTGTGAATTTTAATGGTAATGCATCAACCCATTTATTGAAATAATCAATAGCTATGATGATAAGCATATGTCCTTCAAAATAGTTTAGGGAAATGTTAACAATCAAGTCAAACGCCCATGAAAAAAAAGGCCATGATGATGTGTAGGGATGTAACTCATATGCAAGCACATGCTTAAGATTTCTATATCTCTAATACGTATCACATTGTTGAACAAAATCATGTGAATCTTTCTTTATTTGGGTTCAATAATAACCCATCCTTAAGAGCATGTGTACCAACAGTTTTGCACTAACATGCCTCAATAATATGCCCCCATGGGCCTCTTGAAGATAAATATCCTTTTATGTCTCATTGAAGTATCAACGTACAACAAACCATTGAATCGACACCTATAAAGCATGCCCACAATCAAGAGGTATTTTATAGTGGACTTAGGGATGTGGGTACAAGTGTTCTTAGAAAACTGTGGGGTAAACATACATTCCATGGAACCATGTAAGATTTCTTATGTATAGAAGACTAATTTAGTATATCTATGATCAAAGAGAATTAAAGACTGTCATCTTCCATGATCATTATGGAAGCAACACTATCCATAGCGTTAGTGTGTCTATTATCTTTTCATGGAATTCCATCAATAGTTTATCTATCAAAAGACTTAATTAACTGTAAGGTTGTTAGAAATGAAGGCAACCCACTACAATATAGAAATATGAAATTATATTGCAAATTTGAAACTTAATCTGTAAAATGCCAAATGGAGATTAAAGCATGTAAGACCAACAACAAGGAAATCAACAAACACATAAGAATCTCACAACATGGTGTTTATGTGGAGAAAACCCTTCCAAATAAAAAGCTCCACCAAGAAAGTGGCCAAGTCTATATTATCTTTGAAAAAGATTGCAATACAATCTCTTCCTTCAATCTTGCTACATCCATTCTGATAACTTCTATGTACCTGTGCAAAAACACTATATCTTCTACCTTCTCAAGCTCTCAATTTATAGAAAATACATGCTATTTGGGAATACATGAGGTGAGGCACTAAACATAGAAAAAATCCAGCGCCCCACATAGGGAATCCTACCACCAAGATAATTTTAGTCAATAGTATTTCTTCTTACAACTTGCATAAATCACCAATAATGGATAGACTAGCTTGGACACCCACCTTGTCATAGTTGGCTAATAATAATAGATTCCTTAAATCATATTGTAACCACCTATTAATAGTCATCCCAAGAATAACCTCCACCAACTTGGGTGCTTGGTCTACATAAATGTCCCTATTTACAATACCAATGCATAAGATGCTTTAATACAACAAATAGTAAATAATTAACCACTACTGATGAATAATTAATTATTGTTGCCAATAAATAATTAATTACCATACTAGTAAAAATAAAATTACCACTATCGACGAATCTTCCATCCCTTATGAATACATTTATAAACAATATTTGGAGTAATTAAATACATAAGATTTACAACGTTGATGGCACCTTAATCCTAACATTCTCCCAATTGACATAATATAACTTAAATTAATCCATTAGAAAACATAAATCAATTAAGTACAAGACACAAGGCCTATAGCCTTCCTACACCAAGTGAACTTTTTTGTACTCATAGGCTTGGTAAGAGAATCTACAACATTCTCCCGAGTGTTAACCTTCTTCAACTCAATCTGTCCATTTGCAACCATTTCTTGAACAAAGTGATACCCAACATACACATACTTAGTTTGAGCATGATACATAGGATTCTTTGCTAAACAAATTGTACTCTAGCTATCACAACCAATTTGAATTGCCATGCATTCAAAACCAATACTTGTACACAATCTTTGTAACCAAACTGGCTCCTTAAAGACATAGGTAGTAGCCATATAATTTACTTTGATGGTGCATAAAACTGTGGGTTTACTCTTACTCATCTAACTCATACATCCTCCAAATAGAGTAAATACATACCCACCAGTAGATCTTTGACTATCCAAGTCATCTGTCCAATCTGCATCAACAAAACCTTGTATGTCCAATGTCTTATCCTCACTGTTAATACTAGACTAAACCAAACAATAATCAAAAGTAACATGCAAATATATTAATGTACCCTCTTCACATAAAATTTCCAATGCTCTCTATTGGCTTTAGACATAAACTTGTTCAATGCTCCCATTGCTTGGGCAATATCTAGCCTAGTGCAAACCATTGCATACATTAAACTTCCTATTGCACTAGCATTATGGAATGTTAGACATATCTTAAAAATGATCTTCACACTTGGGACACATATCTAAAGTAAGCTTAGTGCAAACTGGTAAAGGAATTCTAATTGTCTTACAACTCTGCATATTAAATCTTTGCAAAATAGTATTCACATACTTACTTTGTGACAACCAAAGCTTATGTTACCTCGATCTCTCTTGATTTCCATTCCCAATATGTACCTTGCTGCCCCCAAATCCTTCATCTCAAATGCACTTGAGTATTTAGCTCACTAATCATATCCTTGATGTTACTAAAAGCATGTCATCCACATATAAGGCAACAATTAGCATATGATCATCAATACATCTAATGTAAACATAGTGATCCTCTTCACTTCAAAACCCAATTTTAGCATAAAAGAATCAAATTTTGTATACTACATTCAGGGTGATTGTTTTAAACCATGAAGATAGTATTTTAATCTGCAAACCAAGTGTTCTTTCTCTTTTACCTCAAAACTTTTAGGCTATTACATATAAATTTCTGCTTCCAAATCTCCATGCAAAAATGTAGTCTTAACATCCATTTGCTTAATTTCAAAATCATAAGCAACAACTATGGATAAAAGAAATCTAATAGAAGATATATTAGCAACATAAGAGAATATTTCACCAAAATCAACTCTCTCTCTCTCTCTCTCTCTCTCTCTCTCTCTCTCTAGCCTTATACTTTTTCAATGAACCATCTGCTCCAAATTTCTTCTTGTAGACGCAGTTACATCCAATGGCCTTCCTTTGGGCAAACAAACAAAATCCCATGTATCACATGAGTCTGAAGTCATCATCTCCTCTTGCATGTTTGCTGCCAAGACTCACTACCATCTACAAGAATAGCTTCCCTATAGGATCTAGGTTCATCGTAAATACTTAATAAAGTAAATACACAATGACAATCTAGTGGTCTCTGTTGGAGCAACCAAGATCTAAAAGAAAAACTAGAATACTTCCACAAAAGTGGATTGCATGAAAATCCAAATGATTGATTCAAAAGTTGAATAAGATGTACATAAGATCCTTGTATATATAGGCAAGGTAGAGGAGGTAGGAAGGTTGAACTCAACCACTGACTAACCTCCAAAAGATGTGACACTTTTCTAACTCACATGACATGTGTGAGGGAAAGTGGAAAGTCAAAATGAAAGAGGTGTCTCACATAGCTAAGGACACATGTCAAAGTGAGACAAACTCCTAAAAGACCTAAGTAAGTTTACACTAAGTGTGAATAGGTCAATCCTTCTAAAAGGTGATATATAAACTAGTTAAATAATGATTCTATTTACACTAACAGCTCCCCTTAAGTGCAAATTAGTGAGTAGTGAAACAAATATGGGTCTCAGCTACTAGGCCATGTTAGGTACCCATGTAAAATAAATTTCTCATAACCGGAGTAAAGGAGAAAACCCTGTGGGAAAAACCCCTTTCCAAAAGAGAATGATACAAGTTAAGAAGAAGATAGAAGCAGGACTCATGATTATCCCCCAAGGACTACTTCTATCACATAGTACAATATATGTTCCCTCCATAGGAGAGAAAAAATGAGAAGGTCTATGTGACTGCCCCAGAAAATGTGAAGGAATAAACTCCATGCGAAGAGATGGATCCTCCCAAAACTAAGATGAGAAGACTAACCATGCAATCTCCCCTCAAAATACCTCCTGTAGTGTGTGTAGAATCTCGACATTGGATGCTGAATAGGATCCAAGAACATTAAACCACATTTCTCCCCTTGGGAAGAAAATGAACCACAGAAGTGTGCAAGTGATTTTCCCATTCCAAATAGGAACATACATGAAGTATGAAGGTATCTGAATTCCACACATGATTCAAAGGTGCAGATGATGCCCATGATGTCTTCAAAGGATGCTCAAGGATCTCCAAGCCAATGCTATTATGTTACAAATGCTAATAGAATGAATCAGGTAGCATAAAAGGTTCAGGAACAGGAACCATGAATATATGGCGATAACTAGACCCAGAAGAATCCGATACTACTATAGAGGATGTCAAAATACATGATGATAGAGTCGAATATGCAGGCTCATAAATATCTACATAAATTGTCACTATAGAAGTTGATGTAGGCAAGGCAAGAGTAATCATAACTGAAGAATACAATGGTGATGAAACTTCATCAAAGCTATCATAAAAAAGAATATGAATGTCCTCAATGGTGTCTCCCAAATCCGCAATGCGAGACTCTATGAAAAGACATGAAATGTCAGGTAGATATGCATCCCAATGTAGTGGATTTGGAAAGACGATAACCATATCTTGGTGCATAGAATCGTTGGAAGCCATGTAGAGATAGCAACTCTGGATTCAGATGTAGCAACAGGTGATGGTGGAGATGAGATCTCAACGTAAGTCATATGACTATAATGTACATATACACAACTGATAGTGGTGTCTCACAAGTTGGCTTAGTGAGATGAGATTTTTCTGTAAGTGCTTTATAATGATCGATAGAAATTTGATATGCATGAAGAATTTGTTGTCTTAGTTCATTGATTTTACGATGATGATAATTTTCTATTGTATGTCATTTTATCCATAATATTCACATTTGATCTTCCATTTATTATGAGGTTTATTGAGAATACTCGAATGGAAGGGAGTATGTGTGTCATCCTTAGCAATATACATGATCAAATTTTAAGCACTATCAAAGCATAAATTAAAGTTTTCCCCTCCAAAATGATTATGACTATTTTAGAAACCCCCTAGAAAAAATGCAAGAAAAAATTACTTGTTGAAGATTGGATGGCAAATTGATTGTTTATAATTTATGGTGATTTTTACAAAATAGGAAATCCAAATCTTAAATTTGTTTACAAATTGGAATTCCTTGTGAAATTTTGAGCAACTTCAAAAAAAAAAATTCACGAAATTTCAATGCCGTGGGCAAAAGTTATGCCCTGTTGAAATTTGTGATTACAATGAAGTTTGGGGGTGAAAAAGTCAGTTAAAAAGGCAAAAAAAATAGTTTGACTTCGCTACAGCAAAGTATATGGAAACATCTTTCCGTTGACTATAATTTTGTGAAAAATTTGCCTCCATGGACAAAAGTTGTGGCAAAATGAAAAAAGGCCCTCTTCAGGTACTTGGGCACATCGAGTGATTTACCTTGCAAAGAATGCTAAGGGCGTGGTTAGTGAATAAGCCTCTAGTGGTCGAAGGTTACAACTAGCATGAAATACTAGTGGTTAGGAAAAATTTCCACGTCAGTTACAATATATGTTAAGGTTGCAATAATTGGTAGTGGTCACATATAAGTGATAGTTACAATAAATGCAACATTGAATGCAAGGTGTAACAAATGTTACAACTCATGTAAACAATTCAACAAATTGCGGCCAAAGAGAAAGAAACAATGGTGACCATTTGTAATACCTTAGCAAAAAAAATCTCGACCACAACCTTGAAATGGTTAGTGTTGGCCTGCACACCAGAAAACCTTGACCACGTGGGAGATTAATGGTGACCAAGCGATCTGCAGAAAATTTCAATTGGAATGACAACTATGGTAGTTGCAAACCAACGACCCAAGCTAAAAAATAGAGTCCAAACAAAATGGTGAGCAGGTGTTTAACACATAACCGCAATCGTGATGAAAATTTCAACCTTAAACTATGAATAAACAAGGAGCCTGATGCCAATGATGGCTATGTGACAGTGTGAAAATGCCTCACCACAGAACATGTGACAACCAAGTGATGGAGGCCGATGGGATGCTGGGACTTTCAACCTTCAATAGTTGAAAAAGTGACCTCAACCAAAGATTGAACGTTGGTGGTCATAGCATGGTGTAGTAACTGCTAACCACAAAGTTTAAATGACTTTGAGCAAGAAACAATGACCAAAATCAAAACTTAGAGTGTCCGGTGACAATGAACACTCAGGCGACAACATCTAGTTCAATCTCCATTCAACCCTACAGTAGTTTGGAAACCAATACAACAATGTTACATTGAAGCATTTACCATGAGCTGAGATGAAATAGTTACTCCAATGATGATTAGGGCTTCGACATCAATCTTAAGAGAAGATGGTGAACATGCAACTTCAATGGTAGCTTCCTCGATTTATCCCTCGGCCTTGATAGCAATCTGTGAGAAAGACTGCAATCCTGCAGATCATGTGGAGGCTATAAAAAGTGTTGAATCTTGATAAATACATCGGTTGTGAAGTAAATAGCGATGAAGAGGGTTTAACACCACTGATTGGAGACCTCAATCAGGGATCTACAGACGCCACACACCGGGTACCTTCAAACTGGAGAATTTGACATTTGAAACTTCAGATCATTGGTGAAGATGCTCGAAACATGTCGAGGCAAGCCCAAGGAGTGGTTGGATCAGCGGAGTAGTGAAGTGAAGGCTGGAAGGGGCCTAGAAAACTAAAAAAATGGGAGCTGATATGCAAGGTAGAAATGCATGTTGATCAAATAATAGGCTTGAAATGGGGTCGAATGAGCTTGTTCAAATCGTTGAACACAGACAAACCAAGGACCCAAAACAGGATCCAATACGGCATGAAGCAGGGACCGAGTGGCCTTGATCCTGGTAAAATTCCTGCACAGATAAAACAAAATTGATGAGCCTGGAATAGGGCTAAGGCCGAATAGGCCATAAATCTACCTAAGAAACCTGAATAGAATGTTGAAATCGACCCAATAATGACAAAATTACAGGGGGAAAATTTTCCCTCTGCAAAAAAAATTGCAATTTTTGACAAAAAATTCATACAGGTATGGAATTGGAGGCCGAGAAGTGAGATACCTTCTTTAAAAACTTGTAAAGTGAAATGAGGTCATACAAAGTGAAAAAAATGACTTTACTGAAAAATTTCGTTTGAAGGGCCACCTTAATTATCTCAGGCTTCTAGACTCAATGACAAGGTCCGTTTGGCTCCAGGACGAACTCTTAACAAGGCTGGGTGCAGAAATCACTCAAAACGAGAAGGGATTCATGATCATGGCTTTGATACCATGTTGGAGCAACCATGATCTAAAGTGAAAACCATAATACTTACACAAAAGTGAATTGCATGAAAAATCCAAATGATTGATTCAAAAGCTGAATAAGATGTTAAATAGGCAAGGTAGAGGAGGTAGAAAGGTCGAACTCAACCACTAACTAACCTCCAAAAGATTCGACACTTGTCTTTACTCACATGACATATGTGAGGGTAAGTGGCAAGTCAAAATTAAAGAGGTGTCTCACATAGCTAAGGACACATGTTGAAGTGAGACAAACTCCTAAAAGACTTAAGTAAGCTTAAGTTAAGTGTGAATAGGTTAATCCTTCTAAAAGGTGATATCTAAACTACTTAGATAGTGAATCTATTTACACTAACAATTTATACCTATCAACTAAATTCCATTGTCGTGTGGATCTTCTCAAAGGTTGAGTAAGGGATTCTTCCTCTTGTTCTCCTGCATGCTCAACCCTTCAGTAATCTTAGAGTAATCCTACTTAGAACTCTCACTTGAACCCTCTTCTTCCTCTCCATCCTCAAATAGATCATTTTGTTCTTCCTTATGTGCATCTTCTTGCTTAATTTCAAAATGTATTATCTTTTTCTTTTTTTTTATCTTTTGTCTATTCAAGATCAAAATAGCTCTAAGTTCCCTGAAAATCACATCTCTAGATTAGACAACTTTCTTGGTTAGAGTATTCCAAAGCTTATAACCTTTAACATTCTCACCATATCCAATGAAGATACATTTTTGTGCTTTTGGATCCAACTTATAACGCTTTTCTTTAGGCACTTGAACAAAAACCTCACAACCAAAAACCCTTAAATGTGAAACAAAAGTTTTCTTACCTATCCAAACTTCATAAGGTGTTAAATCAAGAGCCTTGCAAGGAGATCTATGATAGGGTGTCGTTAGACCTTGTACTTCAGTTGAAATTTTATTAGGTTGTCGACTGGGTTGTGTCCAAGGCTATATGCAATAGGAGAGGAAATTCAGACATCCTAGTTTAGCAACAATTTCTTGGTTTTTATTCCTAAGAAGACACTTTGCAAAACAAATTCTAACTAAAAAGCATAGAAATCTAAGTTTAAGCAAAATCCTTGAATACAACTAAAAACTGTTAACCAACCTTTATTGATCTATGAACTCAAAAGAAATACTTAATCTAAGAAAGCATGGGAACATCAAAATTTGGACTACGCTACCAAACTTTTTACTAAACTACAGAAATTTGAATCATACAAGAACTTTGGAACTTTTCTACTATATAAAATAGAAGGACAAAGCTCTAGAACTCTGAAATATCTTAGTCAACATACACAGAGAACTTTTGAACTACAACTTAAATTGAAATTTTACTTAAGATGATAATCACAACACACTATAGGTTAACATAGATTTATCACCATACTTCAAAATAGAACAGAACAAAGAAAAGACAACTAAACACTCACTTAACAAACAAAATATTTATCTATCTACTTCCTTCCGTTCAGTGGCCACCTCTCTGAAATATATTTACTAGCTCATATCACATTAAACAGTAACATGATCTAATTCTATATCGCATCAACACACATACAGAAACTTATTTTTCTTCTTTAGAGCAACTTTTTCTCTCTTCTATTCATAGTATATCCTTCTTTGAAAAACATAAGGTTTTTATCATTTCAAAATCACTAAATCTAGGGTGGCCCATCATTGCCACTTAAAAGTCTTATATCAAAAAAAACATAACAGAACTGTTTTAACAAGTTTGTCTTAAAGTGCCATAAAGAGGGCTTCTAGTGGAGCCTTAAATGTATCTAGTGTCTTTGAATAATAGAAAATAAATGAGAATGTCATATGGACGGAAGAGTATTAGATGACTGAATTCTTCAGTTATTAGTCTTCTTTATTTCTGATGCTTCTAAACCTCCAGTACTGTTGACTTCACTCTTCATTAATATCCACTTTCTCCACTTCATTGTATTCAGATCCTGCTTATGACATAACAAATCTTTTCACAAAACCTTGTCAACATTAGTGGTTAAAATAAATCAATTTAGGAATAAAGATTTATACACTATTCTTTCATAAATAGACAAATATTTATCATAAGATTAATAAATTGGCATAATTTTGAGTTAACTTATCAGCACAAGGGGGTAATTGGTTCAATGTTGGGATGAGGTTGTTTTTACGTCAACAATATATTAATCAAGTAAACAATAGTATTCATAGCTTCTGCAAAAAGCATTTGTCCAACTATGCACCACTTAACATACTTTTGGCTCTTTCCATTATAGTTCAGTTCATCCTTTTTGTAACCCCATTCTGTTGAGGTGTGTAAGGAGTAGTATTTTGCCTTATGAAACTTGCATGCTTGTAAAACTCATCAAATTCCTTGGAATAATATTCTCCTTCATTATCAAATCTCAAAACCTTTATCTTATGTTCCGATTAATTCTCTACTAAGATTTTAAATTCCTTAAACTTAGTGAAAACATCAAATTTATGTCTCATAAAATAAATCTAGGTAAACCTTGAAACGTCATCAATGAAGGACACAAAATACCAAGATTTTCTAATAGAATCAATATCCATAGGACCAAACACATATGGATGAATAATTTCTAATTTACTTTATTACTTCCTAAGGAAATGGTGCTCTGTTTTGTTTTCCAAACACAGAATGCTCACAAAAATTAAAATATTCATCAAAATTTAGGAAAAACTATAAAGTAATTTTTTATTCATAATAGTTTTTAAACCTTTCTCACTTATGTAGCCCAATCTATGATGCCACAACATACATGTATTTTTAGATTTTTCTAGTCACATTGGTGGATTTACATAAAGTATTGGCATTCATCCTAAATAGAGTTCCCAATCCTATCCCTCTTGCTACCACTAAGCTCCCCTCACCAATCTACAACCATTCTTATCAAACATTGCATGCATTCCTGAATCATTTAACTTAGATATAGAAATTAAATTTCAAGCTAATCCAAGAATATGTAAAACACCAGGAAGGGTTTTTATCCTTCCATCATTGAAACACAACTATACCTTGCTCTATCCAACTATTGGATATGAACTATTGTCCCCAAAGTAGACTTTGCCTCCATCATATTCTTCATATTTGGAAAACCACTCCTTATGAGGAGTCATATGATATGAGCATCCTGAGTCAATCAACTAGCGCTCATTAGAAATAATATTACATGAAGAAAGCAAGACTTCATCACCTGATTCAAAAGACTTTTCTATAGAGGAATCCCAAACTTTCTTCTTATATCTATATTCCTTCTTAACACATTCCCTCTTTCCACAATTCCAACACTTCACTCTATTCTTTTAACCAAGAGTTTTAGATTTTCCCTAAGACTTATCTTTAGGCACCTTTTGTTCTCCTTTAGATCCACCTCTTTCCTTGGACCTTCCTCTAACATTAAGAGCATACGTTGAGCTATCCATATCATTCTTTCTCATTTCTTGTGACAACAATGTTGCAATAAGAGCATCCAACTTGGGATCTTCAAGATTAGCACTAATAGCAAGAATGAAATTATCCCATGACTTAGGCAAAGAATAAAGAAGCATAATGTTTTTATCTTCTTCCTCAATCTTAACATCAGCATAGGCTTTAATTGACTCAAAATAAAAGTAAAAGTGTTTAAATGCTCAACATTCGAATCACCTTCCTTCATTTTCAGAGAAAATAATTTTGTTTTCAAATATAATTTATTTACCAAACTGTTGACTTGGTAGATATCACCCAGACATTTCCATTGAGAATATACGGTGGATTCTTCAGCTACATTTAACAAAACTAAATCTACAAGACAAAGATGGATTGTCCCCCATGCTTTCTTGTCCATCTTATCCTAGAATCATCTTGATCTATTTTGTCTAATTTCATTTCCTTTGTTGCAGCCAATCATTAATCCCTTTTTCAAGGAGATTCTCCATCTTCAGCTTCCACAACTCATAGTTAGTTCCATTGAACTTCTCAATATCGAACCAAGATGTAGCTACAACCATGACTTTCAGACACACATATCTATAAAACAAATTTAACTAGAACTCCCACTGCAACACATAAAACCTTCACTCTTTCACCCAAGAAGCAAAGTTGGCCAGGTTCTGATACCAAATGTTAGAAATGAAGGCAAACCACTACAATATAGAAAACAAAAATTATATTGTAAATATGAAATTTAATCTATAAAATGTCAAATGGAGATTAAAGCATGTAAAACCAACAATAAGGAAATCAACAAACACATAAGAATCTTACAACACAATGTTTATGTGGAGAAAACCCTTTCAAGTAAAAAACTCCAGTAGGAAAGAGGCCAAGTCTGTATTATCTTTAAAAAAAATACAATACAATCATTTCCTTCAATCTTGCTACATCCACTTTGATAACTTATGTGTACCTATACAAAAACACTATATCTTCTACCTTCTCAAGCTCTCAAATAGAAAATACATGTTATTTGGGAATACATGAGATGAGTCCCAAACATAGAAAAATCTAACACCCCAATAGGAAATTTCACCATCGGGCTAATTTTAGTTAATAATAATTCTTCTTACAGCTTGCATAAATCACCAATAATGATAGACTATCTTGGACGCCCACATTGTCATAGCTAGCTAATAATAATAGATTCCTTATAGCTTGTCATAACAACCTATTAATAGTCATCCCAAGAATAACCTCCACCAACTTGGGTGTCTGATTTACATAAATGCCCCTATTTACAATCCCAATGCATGAGAAGCTTTAATACCAAAAAATAGTAAATAGTTAACCACTACTCATAAATAATTAATTAATGTTGCTAGTAAATAATTAATTACCATACCAAAAAAAATAAAATTACCATTGTTGGTGAATCATCCATCTCTTATGAATGCATTTACAAACAATATTTGGAATAATTAAATACATAGGATTTATAAGGTTGACGTCACCTTAATCCTAACAAAGCTAGTTCATGATATTGTGTGAGTTTTACTTAGTTTTATAATCTCCCAAAAATTGTCTAGCTACATGGTGAGTCACCATGTATATCAATGGATTTGACATTAAGAGAAATGGTAGCTCGCAACCCAACAATCAAAGCATCATACTCGATAATATTATTAGTGCATTAAAAATCATGTCAAAATGAGAAAGGTAGGTCACCCAAAGGAGGGATCAAAATTACTCCCACCCTAGAACCAATCATGCATCTAGATCCACCAAAAAACATGATTGAAGGAGAGAAGGGATCAATGTGTAAAATATCCTCACAAGGGAATGAAGTGCGTAGTGATGTGTACAAAGGACATGGTGCTGCAATTATTTGATCACTAACAAAATGTCCTTTTGTTGACTTTTGGGAGATGAATTTAAGATCAAACTCTAAAAGCAACATCACTCAATGTGCAACATGACTTGAAGTATTAGCTTTTGACAACATGTATTTCAAGGGAACTTCTCTTATAATAGCATGTGTATCAACATGAAACATATAATGTGCAAGTTTTTGCATGGAAAAGACTACGTCCAAGAATAAGTTCTCTATAGGCATATTAAAAGGGAAAGAGAACCCAGTATGTATCTTCTAGTATCCTATGTTTTTCTTAATTAGATATTCAATAACTTGATACAAGCACATACTACTATGCCCTTAAAACGAAAACAAACCTAGTTGATTTTCCATCACATTAACCATTAGAGGAAAGATAGTGTAGCTTACAGATCTAAGTAAATTTTAGCAGTATAATGGCATGTAAATCAACACTTTAAGAACATGAAAGAAGAAGAAGAAGAAGAGAAGATAGACATAAGAGAAGAGACATCAATATATGTCGGGAAAACCCATTTGGGTAAAAAAACCCACACTCCAAATCATCGAACCAATGTATTAATTTGCAACAAAAACATCTTACAATACACTCGCAGGCTTAAATCCTTAACATGGAGATTTACATCTTTCTTCTTTGGAGGAAAACTGACAACATAATCGTGCATAAAACTCTCCTCGATATCTCCATATGAAGCCTTTAATATATAGACTCATGGGGGCCCAAAAAACAACCATAAGGTATTACCATGGGCCCAAACAAGGTCCAAAAATACCATGGTAAAAATCCATACGAGCCACATTTCCATGACATAAAATTCCAACGCCTATGTTAAGTTTGGACTTCCAGACTATTAATAGAAAATTCTTTACAAATGTAAGATGTTGTCATAGTCAACCCACCAACTTAGGTGCCCAAATTATGGAATTTACTTGCTTTAGAAATATGCCTATCACATACATCATAAATTGTCATAATGCTAGTCAAGATTCTTGGCTCACAATTGGTAACTCCCTATAATCATGCTCTTATGCGTCATAAGAATCTGTCATAGAATCTGAGACAAAATATGCCATAAGAATTTGCTATAAATAAACCTTTTCATGACACCTGTAACGTCAGAAAATGTCCCCTTAGGGGCTTTTCCCTCTTAAGGTTTAGCTCCTAGGTCTTTTGCATGCATTTAGGACATCTTAGTTCATATTTTGGCATCCCGATGGAATGAGCCCTAGGTAACATGACAAATGGTACCTAGGAGGACCCCTCGAGCTGTACCCTACCCAAAATAGAGGGGAGGACTTGGGCGTCCGCGCCCTAGTCCTGCCCTATTTTGGGGCAGCCCTAATTTTTGGGTATCGGTTTATGACCGTTATTCGGGTCCTTTGCCGACACGGTAAGTTTGAATTATGAAAATATTAGCAGGAGTGTTTGTAGTTGCATATAAAAGTATGTTTAGGCATTCATTTGTAAACTAGATTTCAATTAGATGATTACTAGCAAGCTATTGTGTTCTCAAGGTGATTCAAGGCTTTCATAGTGTTGCAAGAGCAGACTTGTTTTGTTTATGTGTTTGTATTTGCAGATTTGAGCATTCATCTCCTCATGGAATGAAGAGCATCTTCCTCCCATGAGATCTTCACTACAAGGTGATATCATTGTGCTTTTTATCATTGTTTCATTTGGATTTGGACTCTGCCTCACAAGGGCATGCTCTCTCTATTTGACAAAGGTGTTTGGAAGACTCAAGTGTCCTTCTGGGGCTTGACTGAGGCAAGCTCCTAAACACCACAACCCCCAAACCAAGTTTTTGTGATTGCAGGTTACAGGTTGAGGAGCCGGACTGAATGGAGTTGCATAGGAGCATATTGGAGTGTCTGAAGTGTAGGAAAAGAAGAAAATCTGCCCCTTGGACTAGGGCGCCTGCTCCCTAGTCCCCAAAGTTCTGTTTTGGGAAAATCTCTTATACAGAAGATTCATGTTGCCAGATCCAGACAGAAAATAGGGCCTTGGACTTGGGTGCCTGCTCATGCGTCCTTGACTTTTCTGCCTTGGATCCCCGAAAATAGGTACTCTATAATTTGGTATTTTGCTTCCATCTGTAGCAGCATTTTCTGTTATTCGTCAGTTTATTGCCGTATTTGCATAATTAGGGTTTTAATGGTCAATTGAGCATAAGAGAAGGAAAAGTGATAATTAAATTCCCTAATCCAAGTTTTCCTACATCTCACAGCGATCTAGGGTATGATAGTGAATTGCCACTCGACCCTAGATCCTTGAATGTAAAATGGAACAAAGGATTTAAACATCAAAACACTAAAACATTAACAAATCTAATTTTCCACTAAACATTTTGGCGAACCCGTGTTTTTGAAAATTGCAACTTGTTGAATGTGTGTCTTTAGATTTGGATTGATTTCATTCATTCATATAGTTATTCATCTTATTGCATTGAGAAAAATTCAAAAAAAAATTGAAAATTTTGAAAAAAAATAAAAAAAAATTGTATTGTTTGGCTTACTAAATTGCATCAATTCTTTCTAAATTTTCATAATTCATGATTTTTGCATTAGATCTGATATAAACTACAAAAAACACAAAAATTCAGATATTTGCATTGCATTTTCATTGTTAATTTGCTAGGGTTTTTGTGGAAATTTTGACAATTTTATATAACCTAGTAATTCCAAAATCTAGGGTTATTAGGCAAAATCTTCTTTCAGATTTTTCTACTGATTTTAGAGGCTCATTCAAATTTGAATTTGTTTGTAGTCTTGCATTTTAGTGTAAATTTGCAATTAGATTTAAAATATTTGCATTTTTGCATAGAAAAATTTCAACAAAAACTAGCAATTTTCATGCATTTTCATTAGATTTGCATTGGCATTTTGCATATTAAGGCTTGGAAATCATTTTCAGATCTGAGAGTAAGTCATTTTCATCATAAATCAGACTTCAAAACATTCACATATCATTTTGTCCCAAGATCTCAAACCTAGGGCTTCAAAAATGATTTTCATTAAATTCGGCCTTATCGACTCTATAAACTTGCACCATAGGCGTGTTGTGAAAAGTATTTTTGCATCAATTTTCTATTATTAGGGTAATCATTTTCTTCCCCTCATAAAAATCTTCACAACACCTTTTTATCGGGCTCTTGTAGTGAAATTTCGATGAAAAACTACACATTTTGGCTATTTTTGCCCTAGGGTTTGACCTAGTTTGCACTCCAAGCGTGTTGTGATCAATTTTATGGACTGAGGTGACTGATATCATTGATATTATTTTCTATACGTCCTAAAATTCCTTACAACACCCCTTTTTCTAGGTCTTGGAATTGAAAAACCATGAAAATTAGCTTATTTTTGCTATATTTTCACTAGGGTTTTACCTTAAGTGGCACTAAAAGTGTGTTGTGTTGGGTATTTTGGCACCAAGTGATTGTTATTATTGATATTATTTTATTTTCATCATCATTTTCCTCACAACACCCTTTGTTATGCTCTTTTGCATTGAGTTTTGGTGAAAAAAGTGTTTATTTTGACATATTTTCACTATATTTTAACTTGGCATTATCTTGGATTTGCATCAAGAGTGTGTTGAGAAGGATATTTTTTCTGTTTTGGACTAATATCATACATATAACTTTCTTCCCTTGACTGAAATCCTTTCAACACCCTTTGGTTCATTCATTTGCATTGAAAAGAGTACAAAAAACCAATCATTTTGGCCGTCAATCATATCCTTCTCCTAGGATTTGTTCTCTTAGTTTGTGTGTTGTGTGTTGTATGCTCTTGTATAAGCTTTATGACATGCTGTCCTAAAAACAATATCCCTTTGAGAAGAAGTAAAAGGTTAATGGGATCTAGTGCTCTTGAAGAAATTGGTACTTTGGACACCTTTACAAAGGGAGAAACTCAAATTGTGCAAGATATTATACATCCTCCAACCTCAATGGAAGAACAAACTTTTCATGATGTTGATAATACTATTGAGGCAACAGGATATGTATCTGGTGATCAAATAGAAAAATTGGATAAAGAGTTAGCTGAATTTCAATCATTTATGGAAAATGAGAGAATAGATGAAGAAGTTGTCCCTACAATTCATAACATAAGAGAATTAATAAAAGAGGGACAAGATGGTGTAAATGCAATTCGTGGTCTAGCACATATTGTACAAACCAATATCATGCTAGTGATCGAATGTGCGCAAGTGATAAATAACATTTTATCACCATCTCATACTCAAGTATCCATACCTATACCAACTACGGGAATATTGACTTTTACATCAACAATCTTAACAACTGATGTAAATACTTGTAGTAATGCTACCACTGGTATTGGAGTATCTAATGGCACTAATTACAAAGTTGTGGGATTTGATTATCAAAATTTGGCTCCTAAAGGGACCTCCTCTATGCATAATTGTTCTCAACCACCTATCTATTCCACTCATTTCCAACCACCTATTACACACTCACAACCATCTTCTACCTATCACTATGTCCAACCATCATTGAAATATTCTCAGCCTCCACCTATCGTATCTCAAGTTCATTCACCTCCTCACTTTGGTTCTAATTCCTCACAACAAACTGCATCTCCCAATAATGCCATCCTAAACCAACTTTTACAGGGCATGACTGCTTTACAACAAAAGGTAACAAACTTGACAAATTCTTCGCAGCCTAGTTGATGCAGAGCCAAACACCCTGACCTGCGTTTCCCTTTGTATGTCTCGTTTTACTTGCCTATCGGCTGACTAAAATACCATTCCCCCGATCTGATATCTCATACCGACCCACTATCGGCAAAACATTCCCTATCGGCTTACTCAGGAATTCTCCCGGCGATCTGCATCTCTCCCCGATGTACCGATCACCCCAATACAACCAACATACATGATGTGACCTGTGGATACTAGTTTCCTCCACTGTCGCTACCGGTCGACACTTGTATCAAAGACAATGTATGTTTCAACATACAATTGCAATATGCAATCGTAACGTACAATCACAAGATACATTTAGAACATGCATTCGAAAGGTTTGACCGTTGACCTTTCTTGTATACAACCTGATGTACTTTTGCCTTGTACATTCATAACATGCATTTGCAACATGCATTCAAACCTGATATGCTTGTGACATACACACTCAACAAACCTTTGCGATATACACACAAAAGGTATATCCAACATGCATTTGTGATATACACACAAAATGCATACTTGGTGAAACAACGTGGAACTTTGCCGATTTGATCTGCTGCAAACCCTGCAATTACATAGATTTGTTTCTCCTACAATCATACAGATCTTTGCACCCTGCCAACCTAGCACATGATGGTGCTAGGATCTATCTACACTCTGCACGCAATCCTGCAAACATAAAATCAAACAAAATAGAAAACACAAAATGAAAACACTGTACAGCCATTCCACCAATTTCAAAGAAATCTAACTAGTGGAATGGGCTAAGAAATCCATCTGGCCACAAAACAGCAAACTGATTGCACAGAGAAAACTAAAGGAATCGAAAGACAGAAAGATGTACAATACAAAATTTTATTATGCCTTTCAGAATGTGTATACAAATGCATTGCTTCTCAAATACAAATCACACTGTTTTGATCTCTCTTACAACTGATTACAATCGGTGATCTCTGGGGGTATTTATCTACTTACCCTCTGTAGTACTTCATCGACTCCAAGCGGCTGGGAGACAACCTCCAAGCGGCTGGGAGATCCAACTGCCTAACAACTTCCTAACTATCTAACAACCTTGCACTTACAGATTTGCCAAGTGTCCTTGGAACTTACAACACAAACCTAGATACAACCTAAATTAGCATGCATTGGTCAAACAGACCTTATTACATTGAATGGTCAACTTAGGACCTTATTGGAAACATCAAAATGAACTATAAATAGTTAATGCCTTATGGAGGCCACTGTGGATTGGGTGCTCCTGCACCATACAACCCACCTTGAAAAGAACTCATGCCACATGAGTTAGGTCTTTGTCTTGCTCCAGCTGTATATTTTGTTGTCTCATGTCTTCCCCATGTTCTCTGGACTGCAACCTGCTGCCTTGAAATTAAATACTCATGCCTAGCATTGTAGGCTCTTCTCACACCTTGCTTTCTTACTATCATCTCTACCTAAACACCTACATTATACACCTTGGGTAATGCTTCTTGTACTGCTACTATGGCAGAATCTATTTGCCTTTCAACTCTTTGTGGTTCTAGAGGACAAACAATTGTCCCTACTATGATAACATCCTTGTCTTTCCAATCAACTTGTAGTTGCTTACAAACCTGCTCCTGGACCTTCTGTTGATCCATCTGATCTCCATCATTTAGAACTAAAACCTTCTTCAAATGGTGATCTCCACTCCTTGAGATATCCTCTATTGTCTTTGACTCTTTTTCATTGATCTGCACAAATTCTTTCTTTCCCACTAAAATAACCTTGGTTGCCTTCTGTGCTGCAACATCCTCCTACAATGGTGTCATCACAAAAGTCTTCCCATCCTTCTTGATGGTGTGTGTGTTAGCATATCCATCATACAATGCTCTCCTATCAAATTTCCATGGCCTAGCTAAAAGTAGGTGACAACATTCCATGGGCAAAATATCACATAAAACCATATCCTGATATTCTCCAATCTAAAAATCAACATATGGTTGTTCATATACCAAAAGTGATTGACTATCACTGACCCAAGATGCTTTATAAGGATTTTGATGAGGAATCCTGTTCAGTTTCAACTTATCCACCATTTCCTGAGATACCATATTATCTGTAGAACCAGAATCTATTACTACCTTGCATAGTTTACCTTTAGTTTTGCATTTGGTCCTGAAAAGAGCTCTCCTTTGTATCATGTCCTTGGATGTCTTCAAGATTGTTCTCCTTAGCATCAATGATTCTCCATCTTCAGCTGGGGCTGTACTTCTCATTGGAGAGTTAACACTTTCATCTACCTTCTCTTCATGCACATATTGAACCCTCTTGTCATTCTTCCTATCATCTCTTGATGATGAACCTTGCCTTTCTGGACATTTGAATGATGTATGACCAGTTTCATTACAATGATAACATCTTCCAATGAAAACATTAGAACCTCTACCACCTCCAAATCTACCTCTTCTGCCTTTCCATCCACCTCTGAAATCAGACTGCTCTTATCCTTTACTAGTCTCTTCCTGGTTAGACTCACCACTAGGCCTTTGGTTAGGACTTCTTCCTCCAAAACTGCCTCTAAAATTTTTGTCACCTCTTCCCCTATTGTTCTGGTCACATTTTCTCTTCAACTTCTCTTCAGCTCTTAAGACCATTTGGAAACACTTATTCACTGTTTCTGGTGCTAAAATGCTGATCTCATCTTGGATGTTCATCCTTAGGCCATTCAAGTACCTGGCCACTTTCTCTGACTCTTCCTCTTGTCTCTTTGATCTGAGACTGAGTTTATGAAACTCTTGTGTGTATGCATTCACACAAGGTCTCTCTATTTGAGGTTCTGTAACTTTTTATACATCTGCACATCATAGTCCAGGGGTAAGAACTATGCCTTGAGTTTGGTCTTCATCTTTTCCTAGGAGGTTATCATATTCTTCCCCTCCTTGACTCTCTCTCCTTGTTCATAATTCCACCATGCAAGAGTAGATCCCTTTAGCCTTGCTTTTGCCAACTTAACCTTCTTATCATCAGGGATTTCTTTATATTAGAAATGATTGTTCAATGCCTCAATCCAATCAATCACCTCTTCATCTTCCATACTTCCACTATACATAGGAAACCCATCTATGGTGTCCCTATTGACTGACTGTAATGCATTTAAAAATGCCCTCTGGTCTGTTGGTATCTCCTCTGTCTTTTTACTGGTTTCAGCAATTTCTGCATCACCTTCATCACTGTCACTTTCCTCTTCCTTCTCTTTGCCTTTGGACTGCTTGAACTCTTCCAACTTGGATTCAAGTATCTCCTCAATCGGCTTCTTAACGGCATCCTGCGACATACTTTTGGGAGGCATCCTCTCTGCCTCTATCTCGCTTTCTTTGTTTGACATAAACATACACAGACAACACCCAAACGCCAACACTCTTGCAAATCCTCAATTTGATTTTCCGCCCAAATCTTTTTCAGGCTCTGATACCACTATGATCTAGAGCCAAACACCCTGACCTGCATTTCCCTTTGTATGTCTTGTTTTACTTGCCTATCAGCAAGATCATACACTATTGGCTGACTAAAATACCATTCCCCTAATCTGATATCTCATACTGACCCACTATCAGAAAAATATTCCCTATCAGCTTACTCAGGAATTCTCCCGCCGATTTGCATCTCTCCCCGATGTACCGATCACCCTGATACAACCAACATACATGATGTGACCTGCGGATACCAGTTTCTTCCACCGTCGCTACCGGTCGACACTTGTATCAAAGACAATGTATGTTTCAACATACAATTGCAATATGCAATCATAACATACAATCACAAGATGCATTCAGAACATGCATTCGAAAGGTTTGATCATTGACCTTCCTTGTATACAACCCGATGTACTTTTGCCTTGTACATTCGTAACATGCATTTGCAACATGCATTCAAACCCGATATGCTTGTGACATACACACTCAATAGACCTTTGCAATATACACATAGAAGGTATATCCGACATGCATTTGCGATATACACACAAAATGCATACTTAGTGAAACAATGCGGAACTTCGCCGATTTGATTCACTACAAACCCTGTGATTACACATATCTATTTCTCCTACAATCATACAGATCTTTGCACCTTGCCAACCTAGCACATGATGGTGCTAGGATCTATCTGCACTCTGCACGTGATCCTGCAAACATAAAATCAGACAAAATAGAAAACACAAAATGAAAACACTGTATAGCCATTCCACCGATTTCGAAGAAATCTAACCGGTGGAATGGGCTAAGAAATCTATCCAGCCACAAAACAACAAACCGATTGCATAGAGAAAACTAAAGGAATTGAAAGACAGAAAGATGCACAATATAGAATTTTATTATGCCTTTCTGAATGTGTATACAGATGCGCTGCTTCTCAAATACAAATCACACTATTCTGATCTCTCTTACAACTGATTACAATCGATGATCTCTGGGGGTATTTATCTACTTACCCTCCGTAGTACTTCATCGACTCCAAGCAGCTGGGAGACAACCTCCAAGTGGCTGGGAGATCCAACTGCCTAACAACTTCCTAACTGTCTAACAACCTTGCACTTATAGATTTGCCAAGTGTCCTTGGAACTTACAACACAAACCTAGATACAACCTAAATTAACATGCATTGGTCAAACAGACCTTATTACATTGAATGTTCAGCTTAGGACCTTATTAGAAACATCAAAATGAACTGTAAACAGTTAATGCCTTATGGAGGCCACTATGGATTGGGTGCTCCTGCACCACTAGTCTACCAACATATCATGCCCGTAATCCCCTTTCCTATGCAAACTTGAGAACTCCTGTGCCTAAGAGGTTTGAGACACCCTGCTTTGAAAAATATGGTGGAAAAGGTGATCCTAATATTCATGTGGCAGCATTTACAGCTATGTGTAGTGATTTTTATTTTGAAGAGGATTTGTTGGCAAAACTTTTCCCGCGATCTCTCAAAGATACTGCTTTAGAATGGTTTTTGCTCTTTGCCTCCGAATTCAATACACTCCTTTTCGCAATTGATTGATCAATTTTTACAACATTTTCAAGCAAACATCGGACCCCAAGTCACTCTTATTGACTTGGTTCAATGCAAACAAGGTCCCAAAGAAAAGTTGACTAAATTCATTAGTATCAAGGACTTTATGCACAGATTCCGTATCAAATGAAAGATGAGGATGTTCAAAAGATATTCATTACAAATCTACAACCTAACATTCATGATAAGATTCTCTTGATGAAATATAAGTCCTTTCAACATTTATGCACTGCTCTTTGTGATTATCAACTTTTGTCTAGTCAGTATGAAAACCAAAACTCATCGGCTCAAGTTGGTCGATCCATGGGTGGATCATCACAAAACAATTTTAAGAGGAACAATAATAGAAGTTTCATCGAGATCAATGGACCAAATACGAATGTGTCTGCTATAAATAATCCAAAGAAAGCATCATATCAACCAAGAAAGTTTACTCCGATATCTGAGTCCTATCATTCTATCATGAACCAAGCTGTGAGTAATAACATTCTGAAACTTCCCCCGATCAAGCCTGTTGATCCTAGTAAACAAGGACCTTACTTCGATGCAAATGCCTTTTGTCATTATCATCGGACACAAGGACATGACACTGAACGATGTATGTGTCTTAAACATGAGATAAGAGACCTTATTGATTCAAATGTTATCCAAGTATCGGGTGTGAATGATGATGGAAATAAGTCGGTTGCTCTACCAAATCAGAATTTACAAATCTTGACTAATCCTTTCCCTAAACATACTAAAAACAATATGGTGGAACAGGGTTTAATGGAAGTAGATGAGGACGATTACTTGGACTATGATAGTATCATCGGAATGATTGAAGTGGATAAGAAACAAGTGGATAATCCACCTCGTCCACGAAGAAATGGAATTTATGCTGAGGTTCCTCCCCCGTTATCCTTATATGGATCAGGAGATATTCAAAATACATCAGAAAAGCAAGAACAACAACCAATACAGATGAGTAAGATGGTACAGGATGACTCCCGTTATCATTCTAGAAAGATTCAACAATGAAAACTCGCTAAAATTGGAAAAGAGCAAGACGACAAGCAACAGTCAATAATAATAGTGGTTCTCACCCTCATAAGCAACAAAAAGTCTCATTTAAACAAGGATTTAAGGAACAAGCATTATATGATAACAAACAAGACTTTCATAAGAACCACTCAAATTTTGCATTAAATATGATCGAATACCTCTCCAAGAGGTTCGCGAGCTCCAAGATATAATACGAAGGCCCTATAGGTAAGTATCTCTAACCCTTAATCACTCTCATGATGTGCTTCCCCCGTGCTATGCTATGTGTTGTTTAGGCCTCTTGGAATGACCTTGGATTCTCCCGTAAGGTCTGGGATACCAGGAGACCACCTCTGTTGTGACCTTCTATTTGTATCATCATTCTTCTATATTGCCTCTCTCTGATTTCATTGTTGTGTGTTGTGTCTTACGGACATCGCATCGCGGTTGGTGACCTCGGGGCACCCTCCTACGTGATTGTCCCTAAGACACTTCCTTCTCCTCTCTTATTTATTATTTCCCTTCCTCTAGTGTTTCCATCTAGTAGGAGGATGATGAAAAACATTTATACTGATGCAAACCTAGTGTCCCTTTCGAATGCAATCAAAAAATGGACTTAGTTCCTAATATGACGATGGGGTTGTATATCTTATCCGACGCTTGGCTAGTGGAAGCACTCGTGCTTTCTGTGTAGTGATGATTTTGATGGTGTTCTATCTCATTTACAAATCATAAACAATATTGCTGCTCCGTGCACTTTGTCTACCTTGAATCTTTCATACCTCAGATTTCATATGCATTGATGTTGTTGTTCATCATGATGTTGTGGACACTAACATGTTTCTTGCAGGGATGTGTTTGTGGGAACATTTGGTGATCATAAAGTACATGTCACCTCTGGGGGGCATGGGCTTTGCGAAAGTCGGTGTTCCCTTGTGTGTTTTCTTCCTACCTTAATTTGCTTGATATCGATAACTGATATCAACCACCTTAAGGTGGGGCCATATATAAGATAAGCTATCTGTTATAGATGTTAGCAATGTGTTTGACCTTAGATGCAAAGACCTGGGCCTTAGGGTAGTGCATCATGCATCCTGAGTTTGTTTGCAATCAATCAATCAATCATGTAAGCCCTCTGCGGAGACGGGATATCGAACATATCCTTTTTCTCAAGCCCTCTATGGAGGCGGGGATGGTGTATTTCTCAGAGTAGATTACATCATCCTGTCAATTTCAAAAGTCCTCTACGGAGGCGGGGAGTGGTTCTGTGACTAACTCAACCCTTAAGCATGTTTTTGGTGATTGTTGTTGCGAAGCCCAATTGTCGGTGTGTGCCTATAATGTGCCTGAGATGGTGTTGGACCTAGAAATAGGTACACTCCATCACTTGTCTGTCATGTTTTCTCTGTGTCTTCAAGTGTGTGTGTTTTGGCATGCTTGTTTTGTGTGGCATGTTTGTTGCCCCATATACAAAGACTAGCGCCTTCAGGTAGTGCTTCCTACATTTTGGGAGGTTTTGCGTGTCTTGCATGTATGTTGCCCCATATATACAAAGACCTACGCCCTAGGGTAGTGCATCCTGTATTATGGGAGGTTTGTTTACTTTCCAGTACTTTCATCTGCATTTCATATATATGAAAGAAAAAAGAAAAGAAAAGAAATCATGCATGTATTCCATGCATTAATGTGTCTTATATGCATTAACTGTCTTCTTCGTGTTTTGCGTGCATGTTACTATTTTCTATGTGATTGGCGTGTCTTCTCCGTGCTTGATGTGTTTGTTGTGTTTGTGACCTTACTTTAATGCATATATTGGCCTTGCGTTTATACATACATTAAAGTGGGGGCTAAATGTAACATCGGAAAATGTCCCCTTGGGGGCTTTTCCCTCATAAGGTTTAGCTCCCGGGTCTTTTGCATGCATTTAGGACATCTTAGTTCATATTTTCGCATCCTGATGGAATGAGCCCTAGGTAAAATGACAAATGGGACCTAGGAGGACCCCTTGAGCTATACCCTGCGCAAAATAGGGGGGAGGACTTGGGTGCCCGCGCCCTAGTCCTGTCCTATTTTGGAGCAGTCCTAATTTCTCGGTGTCAGTTTATAACCGTTATTTGGGTCCTTTGCTGACACGGTAAGCTTGAATTACGAAAATCTTGGTGGGAGTGTTTATAGTTGCATATAAAAGCATGTTTAGGCATTCATTTGTAAACTAGATTTGTGAGGCCGATTATTTTACCTCCCATATTTTGATCGTTATGCTATTCAGTAGATGACACTATCAAACCTTAGTGACTATGCTTCATTTTGCAGACTTGATTTGATCCACTGATTATGTTAGGACATTGATTTGACATATGCGATTCGTTTTGATCATAGTGATGCTATTTGTGGAAATTGATTTACGAGTTTATATTTGATGATGTTTTGTGATGAGATTCTAGTTGTTTATGTGATATGGTCTAATTGACATGTGATTGGATAATGCAGTTTAATTTGGATTAATGTATTGATGTTATTGTTGTATTCGATTGTGTGAATTTAATTCCAGTTGCTTCAGCTATCACTTTTCATGACAGAACTGACACTTGATCGAGATGTGCAGGTTTTACATTCCCTAGCCACGGGAAATCGGAGGTAGGATTCACACTATGTTATCCCCTGTAAAACCGATCCATTCCCAAGAGGGATAAGGATCACATTTGAATTTGAATGTTGAATTATAGTGCTTGATTTGATTCTATTTATTTCAGCCTTAGTACCCTTTATTATTTAAAATTGATTAATAATAAGTGTTGTACAATTTTATTTTGATTTATGTCACTTGGTATTTATATTTTTTTAGGCCATTTAAATGTGGATTTTTAACCCCGTCATGAACCCTAGGGTCCCAAAAGTTACCCTAGGTGGTCAACCATGAGTCTAGGGTCAACTTGGACTATCTAACCCTAGTTTTGACTCATCTTAGGTCACCCTAAACCATGGTTGAGTAAAAGTGACGAATTTAGAAAAGAGGGAAGATGGGGGATGGGCCTTGCCTTGGGAAGGACTCATCTCCCATCCCAAAGTTTTGGGAATCATTCCCAAGGAAGACTTGGGAGGTCTCCAAGAGTCCTCCCAAACTCCCAAGTGAGTGGGAGCACCACTCAAGACCCTTGTCTTCTTGAGGTGTGAGTGGAAATCCAACTCACCAGTTGTCCCCCTCCCACAAGTGGATGAGGTGGAGATGGAGGTGGAGTGAGAGGACATTTGTCATCCTCTTACCTTCTCACTCTTACAAGTGGCTTTGGAGAGGGAGGAGATGGTGACAAATGTCACCTTCTCATTCCCTCAAGGCCAAGTAGATGGCCTATAATAGCTCCTCTTGTTGAGGAGTGGGGGTTCTCCTTCTTTTGGTTCTTTTCTTTTCTAGTTCTATTCCTTACAATTTTTGAGAGTTCTTGCAAATTTCAGTTTCTTTTCTAGTTTGGAGGAGTTTGGAGAAATTCTAGAAGTTGGAAGGCTTGGGAAGGCTTGGAGCTCTTCACCAAACTACTTACATTAAAGGGGCTTGTAAGGTAGGCTTCTTAACTTGTTATCTCAACTTTGCTTGTATAATGTGTTGTGGTTTAGTTTGTGGATGTTTTGTTGTTTTGCATTGTGATGTTGGGATGGGTGTTATGGTGAGAGCACCTCCAATGGAGGTAATGCTCAACTTGTATGGGTAGGGGAAAGGAACATCCTTGGGGGCTCTCCCACAGTTGTATTTGTGCCTTGAGGGCTTTTATTTGTGGAGGAGAATGTTGAATGGCAAGAGTGTCATGGAGATTTTATGTGATATTTGTGGAGGTTGGTGTTATGGAGATTTTTGGCTTGAGGCCATGGGTTGTGATTTATTGGATGGCAAGAGTGCCATGGAGTATTTGTGATTTGGAGGATGGTGGTGTTTTGATGATTTTGGCTTGAGGCCATGTGTTGAGATTTTTATCATTTGGGAGCCCTTTTAAGTTGAGGGGTCTATTCCCTACCCTCACCAAGCTCATGTATATGAGTTAAGTTATGTGTAAAACCTATGGGGTTGTTATGTTTTTGTGTTATTGTGAGTGCTTTTGTTGTGGAATGAAACCCTGTGTGAAATCCCTACCTCCCTAGCTCGGGGGTGACCCACTTGCGGGTCTATGGTAGGGAGGAGAGCTTTTGAAGTGGCTAGTTTTTGTTGCCCTTGTTGTTGTGTATGTTGCAGGTTTTATGTGGAGAAGGAAGTGGATGAAAGCCTCCTTGTGTGGATTTAGTGGCAGTTTTCTTTTGGCTGTTGGAGCCATGGCCATGTGGCCTTATTATATTGTAATTTATGTGAGAAACTGCCAAGTTATTGTCATGGAATTGGCTGTAAATGATTAGCCAATGTAACCTTCTGTCATTGAGTTTAAATTAGTTTATTTCCTTTATTATGAGGTTACTTAATGCTGAAAGAAAGGATGGAAAGAATTGCATCCCCTGGTTATGTAAAGCTGTTATTTACTATTTCTTGTGAAGTTGTGAGGATATGAAATGTATGTGAAAATATGTAAATAAAATTTACTGTCAATATAGTTATCAAAAAGGAAATTATGCATGAGAGTGTTTCAATCTTCTGTCCCATTCTTTTCAAAAGAAATACATGTGAGAATGTAGTTAAATAAAGATTATTTCATTTCAAAAAAAAAGAAGATAATGTATTCTACACTTCTGCCATCTATCCTTTCAAATAAAGTGCTATTGATTTATTTGTGTCATAAAACAGTAAGTTAGTATTCTGTAAATGATCATTGTGTGTTGTTGTAGAAAAACTTGTAACTCTTTTGATGTGTATGTTTAAGAATGTATATACACATAGGAAAATAAAGATATGTTTGTAAAGTGTATTTTTTTCTTGTTAAATAAATTTAGAAAGTATGAGTGTTATATATATATATATATATATATGCACAAACACAAGCATGCATATATTTAGTATATGTTTATATAACAATATATAAAAAAAAAATACATATCACATGTTAAGAGAAAAAAAAAAGGGGATATAATTTCTGGAAAAAAAAACATATACATATGTATATATAAATATATACATATGTGTATACATTTATATATATATATATATATTATAAGCAAAAAAAATATATAAACATAAAAAAAAATGAAAAAAAAAAAGAAAACAAAGAAGGGACTGTGGGCAGTGCCCACAGTCCCGACCATTAGCAAGAGAGGGGTGTGGGGGAGGCGGAGCCTCCACCCACACCCGCAGGTGTGGGTGGGGGCTCCACCTCCCCCACACCCCACACACACTTTACCCCCCCCCCCTGTAGCCCCTGCAGCGCACACCCCGCACCTCCTAACCCCCTCTGCCCCCCCTACGCAACGGCTACCCCACACCACACAGGCCTCCACACCCCCCTCCCCAAACACCGCCAGTCCCCACACACCACCTCCCGCGGCCATCTCTCCCTCCACAGTGGCACCTCCATGCCCCGCTACCCCCGTCGACAGCGCCGCTCCCCACTGCGACCTCCCCACTCTGTTCCTCCGTTACCTCTGCGCGCTGCGGCCATTCCCACCGCCATTCGGCCACCCATGGCTCTCTTACCTTGCAACAAATATTAAACTTAGAATATTTTCCTTAAACTTCCTCTAGTAAATATACGGTTTAGAGTGCTATCACTTAAAAAAAAACTATAGCTATGTATACCTCCGGGTATCATCCATGGCTTCCACCTTTCCTCACCAAACCCTAACCTGCACACCAACACAAAGGAAGAAGAGAGAAAAGAGATTAGGGCACAATGAAATGAGAAATGGAGTTAGGGTAAATTAGAGAAGTAATATCAAAGGATGATTTAGGTTTCATTGGAACACTTAGAGTTTTAAACAATAGGGGATTTCTATTTTAGAAAACCATAATTCTTTTTTTTATTTGATTTACTTGAGTGGGATTTGTGAGGAAGTGGGTTCCAAATTTTAATTTCTCTAACACCTCACATTTCCTTTATTTTTATAATTTTTAACTCTTGGGAATACCCTCTGAAATATTTGAACTTATTTTTGTATGGGATAATGTATACAATTGATTTTGTCTTGTGAGTTTAAATTTAAATTGTTTGGGGAGGAATTCAATTTTATTCTTCTCGGGAGAGACTTTCCTTTTTGAAATTATCTTACCTTGGCGAGTTTTGAACGTTATAAATAATTATTATTTAATTTATCATTATTTTTGCGGGAATGAGTATCTTATTCCCTTCCCTTCCATTTTTTTGAAATCGTCGATAAATATAATGTCGATTTTACGTTTATTAACGGGTTCAAGTTTGGGATCCACTTTGCGATTTGTTATTTTATTTTTTTAATTTACTTTAAATTTTAATTCTGTTATGCCAGGTTGGGTTATTCGACCTTGGTAGAGTATTTGTTTTAATATTTCATGACCTTGTGTTGAATCGTTTGAAATTGGTTTTTAGGTTCTATTTAATATCACTCTTAAATTTCGTGTTCCTAATTGTGAATATTTCTAAATATTTAAATCTATTTTTACGTTCAACCGAGGATGAGCTATGCTAGTTTTTTTCTAGGGTTTGAATTTACTTATTTTATTAATTTCTTGTCCACTTTTCCACATCAAACACGTGCCTTCCCGTCAACATAATTAATCATTTTTCGATCTGAGTTAAGTTAGGGATTCGATGTTGGATTCAGCTTCGCCTAGGTAATTTAGGATACAGGTTGGAATCACTCTAACCCTAGAAGCGACACACTTCGTGACACATGACCCTAGAGGACCTTCGCCAACATGGTTACGTCAACCTGTCTACGTCGTTATGTATAGCCACCGAGCACGCAGACGCATGCGAGGGGCTTCTTAGGGTTATAAAGAAAAAAATTTCGTGGCCCGTGTCATGACCACATGGCGAATGTGGTCGTGACACGGGCATTTGTGCGTCGCGTCCGTGCGGGAGATGCGGGCGTGACATTTGGTATCAAAGCCAAGTTTTTAAAACACTGGGCTTGTTTTAGGCACATTATTGTTCCGCAACTTAACTGATTTGGTGGTTACCTCATTTTGTAGGATGCCTCCCAGACGAGTTCGACGAATACAGTCCCGCCGCACTCCACCCCCCGTGGTGCACACCGACTCTTCAGCTGAGGAACAGGAGTAGCCACTCCTCCAGCCACAGCCAGTTCCACCGCCACAGCTAGTTCCACAGGCACAGATAGTTCCACAGGCACAACCAGTTCCTCAGGTACCGCAGGCACCACCAGTCCCACCAGATATGGGACCCCAGATATTACAGGCCTTATAGGCAATCCTAGATAGGCTTCCACTAGCTATAGTGGAGCCACGTGTAGAGCCCCGCGTAGAGCCACAAGAGGCACCACGTGTGGAGCCTTACATCGAGCTGCCAGAGACAGAGGAGGTTGGTTTGGCCGACAAGGCCCGTAGCAGGAGCCCCAAACATCATGCTAGGCATGACAAGGCAGTGCAAGTAGAGCACTTTGGTCACAGGCCTTATTACTATCATGCAGATGAGCCTATCAGGGGACACAGAGATAGAGGAGATCCCATCAGGGACATTTTGAGGTTGAACCCTCCTACATTCGTCGGGACCACAGAGGGAGCTGAGGCAGAAGCTTGGCTTATTAGTTTAGACAGGTGCTTCACGTTGCTTCCCTACGAGGGCAACATGAAGGCCCATGTGGCGGTACACTTGTTACGAGATGCAGCAGCTACCTGGTGGCGCATTGAGGAGTGCAAGCGCCACCTTTCTTTAAACACCCTCTCATGGGAGACCGTTATTGAGCGCTTCAATGCGTGATACCTATCAGACCATTATAGACAGCGTCGTATAGACGAGTTCCATGACCTACAGCAGAGGGGACTCACAGTGGCACTGTATGAGAGTAGGTTTACAGAGTTATCCAAATATGCGGAGTATCTCCATGACGAGAAACTCCTGGTACATAAGTTTATCAGAGGACTGAACCACATTATAGCAGGGCCTGTTCAGATGGCAGATCCCCAAACTTTGAGTGATGTTGCCGAGAAGGCATATATCACTGAGGAGATTCTGGGACGAGGGCAGAGTTCATGCCCTCAGTTTCAGGATCGTGGACAGTAGCAGAATCAGCAGAGTCACCGCAGGCCACCTCCGCCACCTAGGGGAGGAGGATTTAGTTTTGTACCCTTACCTTCTAGGTCCCCATAGTAGCAGCAGCCACAGTAGCCGCGAGCTGCAGGACCTGCACGATTGCAGCAGTCTTTTGGAGGATCACAGAGTTCCACGGGCTGACCTACGCAGCAGCAGCCGTCGAGCAGGACACAGACGGTACACATTCAAGCTCGAGGACCATACTATGTTTGTGGTGGAGCGGGACACCTAGCCAGAGAGTGTCCACAGGGCTTTATAGCAGGGGGACAGCCTCGTGCTGGAGGATCCAAGCTGACAATTGGAGATGTGGGTAGATCCCACCACATGTTGGCAGCGGTTGACAACCGCAAGGCTGACTTTCAGACCCCCATCCTTGAGACTACGAGTAAAGGCAAACGGGCAATTAGATTTGGAGCCAATTCGTATTTTGGTTCGTCGGACGCTAGACCTTCGAGGTCGAGAGTTGGACCAGGTTAGGATCCAGTGGGATCGTTATGACGAGGTCACAGTGACTTAGGAGTATGCATCTAGTTTGAGGGCAGTCTATCCTCACCTATTTGACAATTTCTAGGAGGAACTTTAGTCTTAGGGGGGGAGGATGTGAGGCCAATTATTTTACCTCCCATATTTTGATCGTTATGCTATTCAGTAGATACCTTAGTGACTATGCTTCATTTTGCAGACTTGATTTGATCCACTGATTATGTTAGGACATTGATTTGACATATACGATTCGTTTTGATCATAATGATGCTATTTGTGGAAATTGATTTACAAGTTTATATTTGATGATGTTTTGTGATGAGATTCTAGTTGTTTATGTGATATGGTCTAATTGACATGTGATTGGATAATGCAATTTAATTTGGATTAATGTATTGATGTTATTGCTGTATTCGATTGTGTGAATTTAATTCCAGTTGCTTCGGCTATCACTTTTCATGACAGAACTGACACTTGATCGAGATGTGCGGGTTTTACATTCCCTAGCCACGGGAAATCAGAGGTAGGATTCACACTATGTTATCCCCTGTAAAACCGATCCATTCCCAAGAGGGATAAGGATCACGTTTGAATTTGAATGATGAATTATAGTGCTTGATTTGATTCTATTTATTTCAGCCTTAGTACCCTTTTTTATTTAAAATTGATTAATAATAAGTGTTGTACAATTTTATTTTGATTTATGCCACTTGGTATTTATATATTTTTTAGGCCATTTAAATGTGGATTTTTAACCCTGTCATGAACCCTAGGGTCCCAAAAGTTACCCTAGGTGCTCAACCATGAGTCTAGGGTCAACTTGGACTATCTAACCCTAGTTTTGACTCATCTTAGGTCACCCTAAACCATGGTTGAGTAAAAGTGACGAATTTAGAAAAGAGGGAAGATGGGGGATGGGCCTTGCCTTGGGAAGGACTCATCTCCCATCCCAAAGTTTTGGGAATCATTCCCAAGGAAGACTTGGGAGGTCTCCAAGAGTCCTCCCAAACTCCCAAGTGAGTGGGAGCACCACTCAAGACCCTTGTCTTCTTGAGGTGTGAGTGGGAATCCAACTCACCATTTGTCCCCCTCGCACAAGTGGATGAGGTGGAGATGGAGGTGGAGTGAGAGGACATTTGTCATCCTCTTACCTTCTCACTCTTACAAGTGGCTTTGGAGAGGGAGGAGATGGTGACAAATGTCACCTTCTCATTCCCTCAAGGCCAAGTAGATGGCCTATAATAGCTCCTCTTGTTGAGGAGTGGGGGTTCTCCTTCTTTTGGTTCTTTTCTTTTCTAGTTCTATTCCTTGTAATTTTTGAGAGTTCTTGCAAATTTCAGTTTCTTTTCTAGTTTGGAGGAGTTTGGAGAAATTCTAGAAGTTGGAAGGCTTGGGAAGGCTTGGAGCTCTTCACCAAACTACTTCCATTAAAGGGGCTTGTAAGGTAGGCTTCTTAACTTGTTATCTCAACTTTGCTTGTATAATGTGTTGTGGTTTAGTTTGTGGATGTTTTGTTGTTTTGCATTGTGATGTTGGATGGGTGTTATGGTGAGAGCACCTCCAATGGAGGTAATGCTCAACTTGTATGGGTAGGGGAAAGGAAAATCCTTGGGGGCTCTCCCACAGTTGTATTTGTGCCTTGAGGGCTTTTATTTGTGGAGGAGAATGTTGAATGGCAAGAGTGCCATGGAGATTTTATGTGATATTTGTGGAGGTTGGTGTTATAGAGATTTTTGGCTTGAGGCCATGGGTTGTGATTTATTGGATGGCAAGAGTGCCACGGAGTATTTGTGATTTGGAGGATGGTGGTGTTTTGATGATTTTGGCTTGAGGCCATGTGTTGAGATTTTTATCATTTGGGAGCCCTTTTAAGTTGAGGGGTCTATTCTCTACCCTCACCAAGCTCATGTATATGAGTTAAGTTATGTGTAAAACCTATGGGGTTGTTCTGTTTTTGTGTTATTGTGAGTGCTTTTGTTGTGGAATGAAACCCTGTGTGAAATCCCTACCTCCCTAGCTCGGGGGTGACCCACTTGTGGGTCTATGGTAGGGAGGAGAGCTTTTGAAGTGGCTGGTTTTGTTGCCCTTGTTGTTGTGTATGTTGCAGGTTTTATGTGGAGAAGGAAGTGGATGAAAGCCTCCTTGTGTGGATTTAGTGGCAATTTTCTTTTGGCTGTTGGAGCCATGGCCATGTGGCCTTATTATATTGTAATTTATGTGAGAAACTGCCAAGTTATTGTCATGGAATTGGCTGTAAATGATTAGCCAATGTAACCTTCTGTCATTGAGTTTAAATTAGTTTATTTCCTTTATTATGAGGTTACTTAATGCTGAAAGAAAGGATGGAAAGAATTGCATCCCCTGGTTATGTAAAGTTGTTATTTACTATTTCTTGTGAAGTTGTGAGGATGTGAAATGTATGTGAAAATATGTAAATAAAATTTACTGTCAATATAGTTATCAAAAAGGAAATTATGCATGAGAGTGTTTCAATCTTCTGTCCCATTCTTTTCAAAAGAAATACATGTGAGAATGTAGTTGAATAAAGATTGTTTCATTTCAAAAAAAAAGAAGATAATGTATTCTACACTTCTGCCATCCATCCTTTCAAATAAAGTGCTATTGATTTATTTGTGTCATAAAATAGTAAGTTAGTATTCTGTAAATGATCATTGTGTGTTGTTGTAGAAAAACTTGTAACTCTTTTGCTGTGTATGTTTAAGAATGTATATACACATAGGAAAATAAAGATATGTTTGTAAAGTGTATTTTTTTCTTGTTAAATAAATTTAGAAAGTATGAGTGTTGTATGTATATATATATATATATGCACAAACACAAGCATGCATATATTTAGTATATGTTTATATAACAATATAAAAAAAATACATATCACATGTTAAGAGAAAAAAAAAGGGGATATAAATTCTGGAAAAAAAAACATATACATATGTATATATAAATATATACATATGTGTATACATTTATATATAAATATATACATATATATACTATATATATTATATGCAAAAAAAAAAATATAAAAAAAAAATGAAAAAAGAAAAAATGAAAAAAAAAAAAGAAAACAGAGAAGGGACTGTGGGCAGCGCCCACAGTCCCGACCTTTAACAAGAGAGGGGTGTGGGGGAGGCGGAGCCTCCACCCACACCCCACACACACCTTACCCCCCCCCCCCCCGTAGCCCCTGCAGCGCACACCCCGCGCCTCCTAACCCCCTCTGCCCCCCCTATGCAGCAGCTACCCCACACCACATAGGCCTCCACACACCGTACCCCCCTCCCCAAACATCGCCAGTCCCCACACCCCACACACCACCTCCCGCGGCCATCTCTCCCTCCGCAACGGCACCTCCATGCCCCGCTACCCCCGTCGACAGCGCCGCTCCCCACTGCGACGTCCCCACTCCATTCCTCCGTTACCTCTGCGCGCTGCGGCCATTCCCACCACTATTCAGCCACCCATGGCTCTCTTACCCTGCAACAAATATTAAACTTAGAATGTTTTCCTTAAACTTCCTCTGGTAAATATACGATTCAGAGTGCTATCACTTAAAAAAAACTATAGCTGTGTATACCTCCGGGTATCATCCATGGCTTCCACCTTTCCTCACCAAACCCTAACCTGCACACCAACACAAAGGAACAAGAGAGAAAAGAGATTAGGGCACAATGAAATGAGAAATGGAGTTAGGGTAAATTAGAGGAGAAGTAATATCAAAGGATGATTTAGGTTTCATTGGAACACTTAGAGTTTTAAACAATAGGGGATTTCTATTTTAGAAAACCATAATTCTTTTTTTTATTTGATTTACTTGAGTGGGATTTGTGAGGAAGTGGGTTCCAAATTTTAATTTCTCTAACACCTCACATTTCCTTTATTTTTATAATTTTTAACTCTTGGGAATACCCTCTGAAATATTTGAACTTATTTTTGTATGGGATAATGTATACAATTGATTTTGTCTTGTGAGTTTAAATTTAAATTGTTTGGGGAGGAATTCAATTTTATTCTTCTCGGGAGAGACTTTCCTTCTTGAAATTATCTTACCTTGGCGAGTTTTGAACGTTATAAATAATTATTATTTAATTTATCATTATTTTTGTGGGAATGAGTATCTTATTCCCTTCCCTTCCATTTTTTTGAAATCGTCGATAAATATAATGTCGATTTTACATTTATTAACGGGTTCAAGTTTGGGATCCACTTTGCGATTTGTTATTTTATTTTTTTAATTTACTTTAAATTTTAATCCCGTTATGCCAGGTTGGGTTATTCGACCTTGGTAGAGTATTTGTTTTAATATTTCATGACCTTGTGTTGAATCGTTTGAAATTGGTTTTTAGGTTCTATTTAATATCACTCTTAAATTTCGTGTTCCTAATTGTGAATATTTCTAAATATTTAAATCTATTTTTACGTTCAACCGAGGACGAGCTATGCTAGTTTTTTTCTAGGGTTTGAATTTACTTATTTTATTAATTTCTTGTCCACTTTTCCACATCAAACACGCGCCTTCCCGTCAACATAATTAATCATTTTTCGATCTGAGTTAAGTTAGGGATTCGATGTTGGATTCAGCTTCGCCTAGGTAATTTAGGATACAAGTTGGAATCGATCTAACCCTAGAAGCGACACACTTCGTGACGCATGACCCTAGACGACCTTCACCAACATGGTTACGTCGACCTATCTACGCCGTTATGTATAGCCACCGAGCACGCAGACGCGTGCGAGGGGCTTCTTAGGGTTATAAAGAAAAAAAATTCGTGGCTCGTGTCGTGACCACATGGCGAATGTGGTCGTGACATGGGCATTTGTGCGTCGCGTCCGTGCAGGAGATGCGGGCTTGACAAGATTTCAATTAGATGATTACTAGCAAGCTATTGTGTTCTCAAGGTGATTCAAGGATTTCATAGTGTTGCAAGAGCAGACTTGTTTTGTTTATGTGTTTGTATTTGCAGATTTGAGCATTCATCTCCTCATGGAATGAAGAGCATCTTCCTCCCATGATATCTTCACTACAAGGTGATATCATTGTACTTTTTATCATCATTTCATTTGGATTTGGCCTCTGCCTCACAAGGGCAAACTCTCTCTATCTAACAAAGGTGTTTGGAAGACTTAAGTGTCCTTCTGGGGCTTGACCGAGGCAAGATACTAAACACCACAACCCCCAAACCAAGTTTTCATGATTGTAGGTTACAGGTTGAGGAGCTGGACTGAGTGGAGTTGCAAAGGAGCATATTGGAGTGTCTGAAGTGTAGGAAAGGAAGAAAATCTACCCCGTGGACTAGGGCGCCTGCTCCCTAGTCCTGAAAGTTCTGTTTTGGGAAAATCTCTGATACAGAAGATTCAGGTTACAGATCTTGTTACCAGATCTGGACAGAAAATAGGGCCTTGGACTTGGGCGCCCACCCCTGTGTCCCTAACTTTTCTACCTCGGATCCCCGAGAATAGGTACTCTGTAATTTGGTATTTTGCTTCCGTCTGTAGCAGCATTTTCTGTTATTTGTTAGTTTATTGTCGTATTTGCATAATTAGGGTTTTAATGGTCAATTGAGCATAAGAGAAGGAAAAGTGATAATTAAATTCCCTAATCCAAGTTTTCCTACATCTTACAATGATCTAGGGTATGATAGTGAATTGCCACTCGACTCTAGATCCTTGAATGTAAAGTGGAACGGAGGATTTAAACATCAAAACACTAAAACATTAACAAATCCAATTTTCCACTAAACAACACCTTACAACTCATCACAAGATGTTGACACATGGAAAAAGTGCCACCTTGGAAATCCCATGCCCTGTTTTGGTGGAGCACAATTATTAAATAAAATACATTAAACAATTTCCAAATAATTATGGGAAAATGATTAATAATAAATAAATAAATTTAGGAACTTGCAAAGGTTGAGACACCTTAATTCCCAACACAAATATTGTATCTCTCAATCTAACAATTCCTTACTAATGCAATAAACTGCATGCTCTTTGCATTCATCATGACGTGCTAAGAGTGCTCCAATTGTAAATTATGTAGTTGACATATATATAGTAATAATGGTTTCCCATGAATGATAGACATGAGGGCCAAAGGACTAAGCAAATATTATTTCATTTCCTCAAATTCCTTTGACAATCATCATTCCAATCAAACTTAACATCTTTCTTTAAAAGTCTAATGAATGACAAGGTTTTATCCACCCTCATGGGGGAAGAGGCTGAAAATAATGATAATAATGATAAATCAAATGATGATAAACAACAATGGTATCACCTATGTGATGATCCCTTTGAATGATGAAGATCCTTCAACTCCTAAGGTGGATAGATGATAGCTTCATCCCTAGAAGCAAACATACAATAAAAACACACAAGTCTGTTATGGAATCATAATTAATGCTCTTGCTTTCTTTCCTTCAATATCTCAAGTTAGATATATCCATCTTAATTCATAGTGAATTCAAAAACACACTTATATATGCTTTCCCACTAACAATCATGAAATTAAACCAAAAGAGTTGACAAGGAGAGACCTTTTAAAAGGTCCCAGGCCAACCAATACTTAAATTAGACCCAACCTAAAAGGAGGGACATGGGTGGTATTGCCCATGTTCATCAGCCCTATTTATGTCTGGAATAAGGTAAAGCATGGGGCCCATACTCCAATTTCACTTGGGTGTTGCACAATTTTGCATCGGGATGATGATTTAGAATGTATAATGTAATAAATGGGACCTAGGAGCTAAACAAGGAGGTAAAAAGACAAGTGGACACTTTTACTCCATAACAATGGCATTGTTGTTTGGAGGATGTGTTCATATGATCTATATGTTTGCTAGTTTCAGGTGTTGAAGTGCATCACAAGTCTATTTTTCACTGTTCTATCTCAAGACTAGGTGTTTAGTGTTTGTAAGTGATGCCAGGTTCAGTATCCGTTTGTTTGTGCATGAAAGAAAACATATATTTTAGAGGAAGGAATGTTTGAGAAGGTTTGTGTAAGTCTTATGTTGCTTGTGAAGTGATCTGCATGGTTCTAATTGGTCTCACTGGTACTGCTTTAGGATTGGAGCTACTTTGAGGAAGGTTAAGTGTTTGTTGGGCTGACTTGATGTGTTTTGATGATCCTGCCGAATGTTTTGAGGTGTGCGCTATCTTGGAAGAATGTATTAAGGAAGAATAGGTCTTGGTTATCACTTGGATTGAACTACATTTGATTTCTATATCATTTGGAAACCGACTCGGTGTGGCCATTGCATGTTTCATGTTTACATGTTTCATCTTGGTTGACGTAGGAGAAAGATTTTGTAATTTGCAGAAGGTATAAATAAAATATTTTATTTGGTGTGAAATGTAAGAGTATGTGAGAGGATGCAAGGTTATGTGAGTGTGAAAGTGAGTGAGTGTGTATGTGAAGATGTGTTGAAGGCAGCAGTGTTTTTTGTATAGAGGAAGTGAAGATTTGAGTCAGAGTGAAGTGTGCGGATGTTGCGGAGGTGTGTGATCAGTGAGATGTATTGAGTGTGATGTTAAGAGGTTGTAGCCTCATTTTGTAAGTGTTGTAGTATTGTATTTCAGGGAGTTGCATCTTCTTTTGGGTTGTAGCCCATAAATAATATTGTAATCTTGTTTTTATTTGTGAGGCTGGATTTGGATAGTAGATCCAAGCAGCTTACTCATCGTGGTTTTTCTCTTCTAAGGTTTTCCACATAAATCTAGTGTTATGTTTGTGTGCTCATGTGTTGTGCTTTAATTTGCTTAATTATCTGTATCACTTATTTAAGAGAGTAAAAGGATTTGGTTGATAGAGTTGAACTGGATTAAGTTTTTGCATATACTGATTCACCCCCCTCTCAGTATATCAGTGTGTTCTAATGGAAAAATATTCAGAAAAGATATGCATTTATTTCTTTTGGTTCTGCAAATGTAAAAAAAAAATATTTCACTCATGTTTATCATGTTTCATTTACTTTCTTAGTAAATTGTTGCGTAATTACGAGTAATATGAGAAGGTATGTTACATTTGTGACCATAAAAAAAGTTCACTATGTGTAGGGAGGCTATGGCCCTTCTTTGTTGTACTTAGTTGATATTTTTTTTATGGATGTATTTACAATGTATGATGTCAAGTGGGAGAATGTTAGGATTAAGGTGTCATCAATGTTGTAAATCTGATATATTTAATTACTTCTAGTATTATTTTGTAAATATATTCATAAGGGATGTAGGATCAACTAACTATAGTAAATATTTATTTACGCTGATGGTAATTATGTAATTTTACCTTAGGATGGTAAATAGGTAAATATGGGGCATCAAAGTTCATTAATTGACTTATGATAAATATAAGAGCATCTTCTATGGTTAGAGTCTTACACGTTGTGGAGGTTATGATAGATGTAAGACACTAAAATTAGCCAAATTCCCAAAGTGGGCATTGAATTTTCCCAAGTATGGGTGCCATGTTTGATGTAACTTCCTTTGTAAGCTTGCATTTCTATTTAATAAAAGCTTGAGGAGTGCATTGTATGAGAGTTGAATGTTTTTAGGTACATAGGTATAGTCAAATTGGATGCAGGATTGAAGGAAGTTGTATGTTTTGTAACCTCTTTGTAGATAATACAAACTTGTCCTTTATTCTAGAGGAGTTTTTTTTTTCGAAAAGGGTTTTCTCTACGTAAATCTCTTTGTTATTTGTATGGATCTTGAGTATTGTTAATTTTCTTCATTGTTATTTTGCATTAACTTAAATCTTCATTGGCATTCTATAGTTTTATTTCAAATTTACAATAATATTTCAGATTACCATATTGTAGTAGTTTCATTTATTTCTAATAGTTGGATCCCAGCTTTTGAGTGGAGGCTATGAGTATTTCTTGTCATTCGGTACTAATCTCCTTTCTCAACTCTTGTAGATAAGACTCCATATGACGTGTGGACATGTAAGAAACCATTAATGTCATATCTAAGAGTTTTGGCTATGAGGCTCTTGTTCACATTTCTAAGGAAAAATGATTTAAGTTGGATCCTAAAGCATAAAAAATACAACTTTTTTGGCTATAATGAGAATGTAAAAGATTATAAGCTTTTGAATCCACTAACCCTAAAAATTATTTATTTTAGAGATTGTATTTTTAGGAAACTTATCAGATATTTTAGAATACTATGCTTCTATTGATTTTGTTCAATAATTTACATAATACTAATTTAGGGCTTGCATCTCCTATATTATAGGAGAGCTCCTAAAACCATTCCTTTACATAGATACTCATGAGATAAAACAATAACAAACACTCACGAGAATTAAAAAACACCTAACAAGCCTAGCCATAGGAATATGAATGATGTAATATTCCTAGCAAAACTTAAAGTATTTTCAAATCCTGTGCAAGCAAAGGAAAATAAGGAAAATAAAATAGTACATTAGATTTTGTTGGTGACTATGACATCGGAGTTACAATTTATTTTTAGCATGTTGAACTATGGAGCATTGGATTTTGTGCCTAATTTGGTACCATATTTGTCCATGGAATCTTGGCCCATGGTTTTGGTAAAAATACTTGTGGTTTATTGTTTGGGCTTGCTCTATTTATTGAATGCTTGAGATGGAGGTATTATGTACTTGTATTTACAAGAATGTTATTCTATTAGAATATCTTTGGACTTGGTGTTGATCTCCTATAAAGGCTTGGAGGATGCTATTATATTGTAACCATTTTGTTACTAGAATACATTGGTTGGGAGTTTTGGAGGCTAGGCTTTTTCTCGAAAGGGTTTTCCCATGGTATTTTTTCTATTTCGCACTACTTTTCTTGTAGATCAATTGAGAAGTTTCATCTAGCCTCTTTTCACTTACATGTTGACATTCAAAAAGGCCCATTACTTTGTATGGACCCCCAATATATTCTTTTATGTCTAAATATTTACTTTACATGCATGTTTGTGAGTGACACATACTTTGAGATACATGATCCTTCTAGGATTCACATGCACCTCAAAGTAGGGGTAAAATGTAATTGTGAAATTTATGCACCCATGCCATTTCCCCTTATATTTTGTTCTCATTTTAAGATAATGGCTTAATATAATTACATATCAACAAATGGAACACTCTCAAGTGTGAAGTTGGCCCTTCCCCGATGCGGGTATCCATTCATTAGCACACATTGCCATATTTTCATACCCCACCTTATGCATATATGCACACATGTTGATATAGTTACCCAAATTACACATTAAGTATACATATTCATACAACTATCCCCATACATCTAATTTTTTCCTGAATTTGACATTTTCCATGTCCCAAGTCAGTTTAATAGATGTGGGGTCGACCCCACACCATAAATTTGAACCTTGAAGTTTCAAATTTTAAATTCAATTTTTTGGCAGGTAAAAGTTCAAACCTGTGTCACACTTTCAACCAACTAAATAGGTAATAGTTTTAGTGCACACATTTTAATATATTTACCCAAATTACAAATCAAGTATACCTATACATACAACTATCCCTATACATCTAATGTTTGCCTTAATTTGATATTTCCCATGTCTCAAGTCATTTTAATAGATGTAGGGTCAACCCAACACCTGAAATTTGACCCTTGGAATATCAAATTTCAAATTCAATTTTTTGGCCAACTCTTGCCCATTATTTTCCTACAAAGGGCCAACTAAACACACATTTGCATGATTTATTTCTATGTCTTTGTAGTTAAAGGCATTCAATTGTATTCAGTTCACATCCCATGCTATCTCCTCATCTTTTCAGTAATCTTCATAGTCATTTGTATTTAAGGAAGGAACACCTAGGTTTGCCTCACTAAAACAAATCTAGATCTACAAAATTGTCCTGGAACATTTTGCACAATTGACACTTGTTATCTTTGATCCTTCACACAATTTTTTTGGGCTTGACCTAGGAGAAAGCAACATATGATAGGCCTCCAAAAGTATTTCTAAATACTACTAATCCATATAGCAAAGGAAAGAAAGGAAAAATTAGAGAATCAAGAAGCAAAAGTGTGGATATTGTAAGATCATTTATGTGGGTTACTAGACATTTTTACTATTGCAAATTTAACCTAGATTTGTGGACTCAACCCTTCAAAGTGCAGATTAATTGTTCCAAATCTGAAATAGAAGTGTGACAAAGACTTATCATTTATAACCCTAAGACATTTTGAGTTCAACGTCTACAACTAATTTTTGAGCATCTTCTTCGTACCTCAAACTAAATACCTTATTTCCTAATTTAATATTTAATACTTCAATTATCTATACGCATACCTACACTACAACTCCGGTAACTAAATTAATCTATACTTTTAACTACTTATTAATTGATTAAGCAAATTCGTAGAAGTTTATGTAAACGATTTTGGTAGTTCATAAACAAAGTTAACGTGCACTTACTAGTATTATGTGTCCAAGTTTGTCGGGCTCTACCTAAATATGTCACGTTAACCGAGTTTTATTGTTTAATTTGATTTTAAAACTTGAGGAACCAATTTCGTGGAATGCTCCTTTTGCGGTTCAGTGATATAATATTGTAATTATGACTTGTCGTGCAAAGCGCGTTTTATTGTTTAATTAAATTAAGAGAGCAATAAACCCATTCCACTATATAGCCCAACTACCATGCAGTTTCGCAGAGCCATCTATGAACCCTATCGAATATAAATCTCCCCTAAGCTTTTATTTTGTTTGTTATGATTTTATTTACTCATGTGAGAGTGTGTTTTAATGAAGATGTTGAGCAGTGTGTTACGGAAGTTAATCTAAGAGTGTGTTTCAATGAAGATGTTGAGCAGTGTGTTAGGCAAGTTAATCTAAGAGTGTGTTTAAATAAAGATGTTGACCAGTATGTGTATGGAGGATCGAGCTTGTTGTGGTAGTATTCAGGCAAGCGAGAAATTGTGTGAGACTGAGAAATAAAATTAAACAAGTGCTGAAATGCAGCTTCAGTTCCTGCACAGGAATGCATTGTTGATTTGCGGTTTGAGCTTGATGTGATTGTACATTTGGTCAAATTAGAATTTGTGTCAGTAAGAAATAAAATGAAACAAGTGCTGCAATGAAGATTGCCCAGGAATGCAATTATATTGATTTGCAAAAACTAAACTAATTGTTTGCGTAATATGTAGAATTTAAAAACGAAGAAGAGCAAAAAAATAAATTAATTTGGAAATATGACTTCAAAGTCATTGAATCAGTTTAAGTTAATATATTCCAATGAAGTTAGGCATTCATTTTTCACTTGACTTTGTGTTCGTTGCTTCATTTGAGTAACTGATGACTTACCCTATTAAGCTGTAGAACGACGCAAATGTTCAATTTCTTGAATGTCTTGCCGAGCCGCCATTGGCTTGCATAATAGTTTAAAAGATCCTTTAAGCAGGAGATGTCAAGGTAATTAAGCTTGAAAACATTGAATTTTGAGCACAAACCAGGAGCATCAACAATTAGATATTTAGCATAATTTAAATCTATTCCAAAAATTATATCACCTTGCTTTTGCGGTCAGTAAAATCCATCTGCAGTGTTTGTGGACAGCAAGTCAAAATGATTTGTCTTTGGTATGCCACTATTCGTTTTTTTAATTTGTTTTAGGAATGTAAGCGTTATAGAAAAAGAGGCAACATCTATCTAGCGTAGATGCACATTTGATAATATTTATTGATTGATTGATATTTAAAATCATGTTATATTCTAAATTTTTAATTAATTAATAAATATATTGAAATGTACATTCAAGACTTAACATTTGTCTAGCTTAAATTTTAAGTATTTTTATAGTTAGAAAAAGGTTGATTTAAATTCTATTGAATTTGCATGGAACATTGAGTATAAATTGGTTTAAGTAAAATGATAAGCCCCTAGTGGTGATGAAAGTATAAATGATGGCATGAAGCTAGAATAAGATATGAAGCCAAAACAAAGGCATGAAGCAAGAACAATAGGGCAAACCCTCAATATATGGCAATAGTAAGCACAAAGTGTAAATGGGATGCATGATGCCCTCAGATATAAAAGATATGCCCTTTAAGATTTAGTATGTAAAGGGAGAGCATGATGCCCCCCATATGTAAATATATGGCAATGATGGCTCAAAATGTAAAGGGGAAAAGCAGTGATGCCCCCTATAGTGACTCAAAATATGTGTTGATGGAAGATCACAATCAAAGTGTAATAATGTCAAAAATATAAGCATGAAGGTACAAAGGACTAATTTGTAATGATTGTCAAGGTGCATGTATAAAGCTAGTTGCCCCTAGATGGACAAGATACTATGATAAATCCTGTAGAACTGCCCCTAATGCAGTTATAAGTGCATAAGGTATGTCAAGGGGAGTGCAATATGTAAGGGGAAGGCATGGTGCCCTTGATGTAAAGATGTGGCAATATGAGTGCAGTATGTAAGAAGAAAATGCATGATGCACCCCTTGGCCAATGTGGTAACTCTAAAAGTGTCACATGTCAATGTAGGCTCAATATATAAGCTATATAATTATGGTATAGCAATGTAGGATCATGTCAGGTAAGTAATTGTGAAAGGATAAGGCATAAGCATCATAGTATGGTAAATTCCATAAGCATCATAGTAGGGTAAATATCATAAGTGTAGGCATGATAAAAATATATATGGATAAACATAAGAAAAGTATCATACTAGGCACGAGAATGTTTGACAAGAAAGATGATAAGAAATAATAAGGCCACATGAGAAACTAAAATCGTAAGTCAGGTTGTAAAATCATGAATAAAAAAAGACCAATAAACATAAGGATGTGGAAGGTATTTAATAGGAAAACAATGGGTAAAAGATCAAGCCAAGTGGGAAATAAAGGTGAAGGAAAAGGTAAATAAAAGCATAGAAATAAAGAGGGAGTAAGCAGTAAAAAAAAAGAAGAAAATATGTCAAGTAAGGAAAATGGAAACTAAAATGACCCAAGATGGAAGGATAAATAGGAAACCAAAGTTAAAATGTTAAATGAGTGTTAAGAGCACAACAAACATGGCATAAAAAGAAAGGACAAAATATAAACATGTTCATAAGGTAAATAAAAGAATAGACAAGAGGATAATAGCATACATCACATTATAAGAAAGATCCAATAGAAATTATACAAAACACAAAGGAAATGAGATAAACACCACAACACATGCTTAAAGTCATTTGTGCCAACATACACCACTAAATTTGTCTTTGGATCATCCACATGCTAATTAGGAACATGGAAACATAAACATGAAGACAACAAAAGCAAAGAAAAGAACATATTTAATGTGATAAGTAATAAGGCTATTGAAGCGAAAAGAAAGATTTAGAGTTGCTTGGATTGAAGATTGCTTTCTTTTGGCTTTGGATGACGATTGTTTGCTATGCATGTCGAGCTAGGGCGTTCATGCCCTAGTCCGTAGTTTTTCTTGGTCGTGCAAAGTGTGGGGAGTGCATGTGATTTGGGGAGGTCTGGGGTTGTGATTTTTATCAGTATGTAGTTTTTTTTTCATTTGCATTGGTGTCTCTTTCTCCCTGAGCGTGCGGGGGTTTTATGCCTGGTTGGAGGCCGCTGGTGGGGGTTTTGTGTTTGGTTGGTTTGGGTCTGCAGTACGAAGGTCGTGCTGGGTGGTGGGTCGGTTATACCCTAGTGGTGGTTCTTTTTTTCCCAGGGGCCTGCATGCCCAACTTGGATCTTGTTTAGATTCAATGTCGATCAGGGAGTCTTCAGGGGCTAGTCCCAAGATGGATTTTTGCTCAGCAGCAGTTGGTGCAAATTCTCCTTCACATGCTTCGAAGGTTTTTAATAATAACTTGTTCTCAACGGATCCGGGGTTGGTTGGCTTGGGTTTGTCTGGCTTTTCACGGATTACGAAGATCAATGGATGTATTGAACGTTGTGAAGAGAGGCCGAAATTGGTTATCCCGCTGGAGATGATTACGGAAGATATTGACTATTATTCAAAGCATGCATTGTTGTGCAAGTTTATGGGGATGCGTGTTTCATTACAATTTCTTGAATCGTGGGCCCAACGGACTTAGATGCTGGAGGGAGAAATGGAGGTTATGCTTTTGGCAAATAATTATTTCATGGTTTCATTCAATTGCTTGGCAGATCGCAATAAGGCCTTTGAAGGAGGCTCCTATTTTCATAATCAGATTAGGTTATTTATTAAACCTTGGCATGCGGGCTTCAATCCTACTGAAGAGCTTCCGAACCGGGTTCTGGTATGGCTTTGGCTTCCGAGGTTTCTTGTGGAATGTTGGCGAGATGATGTTTTGCACTTACTAGCTTCGATGCTAGGAAAACCAGTTGGTGCTTCACAGCAAACTCAGGTTAAAAAGGTGATGACTTTTGCTCATATTTGTGTTGAGATTGATTTAAGTAAACCTTTACCAGATTCGGTGGATATGTGTGCAGGTCCTTATTCTTGGGTGCAGCAGTTGGACGATGAGACTCTTCCATTTCGATGTCGTCTCTGTCATGAATATGGACATTTGCAACGGAGATGCCCCAAGGCTAGACCTGTGGATTCCCAGCCTTCTCATCCTCCCCACAATCTTCCAAGGGTTGAAAAGGGGAAGGAACCCATTCCTAGTGATGTGGTTGGGGCTGATGGTTTCGTTCCAGTCAAGGCTCGTAATAGGATTCGTGGTCAAAAGAGGACTTTGAAAGAAAGGTAGGATGAAGATTCTTTCAACAGATTTGAAGTTTTAGATGATCTCAGCCAGCAGGAAGTGAATCTGGGCTTGGTGAATCTAGATCAAGGTGCTTTGGGTATAGGATAGGAGGGCCTTCTTTCTGAGGTTACTCATGTGTTGCAGGATAATAGTGCTTTGCAAATGGATATAGATCTTCAAATGGAAGTCCAAGTGGAATCGATTCCTATTGTAGAAGGGAAGAAGGGTGGTGGGGATGGATCTCCTCTTGTTTTGAATGTAGGTACTGAGGGGGTGAAGAATAATAAGTCATCTTCTTCTCATTTGGGTCTTCATCAAAAGGATCCAAAAAAGGGGGCTGGAGAGAAGTCTTCCAAGCTTGGTAGAAAAAAGGATTTGGAAAAGATTAATTTAACAGGGGAAACTTTGGTAAAGTCAGGGTCTATTAAGACTTTGGATTTTCATTTTTTGAGCCCCTTGAAATGATTGTTCTATCCTGGAATGTAAGGGGCTTGAACAGTGGCCCTCGACAAAAAGTTGTTTGTGATTTGGTTAGAAGTCAATCTCCTGATGTTCTTTTCCTACAGGAAACTAAGTTATCAGTGGATTGTATGTTTGGTTTATTCCTAAGTTGTGGGGGAGTGGAGAGTGCCAGTACATTGGTGCTCAAGGGTCTACTGGGGGAGTGGCTTGTTTATGGAATCCTCAGAAGATCCCCCCTCTTTGGTGGTTGTCCTTTTAGTCTTCTATCTCTATGATTGCGTCCTGTTTTGAGATGGGGGAGTATGTTCTCTTCTCCAATATCTATGCACCTATTGAGCTTCGGGGTAAGCAACTTTTGTGGTCCCATATCCAGTTTGTTCGAAGCATGGTTCCTTTCCATCCATGGATTATGGATGGAGACTTCAATGCTATTTCTGAGTTGGCTGAGAAGCGGGGTGGTATTGTGAGGCTGGAGCCTTCTGCGTTGTTACTTCAGGATAACATCTCAGCTTTAAATCTTGTTGATATCAAGCCCATTAATGGCCAATTTACTTGGAACAATCGAAGGGTTGGGGATAATTGCATTGTGGAATGACTTCACCGCTTTCTGGTTTCTTGCTATTGGGTTGATGGGTTGTGGTTTTCTAGCTCTGAAATTTTGGATTGGAGGGGCTCATATCATTAGCCTATCAAGCTGGCTATCTCTTCAACTCGTGTGCCTCAGTCTCCTTTCAAGTTTCAACTTATGTGGTTGCGTGACTCTTCTCTCCATGACTATGTTGTTGAGTGGTGGAGGTATGGTAGACCTACCTATGGTACAACAATGTATACTTTTGCTAAGTTACTTCAATTTGTCAAGTATCAACTTAAACGTTGGGATCGGCAATGCTTTGGAAACATTTTCCATGCTAAGACTGCTGCCCAGGCGAAGTTGGATAGTATTACAAGGTTGATCAGGGAGGATGGTGTGACTGAAGACCTGCTGCGGGAAGAGACTAGGGATTTGAAAGCACTGGAAGAGTGGGAGCTGTGAGAGGAAGTTTTTTGGAAACAAAAGGCCCGGATTGATTGGCTTCAAGAAGGGGATAAAAATACTGCTTTTTTCTTCAACTCGGTGAAATCCATGAGACATGGCAATTCTATTTTTGCTCTGGTGAATGACAGGGGTGAGACTCTTTCTTCTTTTCATGAAATCACGTGTGAAGCTATACAGTATTTTGCTTCCTTATCCAGGGAGGACTCACAGGGGGGTTCTAATGAGGAAGCTCAGGTCCTTTATTGTATCCCTTCTTTGGTTTCTAGGGAGATGAATGAGCATCTTACGAGTGATATTTCAATTAAGGAGCTGGATGGGACTGTGTTTCAGATGAAGAGGGGGAAAGTTCCTGGCCCTGATGGTTTCCCAATTGATTTCTTTCAAGAATTCTGGGAGATTATCAAGTTGGACTTGTTGGCGGTTGTTCAGGAGTCTCAGAAGAATAAACAGATGTTACGAGCATTGAATTCTACCTTCCTTGCTCTCATCCCAAAGTGTGATGGGGTGGATAGGTTAAGTCAATTTCATCCTATCTCTCTTTGCAATGTGATTTATAAAATTATCTCTAAATTGATTGCTGATAGGTTAAAAAAGTGGCTTAAAGTGCTGATCTCTGAGGAACAGAGTGGTTTTGTGGCGGGACGGTAAATTCTCGATGGGGTTGTTATCGCAACTGAAACCATTCACTCTATGGCCAGTTCCAAAGATAAGGCGATGTTCATCAAGCTTGATATGGCTAAGGCATATGACAGAGTTCAGTGGTCCTTCCTTCGGAAGGTTCTGGGTGCTTTTGGTTTTGGGGATGAGTGCATTTATTGGGTTATGAGTTGTGTTACTTCGGTCTCCTTCTCTGTGTTAATAAATGGTGAGCACTCTGAGCTTTTTGGTGCCTCTCAGGGTTTGTGGCAAGGTGACCCCCTCTCTCCTTACTTGTTTCTTCTTGTTGTTGAAGGTCTGGGACGTTTGATAAGAAGGAATGTGGAGTTAGGTGTCATTCAGGGGTGGGGCTGGGGAGGTGGTGTACCTCCGTAGTCTCACTTGCAGTTTGTGGACGACACTGCCTTGATGGGTATGGCTACAATTAGGGAAGCTTCAAATTTGCGTAAGGTGTTGGATGTTTATCTTGTTGCTTCAGGCCAATTGGTTAATGAAGATAAGTCTTCAATCTTTTTCTTCAATACTCCGGGTTCCATTCAAAGGTGAATTGCTCATATCTTGACATTTCAGACTGGGGTTCTCCCTTTGACCTATCTTGGTATTCCCATCTCTGTTGGAAGGCTACCCGGGGATTCTTGGCAGAATATTCTAGATAAATTTTGTGTGAAAGTTAATCATTGGACCCATCGTTGGTTGTCCTTTACGGGTCGTGTTTAGTTGCTCAAGTTTGTGGTGCAGGCCCTACCCATTTACAGATGTATGATTCAGGTGGCCCCATTGGGTTTCGTTAGGGAATTGGATTCCTTAGTAAGACAATTTTTATGGGCTGGTAGCTTGTTGTCCTCTAAATGGAGCCTTGTCAGATGGGACATTATTTGTAGCCCAAAACAGTTTGGTGGTCTTGGGTTAAGGCAGTCGTCGTTGTCCGGGATGGCGCTAGCTGCTAAATTGTATTGGTGGTGGTGTGTGTAGTAGGATCGGATCTGGGCTAGGATATTAACACATAAATACTTCCTGAGAATTCCTCAGATTGATATTCCTTGTTATCCCTTGGTGGGGAAAGGCTCGATGATTTGGAGTACGCTCAAGAAAGGGGCTGCGCTTGTTAAGGATGGCTTATTTTGGATTTGTAAAAGAGGGACGGAAGCTCATTTTTGGTCTGATTCTTGGGATGGTTTTCCTCCCATTGTTTCTCAGTTTCCTAATTGGGTGACTCTGTGCCAGAGGTTCTGTGAGGCAGGATGGTCAAGGGTGAGTGACTTTAAGTCCTTATCTTCACATGGGCAGTTGGTGGTGGTGAGATGGAAGAATCTTGATGAGTGGCCTAATGTTGGTATGGGGGAGGAGTGTGCTGAGTTTCACAGTATCCTTTCTCATAGACGTTGTAGCTCCCTCTAGGAAGGGGATGTTCTTTCTTGGTCTCCTAATCCTAAGGGTGTCTATACTGTTGCTTCTGGATATCAAGTGTTGTTATCTCACCAGCTGTATGGGGTGGAGGTTCACTGGTGGAAGAAAGTGTGTAATAAGTTTTCTTGGCCGAAGTGTAACTGCTTTATTTGGACTTTGGCTTGAAATAGGTGCTTGACATGAGATAATATTCAGAAGCGGGGTTTTTAGGGTCCTTCTATGTGTGTTTTGTGTGGATGTGGAGAGGACTCTTCTCATTTATTTTTCCATTGTTCCTTGGCTTTACAGATTTGGCATTTTTGGTGGGGAGTTTGGAAAAGCCCACGTGTTCATGCTTCCTCCTGCTAGATTTTTGGAGTAGTCTGGGTAGACCTCCTTCTATGGCCTCTTTCTTATAGGATGTGTGGTATGTTGGGCCTTCCTTCATACTATGACAGATTTGGTTGGAACGGAATTGAAGAATATTTCGTGGTGAGAAGTTGTTGATTCAACAAGTTTGGCATAGAATTATGGGTATGATTCGGGAGACGGTGGAAGCTAAGTGTGATGTGGTGTTTGTTAGAATCTGAAAAGATTATTAACCCAGAAAACTAGTACAAAAGAATAGATATTAAACTATGAATGCAAATGATACGAAATCAAAATAGCAACACAGAGTTAGTCTCCAAGAGAGTAATGCAAATGCTAGAAGAAAAATAGCATTAAGAGGATGTAAAAGCAAAAGATGCAAAATACAAGCCAGGTAGCATGCTTATATAGACTAGGAAGAGGGAGGAGGTGGCAACACCGACCAATCAAGAGCAACCATCTATCGGACTAAAGATAGCAAAGTATCTTCCTAAAATAGCTAATGGATGCTCACATGTAGAAAGGTGACACCTCGCAACCACTCACCTAATAATACATGCTTTATTAACCTAAGCGAGATTAATAGAAGTGTAGGAAAAACATAGGAATATAGGGAAAAATAAATAACCCAACTAGGAAATAAAAACCTACACTAACACCCCCCCATAAGCGAAGCTTAGGTGGATGTAGAAATCGGTCCCAGCAAATCAAGCTTGATAAGGTACCCATGTACATAAAATCCCCCCCAAAGAGAGAGAAAAGCTCCCCCCCCCCCAAATAGAGAGAGAAAAGCCCCCCCCCCCAAAAGTAGAGAGAGTCAGGACTCTGAGTGAGAGGAAGAAGCCCCCCAGAAGATGAAGCATCCCGCACCCCCAGCAAAGCTCGCAAATGAAGGAACTTGCTCTCAGTGAAGGGTTTGGTGAAGATATCAACAACCTGCTCGGAAGTCAGACAGTAGCGAAGGTCGATGACGTGGCCATGGATGAGCTCCCAAATGTAGTGCATGTGGACCTCTATGTGTTTGGTCTGCTGATGATGGACCAGATTCCGTGAGATCTGAATGGCACTCTGGTTGTCACAAAATATGACTGATGGCCATCTGATCTGGATACCAAACTTAGTGAGAAGATTTTGAAGCCAAATGGCCTCAGTGGTGGCATTCACAGCCCCCCGATACTCGGCCTCAGTAGAAGATAGAGCAATAGCAGACTGCTTCTTGCTCGACCAACAAACGGGACTTGAACCAAGTGAGAAGTTGTAACCTAAAGTAGACTTTCGATCCTGAGAATCGCCCGCCCAATCTGAATCTGTGTAGCCCACCAAGTCAAGCTCAATGCCCACTGCATAGTGAATCCCAAAACTGTGAGTACCCTGAATGTAGTGAAGGATCCGCTTGGCTGCTTTCTAGTGCAGCTCATGAGGCTCCTGCATGAATCGAGAGACCATGCCTACAGCATATGAAATGTCAGGTCTCGTATGAGTCAGATAAATGAGACTCCCAACAAGTTGTCGGTACAAAGTGCCATCAACAAGTGGGGAACACTGAGCCTCAAGTTTGACTCCAGAAAGAAAGGGAGTTGGAGCAGGCTTGTAGTCAGCCATATAAAACCTCGAGAGCAAATCTAGAGCATACTTGGAATGGTTGATGGTGATCCTAGAAGTAGACTGGTAGATCTCAATCCTAAGAAAGTAATGCACCAAGCCCAAGTCAGTCATCAAAAACCTATCATGAAGGGTAGTTTTGACAGCCCCAATGGTGAATGAAGAACTCCCTGTGATCAGCAAGTCATCAACATATAGAACCAAAAATAGGAGTGAATCATCCTGCTGCAGAATGTAAACATTGGGATCAGAATGGCACCAAGTGAACCCAACTGATAGAAGGAAGGAGCCCATCTTGGCATACCAGGCCCGAGGAGTCTGTTTGAGGTCATAGAGAGACTTTCGAAGATAGCACACAAGTGAAGAATCCTGAAGGAACCCCTGTGGCTACTCCATGTAGATCTTCTCCTAAAGGTCACTATGAAGAAAAGCACTCTTCACATCCATCTATTGTACTTCCCAACGATTAGCTGCAGTAATGGCAAGAACAAGTCGGATGGAATTCATTCGGGCAACTGGCGCAAAAGTCTCAGAGTAGTCAATCCCAGGAACCTGGGAGAATCCTTTGGCAACCAAGCGAGCCTTATGCTTGTCAACCAACCCATCTGCTGCAAATTTTGTTCGATAGATCCACTTACATCGAACAAGTTTTCTTCCCTTTGGAAGAGGGACAAGATCCCAAGTGTGGTTCCTCATCAAGGAACTATACTCCTCCTGCATAGTTGTATCCCACTCGGGAATACCAGAAGCCTCATGAAAAGACTATGGATATGAGGCAGTAGCAATGAAGACATGTGGAGCATCCTAGAACTGTGAACGAGTCCGCCTGGTTTCCGATGGATCCCCAACCCAATCACCTGCAGACTGCAAGGTCTGTCTAGCTCAAAGTGGACCGGAAGATGGAGAATCTGGAGGAGAATCATCAACCTTTGAATGATGACTAGGAGAGGAAGGAGGTGAGTCCTCTGAATCGCTCTCTACATCAGAAGTGGAGGTAGAAGACTACTCAGGTGAATCTGACTCATCAGAAGATCTGTCATGTATCCCAAGTGACTCCAATGTCAAGGTAGGAGTTGGAGAAGTGATAGAAAGTGAGCTTGAAGAGCCCTCCTCAAACTGAACACTCCTCTCAATGAATAACTCATGTGAAGTAGGGTGGAGCAACTGATAACCCTTCACACCATCAGGATAACCTACAAATATGCAAGGTCTGCTCTGCGGATCTAAGGCCTTGCGTTTCTCTGTAGGAATGTGGACCCAAGCAGGAGAACCAAAAACTTGAAAGTGCTTAACTAATGGTTTTCGACCGCTCCAAGCTTCAAAAAGAGTGACTCCCTTTAAGGCTCGGTGAGGAACACGGCTCTGGATATAACAAGCACAATTAATGGCCTCTGCCCAATACTGTGGTGCAAGAGATCTAGAGTGAATCATGCAGTTCGCCATTTCCTTCAAGGACCTATTCTTCCATTTTGCAACACCATTCTGCTGAGGATTGTATGGAACTGAATGCTGCAAATCAATCCCCTCTAAATTGCAAAAGCTCTCAAACTAATGGTTGATATACTCACCACCATTGTCAGTGCGCAAAACTTTGATGGCTTTCTCGGATTGCTTCTCTACAAAAGTCTTGAAGTCCTGAAAGTGATCAAATACCTAAGACTTCTGTTTGAGAAAGTACACCCAAGTATATTAAGAAAAGTCGTCAATGAATGTGAGGACATATCTAGCCCTGCTAAAAGAAGGATGTTGAAATGAACCAGCCAAATCACTGTGAACTAACTCCAGTATCTGTGAAGCTCTCCATGCCTTACCTTTGTCAAACGTTTCCTTAGGATGCTTAACAAGAATGCAACCTTGGCAAACACCACCTGAAAACTGAACTGAAGGCAACCCTGTGACCATGCTCTGCTGGTTGAGCTGCTGCAAGTAGCAGAAGTTAAGATGGCCAAACCGCTCATGCCATAATCTCCTCACATCATCAGAATGAGTGAGCAAAATAGTTGAAGGAGGATCAGGAACAAAGTGAGAAAATAGATAGAGTCGTGACTAATGATCTGCTCTCCCAACTACAACTGTAGAACCACTGTGCAACTCACGAATCTCCACTGAATCAGGAGTGAACTCAACCCGCTTGCCTGAACCTGTGTCAGTGATCTGGTATACTGATAGGAAATTAGTTGATAATGAGGGCACACAAAGAACATCATGGAATGTGCCATCCCCCACATCAACAAACCCTCTCCCACACACCTCAACAGGAGTGTCATCACCCATCAAAATAGAAGGCATAGTACATGGCTCCAAAGATGCAAGTTCTTCCTTAGATGAAGCCATGTGGTGCAAAGCACCTGAATCAAGAACCCAAGTGGATGGTGAAGAAGCAACTGCAACAAGGGCCTTGCCCTTTCCTTTCCCCTTGTTGTTTTCTTTTGCCTTATTAGACCCCTCATTAGAACTTTGTTTGATAGACTCGGGAACACTGATATTATTCTTCTCAAGAATGTGTGTCAAGTGATCAATTTGTTTCTTCAGACATTTATGTTCATCATGACCGGGTCTTTTACAATAGGCACATTGGACCCTCTCTTTTTTAGGCTTGTCGCCCTTGGAAGATTGGGTCTCATTAGTTGCTTTTGAAGCAACCGGTATCTGATCCTTCTTCTCCTTGCTATTCTTCTGTTTCTTATCTTTACTATTGTTGTTACTACTTTGTCCTTTTTGTTCTTTTGTGCCTTGGTTGGCAGCCAAGGCATGTGACTTAAAGGACTTAAGAGTGCCCATCTGGATTAGCTTGTCCTGTTCCCAAGTGAGATTGATAGCAAAATCATCTAAAGATGGCATGGTGAATTGAGTACCAAGTGCACCCTTAGTAGCATAGAAGGTAGAAACAAACACAGAATATTCTAAACTTACCTTAAAGAGAATGCTAAGAATTAGTTGTTCATCTTTCTTTTCAATTCCACATTGTTTTAACTGCAACCTTAGTGATTTCAATTTAGTGAAGAAATCCTGGATTGTGTTGAAATTGTCTGGACTTAAACTAATTAGTTTATTTTCCAACATATGACCCCTCATTGAATCTTGTGTGCCAAATAGTGTTTCTAGCTTTGTCCAGATTTCATTTGGTGTATTCAAAGACTCAATGTGAAAGAGAAAATCAGGAGAAACAGACAAACACAATGTTCCATATGCCTCATCACATTTGTTAAACCACTTAGGCTTATTTTCATCTTTAGCAGGTTCCGTTTCAAGTCCCATAGTTATCCTATTTAATACAGCTTTCCTTAAGTGAATTGTCATGCGTGATTTCCACTCAAAGTAATTGTATGGAGTTAGGATGGGCAGATTTGTTTGATCCATGATGAAGAAATGCAGAGAAGAAATGTTGAAAAGAAGAAAACACAACCAAGACAACCCCCCATTTTCACTCAATCAAAGAACCCCCCCAAGAAAATATGATTTGGAATTTTATATTAGTGCATTTACAACTACCACCAGTAAGAAATACTAAGTGGTCTTAATTTCAATGCATTACAAAACCCTCACGAATAGCATATGTTAAAAATACAACTTTGGCATAATACTCAAAGAAATAAACAGCACCACTGCAATCTACTCGAAAAATCATGCACTTTCAAAAAAAAGAATTGCCTCAATACGAGGTCATATGTGAAAGTTATGATCCTCCGAAGTTCCCAAAACGAGAACTGTTCAATGTCATGACTGAGAATCTGCAATTTCTGAAAAATCTCTGCATCAAAATAAAAACATGTCTGCACTAGTGCATAGAGCATGAAAAAATAGCCCCCCCAAAAAAAACATGGGAAACAGAGTCCGTATGAGCAAGAACGGAACATTTGAAAATTGTCTTCAAAACTGCAACTGCCAATGGAGAGGGGTCCTGCTGTAGCTTTCTCAACATATTTATACAAAATATATAGACTGCATGCAAAAATGAAAAGATACCCAAATGGTTTTTTTGTGTTGCGAACAAAACCTAGAAGGCATTTTTCTTGTTTATGTACAGAAGATGTTGATCCAGTGTAAATAGAACGCCTTTAGCTACAAAAAATGACCCCAGCAACCAAAAAATGACATGCAAAGGCTGAATCAGCTACCTAAAATAAGCAATGGCATGCTGGAACCTGCAATATTGATTGAAAACACCAAATATGCAAGTTGGTTGTCAGATTTGAGCTTGAAACCCGAGTTCCGCAACTGTGTATGACGATCTCTGATTTTGGTGAAACAAAGGCCAAATCTGACTTTCTCAAGCCTTCTAGACGCATTGGAATAGCTGAAAATGCTACCAATATAACCAGAAATGCTGCAATCACCCAGATTTCATAAAACACATGTGCAAACCCCAAAGATTAAAAAAGTTTCTGTCAAACTTTTCTGATTCTCAAGATCATCCGAAGATGCAAGAGAAGAGCATATTGAGTTTTTCAAAAAACTGTAATAAGATTTATTAGCCCCCCCAAATCTCTCAAATATGGAAACTAAAATCTACTCTTGCACATAGAATAGCTCTGATACCATGTTAGAATCTGAAAAGATTATTAACCCAAAAAACTAGTACAAAAGAATAGATATTAAACTATGAATGCAAATGATACGAAATCAAAATAGCAACACAGAGTTAGTCTCCAAGAGAGTAATGCAAATGCTAGAAGCAAAATAGCATTAAGAGGATGCAAAAGTAAAAGATGCAAAATACAAGCCAGGTAGCATGCTTATATAGACTAGGAAGAGGGAGGAGGTGGCAATGCTGACCAATCAAGAGCAACCATCTATTGGACTAAAGATAGCAAAGTATCTTCCCAAGATAGCTAATGGATGCTCACATGTAGGAAGGTGACACCTTGCAACCACTCACCTAATAAGACATGTTTTATTAACCTAAGCGAGATTAATAGAAGTGTAGGAAAAACCTAGGAATATAGGGAAAAATAAATAACCCAACTAGGAAATAAAAACCTACACTAATAGTGTTCCCTTTGGAGAAAGGGGATGCTGAGTTGGTGGATAGATTGGGTATTCAAAGTTTGTCTTCAACTTCTGCGTGTGTTAGGAGAGGAAGGCGGGTGAAAAAGAAAGTTCAAAGGGTGGGTGGATGGCTACCCCCTCCGGCTGGCGTTTTGAAGCTCAATACCGATGGTTCTTCAAGGGGCAATCCTGGGCATGCTGGGATTGGTGGGGCTGGCAGGGATTTTTCGGGATCGGTGGTTTTTTTCTTTTCTGTTCATGAAGGATTGCAAACTATCAACCTTATAGAAGGTTTGGTGATCCTCTATGCTTTGGAGAGGGCTTATGCTTTGGGATAGCGCAAGGTTATCTGTGAATCTGATTCACAAGTTTTGATTAATTTGCTAATTGAACAGAAGGTATCTGATGTTAGTTGGCAGTTGGCTATGATGGTGCAACAGATTCTGCAGATAAGTGCCTTGATGGAGATGGTGTCTTTTGTCCATATTCTGAGGGAGTGCAATAGGACAGCAGATTGTTTGGCTAAGTGGGCTTCTAAGCATTTAAATGGCTAGAAGATTGATGAGTGGGAGCAGGTACCCCATGAACCCCAACATGACTTCGAGAGGATTCTTGCCGAAGATGGGAATGGTATTGGTGAAGGATGATGTTGTTTCATGCTTTGTATGGATGCTTCTTATGGGTTCCCCGGGCCTTGGCCCTTTGATGTTTTGTAATGCTCTTTTCTGAATTTCAATAAAGTTTTAACCCCTTTTATAAAAATTTTAAAAAAAGGCTATTAAAGCAAAAAAAATCATGTCTCATATGATGTGCTTTCTCTCTTATGTTGTGTAACCTCAATATAGGGTATGTTATGGTGAACAAGACAAACTTCTTGCAAGACATTATTTGTTTCTAGATAATTCTTCTTATCAAGAAAGGTATTTTTGTGCTCATGGGTATGTTTAATGTTTATATTCCCTTCATCTACAACTTCTTGATCTTTATGTTTTAATGCAATGCTTCTATCCTTGGAATATCCTTGTATGATTATAAGTAGGTTTAGTATATGTATAAGGTATATGAATAGTGGGAGAACAACTATTGAAAGATAAAACATGAGAGAGCATTGCTAAGTTCATACTATCCTCATGTGAACTAGGACTCAAGAAATAGTCAATGAAAGCTTTAGCCAAATTCATGAAGAAAGGGTAAAGAAAACAAGATGTGTCAGATCATTGTAAAGCTTCACCACTTGAAGTATAATCTAACCTCACTAATAAGTAAGATGTTGTCATATAAATGTTCATAATTAGTGAGTATAAATGAATTCACATGCAAATAGGCATATATAGAATACTCATATAATCATCATCTAATGAATTCACATGCAAATAGGCATATATAGAATACTCATATAATCGTCATCTAATAACTCTGCAATAATTCTTATAATATCATCATGTAATGTAAGAAAGGGCAATGAAGTAAGAATAGTGCCAACATAAGAGGCTAATGAAATTTCATCAATATTGATGCAATCACCATTGGAGGTATCACTATGTGAAAGACCACCATAATATCCATAGGGTTCACATGAGGTGTAGAAGAATGGTCATCACAAAACACACCATAATGTATAATAGCAGGTAGCAAATCACAAGAACATGGCTCAATGGACATAGAATCATGTAACAACATGTAGAAAAAATACATCATAAGTTTAAACTATGCCATAAGATGTACCTTCATCATATGGTGTATCACTTATAGGAATGGAAGGTATAAGTATTTTTTTTTGTGTCCTTCATGCAATAGATTTAACAGAAAAATGATCATGTGAAGGAGAGGTGCTCAAAGGTATTGATGCAATTAGAATCAAGAACACTACTATCATGCTCTCCAAAGATGCATTATGCATCATATAATAATCATGGAAGAGTGCAGTAAGCATATCCAATAGAGAAGGAAAAGTGATGATCAAATCTCTAAATGAAACAATGAACATATGCATGACACTATCCCATTTGTGTGATAGAATTCCATGAGTGAATCAAGAATAAATAGATCACATGTCACAAAAAGTGTAAATATGTCATAAATAATAAGGGAAGCATGAATAGGTGCCAAGGATAGAGGGTCATGAAAATCCATGGTGTGAAAATAAGGGTCTATCTAAGGATGTAGGGTTCATAGGACTATGCAATGAATATATATAAAATCATAAAAAGAGTAATCAATGATATGGAAATAAGGTAATTATAGATCAAAATGTTAGTCCTAAATCAAACTTGAAATAGATTACATAAAATATAAACCTTAAAATAATGCAAGTATGGATGTGTGGGTGAAAGATAGGATAAGTGAGTAAGCACATCAAACCATAAAAGAAATATCAATTAAGAATTAGGGTATAATTTAAGGAAGTTTAGATATGAAATTAGAATGTAAACCCTAGATAATTATAGATTTAAAACCATAATGTAACATATTTGTGTTTTTTGTGCAAAGGCAAATCTGACAATTGGGGACAACTCTATGATTGTGGATTTCTCCTATACTTGCGAGTTTGTACTATGAAATCTACAAACTTATGTTCTTCACTTCACCCTATGTGTCTTTATGTTTTCCACCTTCTTTGATATCAACAAATTGGGGTATTTATAGATACTTTATAGGGTCGTCATTATGTCACAAGGGGACATGTTCTCCTAGGTTAACCTACACAAATATATATACAATATCAAAAACAATTATTTAGGCATGCATATGCTCATAAGAATGTTCTTGCAGATCTAGATTCATTTTATTTCTCTAATTGAATTATGTTATGTGAATGATATGTGAATATAACTCTCAAATCATGGGTGTCTAAACTGAATGCTTTTAAATACAAGGACATAACAATAAATCACACAAATTTATGTTTAGTCAGCCCTCGGGAAAAAAAGTTTTAGTTTAAGAGTCAACTGAATTTGAATTTGGTAAGGATGAGTTTATAACTACAAGGATGTTACCTTAATCATGAATTTGTCCTAAAATATAAAATGAGTCAAATCAAAGTGAGTAACATACGTATATAAATATATGTATTAATTAACATAATTAGCCGATAGGCTTTTAGTTGTGAGCATCATAGTGCTCGGAATTGTCTCACGCCGTAAAATTCAGCCGGTAAATTTTTTAAGTCGGTTAATTTTTAGGGTTTCTTTTTGGGTTTCTCTTAAAATGTACTCATCTGTTTTCTCTTCATCACCGTCAACCCTACTTAGATTGCTCGGAATTGTCTCACGCCGTAAAAAAAAATTTAAACAGGAATGAAAATTTTCTAAACTCGTCAGTTGTTTTCCCACCTAGAAAAAGTCAGTGACATCCAGGATGTTCTTGCCAGTAGTCATTCGATCTAATATAGATTTCAGAAGTAAATGCACAGATCTTTTATAGATTTTGAAGTAAATGCAGAGTTAGATTGATAGATTTCATACATTAATTTGCCAACCCCTGTATCATCGCCTCAACAATCTATAAATAAAAAGATTTTTCTCCAACACAAGATAGGCAGCTACAGACGTGAGTATGGAGTTTATTAACCTTTTGTTCCTGTTGACGAATTTAAAAAAGGTTTGCATGCTTTTATCAGTAGCATCTCTACACTATTGTTTGCATGCTTTTATCAGCTATTCAAAAAGGTTTTTAATATTTTATCCCATCTGCTGAAACCCTCTATAACTAATGCATGATTTGCCAATAAATCAACAGTTTGATTGCCTTCACAGTAAGAGTGGCATCTTGAATCATGGCATTCATTTTCCACCCATATGTAACCCCATTTTTCATGGCTTCAATAATAATTTTTTAGTCCCCTTACAAATTATCTTCCTAAAACTTATCTTACTAGCTGTCTGTAGTCCAATTAGACATGTTTTTGCTTTTGAGAAATTACAGGATTGTAGACCATAATCCTTTGCAAAGGCACAAATAATAGATCCCTAGAATTATTACAGAAGATCCCACCCCCTCCTACTCTTCTAGGATTACCTTAAGAAGCCCCAGAAAATTAAATTTTATCCAATCCGCATCAAGCAGGATCCGTCTAACAACATACCAGATCTTCTTTTTATCCCTAAATTCATTGTCATGCAGGGTATTCTGAATCAAGCTCCACATTTCTACAATTTCCATATCCGGAAACTTTTCCTTCTCCATTTTCTTGGAGCTTTTATTAATGATTTCACAGATTGTGACCTTGATACAGGTGTTCCAAAGTATAATAGCATGATTCAGCTCCCTTAGTAAAGCCATTCCTGGGTTGAGATCATCAAAGCACCATCGAGTAAACAGATTATCAACCAAGGAAGAAGCCAAGTCAAATTGAACCTATTAAAAATCTATGACCAGATAGATCATGTTGGATAACTAAAAAAGTGATCAATCATTCTGTTCCCCATCCTACATAGTGAGGGTCCATAAAATACGCTCTTGGTGAGGTTACCAAAAGTTAATAATTTCTTATGCATTTCCAGCCAAGAGAAAGTTTGAATCTTCGGAATTCCTTCCTTCAAACTTTTCTCCAAAAATTATTCTCTTATATTTGATTTATGAACATAATAAAATATCTATCCTTCACTTTAAAACACCCATTCTTGGAGCCATTCCAAAACAGAGTTAATTGAATCTTTAAAGTGGATATAATAACTTGTTAATAGCTTGTTCAAATTACCCAAATCAGAAACCTGTTTTGGGCATTTTCATCATCAAGGCGTAGTTTCTTTCTTTCCTTTCTTCCCAACTCAACTATTAGAAAAAAATCTTCCACCTTAGTACCATACTTTGCTTCAAAATTTCCTCCATTTTAACCTAATAGTCCTAACAGTTTAGATGGCCTTCTTCTTATCCTTATCAATTAACTTGATATGCTTTCTTCTTGACAAATTTGAGCTTTCCTCTACGAGTTCAAAGATAATAAGACCAACTTGAGGCTGTCCAACAATGAAACACGTGATGTTCTTAAACTTTAAAGTAAAATTGTTCAAACTAAGTGAACCGGCTTAGATTTAGAGAAACAACAATATATTATCTTATTTTTCTTATTTCCAGACTTGCCTATTTAGTAGGCATCCCATTATGCATGTGCCTACTTTATTGCTTATTGCATGTTTGTTGTCTTATATTCTCCGTGGTGGTTAAACATTTTAGAAAAAAAAATATACGGTAAATTAATCTTTTGTGCATGCAAAATCTATGTTAAAACAAACAAAAACATAACTTTCTTCTAATATGGACATTTCACAAAATAAAATATAATTATCATTTAAACACTAAAAAAAATAATTCAAGAATATTTTTTATGATTTATTGTATTATTATTATTATTATTTACTATTTTATTTATCAAATTATTATAATTTCAATAAAGTATATTACTTATGATATTTTTATTTACTAAATACATAGTTATTTACTATTTTATATTTTAAGTCTTATTTAACCCTACAATCACAATATAACCTTACTTAAAGGAGTCCTAAGGCAATAGGATGATACAAAAGTTGAAACAAAGTGTCATACTTGTGTAACATAAACTTCCTCCTCATGCTTCAATGAATCATACCAATGCCAATGACTCAAGGTCCACACTTTTAACAAGGACTTAACTTTGACCAAAGATGATGATAAAAAATATATTAAACATGACATGCATTCACCTCTTATGCAATTATGAAATATATTCTAAGTAAAGGAGGTGTGGCCAATCATGACATGTACTTACCTCACTCAAGACATTTTAGGGAGACTGTCAAGACACCTAGGATCAAAATAAGGATATTAAACAAAAAAACTAATGAGAAAGCTCCAAAACTCGAAGAACAACAAATAGATCTCGTGAACTTGATGGTAATATCTAACCATCGAAAGAAAAAATCCTATATCCAAAGAAAAATCCCATATCCAAAGACCAACCAAGCCCAAAGGCTAAGATCATGCTCACTGAGTAAACCAAGAGACCAAAGGAGACTAAAGACATGATCAAGGACTCAAATCAAAAGAGAGGGTCTTTATTTTGCTTGGGCAAAATGGGACATGGGTGCAAGGGACAACACCTTGAAACCTAAAAAAGCTAGAAATTATGAAAACAAAAAGAATGAGATACCTTGTTGGGATGAAGGTGGACTATTGGGATTGACACAATAATATGGCTTGATTCATCCTAGAGATTAACAAATGCCATGCTCGTTCCTCTTAAGAATTTTTCTTTGCTAATGCTATATAGACTTGCAACAACTTCCTATATAAAACGAGTTGATGGGGGATTTGGTGTAGCATTCTTTTCAAGGCCTCTGAGTGAACTAATCTTGACCAGGGAATATTTGCTCAAGCTACAACCATTCACACTTATTTTTATTCAATTTTTTTGTGCAAATGTTATTTATTATGGTAAAGATGTTTTGAAAGGGGCCCCGCCCCTTTACAAAAGAACAATGCTCAAGGCCACGAAATGTTCTCGCAAAAGATTTTTGTGAAATACCCAAGGATAGAACTATGACTGCCTCGATTTAACCAAGTTGTATCGATCCATGCAATGATATTTCGAAGTGTCCAACCACAACAACATTGCCTTAAACATAGAGGCATTGTGCCAATTACACTAAAAACATCACAAGAACAGTTTTGGAGCAACATTTGGTATGAATTTATATATTCCACTTTGATTTTGTATTTGCTTTGTAGCATATCTTTTTCAATTGTTGTCATTCCTACGCATGAAAACAAAATATCAATTATAAAGACCATAAAAGGAATGTAATTGTTATGAAAGAAATGAGAAAATTCAATAGCATTTCTTAAAACTTGTTGAATAACATTTAACAAAATATATGATACAATGAATATTTGTATAAATCAAAATACAAATTTCTAGTCAAAGAATGTATACATTTATTGTTACATAACTAATTATATATTATTAAAAAATTAATTCTTACCTTCAATTTCCTATCGGCATATCCCTTGAACCTCCAAGGGGTGCAAGTGCTAGTAAGTAAACAATAGGATAAATTTATAGAGATGGGCAAATATAAATGAAGATAAGTGTCAGAGATAACATCTGTATAATGAATAAATAAATGATATAAGAACAGAGATCTAACTTTTCTAGAAAATTAAGCCATTCTCCAATAGTCAAACACATTTTTTTGTCCAAGCTTACGAATCAATTTACGACTCGGTTTCCGACGTCTTAAAAATTTCCCGGGGACGACGAATCTTTGGTCTCGTTAGAAACAAAACGTCACATGGTTGCAATTTTTACGCCGATAGGCGTTTCCTTAGTGAGTAGCACTACCTCAAATACATACATGAATGATATAGATTAAAAGAGCTACCATAGAATAAATCTGAGCCATTGATTTGTTAAAAGAAGTAATAAATGATAAAAGACAAAAACCAAAAAAAATTATTAAAAGCTTGGACAGAAAGGCATACTATGGCGGCAGGGGTAATAGCAACTCTCAATCATTCACAATCTAGACAAATAGGTGGTAATAATTGAGTCCGTCGCACTGCAGAACAGAGACGCCACGCCAGCGAAGACTATAGAAATCACGGTCGCTTGGCTCAGTCGGATCTAATCTCCGAGCTGCCAAGATTTTGTCTGGTCTCTTGTTCTTCTTGGTTACAGTCCGATCCTTCTTTGATCACCTACACTACTGTGCTGGATTTATTGTTTTGGTCTATCACCGACATCATTTCAGTCATAGTTTCATGCCACCAGTTCCAGTCACTATTAATGCTGATCCACAAGATAAGAAGAGATCGAGATCGAGTCAAAGATCTACCAGGTGTGAAACCCCATCGACTGAATCTGCACCTTACACTGCAGATCCAAATCTAATATATATATGATCGCCATCTAATTCGTAGGTAGGGGCATATCTGATTTCATTTGATTTTTATAAGCACATACGAAGCCCTGTTTTTTCTTTTCTTTTGTTTTCATTCTTCTGTGTGTGAATGAAGGAAGGAACTATGAAGAGGGCGGCAGCATGAAGGGAGCCACAGACGTTTAGGTTTCGCGTAGAGGAGGGGTAGTTAGGCGCTGCACCAAGGGGCGCTTTGTCTGTGTTTTTTTCTTAGTTGTCTGTTTGTTTGAGGTTGGAAACCATGGCACAGGTGGCAAAAGGACCGGTAAAGTTAAGTGCTTTGATTGCACAAGGGTTATGATTTCATCACACCTGATGATGGCGGATATGATCTTTTCCTTCACCAGACTCGATTCATTCTGACGGGTTTCGATCCCTGGTGGAAGGGTTGGATGATGGCCACGAGCAGAGAGATCTGGAATTTTACAAGCAACAGGGGAATTCTCTGTTCAAGAAATTGTCGCAGGTCCAGCACGAGGCCTTTAGAATGTCAGTTGAATCGGGCCCCTATGCATTTTAGTATCCTTTAATTTATTTCTTGATGATTGGGTTTTTAGATTTTTTACATTGAGATAGAAAATTGCTTGTGCCGTGTGATTTAATTCATTGGCTGGCAATTGCCTTAGTAATTTTGAGGTTTTTCCGGGCTTCGGAAGTTTTTAGGGCAAACGTGTGGTTGATCTAGGGTTTGGATGGCAAGCCGGTATTGAGATTGTATTCATTTGTGTGTTTAGTATTTTTGCTTTAGTTAGGGTTGAAATATGCATGATGCTCGTACTGTATGGAAGGTGTTTTGGAGGGATCCTCTTCTGTAATGGTCTCCAGATTGAGTGACAGAGAAGGTCTATTGGGTCTCACCATCCGGAATGCATACAATGATTTTTGTGGTATGAGTGGATAAACCTGCGCCTCTTTCTCCTTTCTGCTCTTTTTTCTCAAGCTTAAACCTGCAATCACCCTCCTCTTGCCTTCTGACTTGTTCTTCATTTCGTTGAGCAAATACAGAGGCTGAAAGGCGTTAAGATCTGCAGAAAGTTGCACATAGATTTACAATGAGGCAAAGGGCATGACATTCAAAACTAATACATATTGCATACCAAATGTAAAGTACAAGCACAACATAAAACTCCAGTTGATTGCAAGTGGCCAGACCATTTCTAGAGATCTAGGTGCCATATATACAATTAGGAATACCAAAGGCTGGAACTCATAATACAAAGCCAGACCCTTCAGTTTTGATACCCAAATGATATGGACTCAAATGTTGAGCATCTAGAATGGCTCATTAACTTCCTTCCTTCTGTTCTATGTCTGAATTCCTCTATTTCACAAGACAAACAATGGATCATGCTTGGAGAGACGGGCTCTTTTGCATTACCAAGTGTGTTTTGGGATTTCCTATTAACAGTGACTCTCCCTGTTCCAACATTCAAACATTCACCAACGCCCAATTGTGTAAATGAAAAAGAAATTGGAAGACCAATATTGCACATGCAGAGTGATCAACGCTCTGTATTTTGCAAAAGGCTATTGGACTTGTAAATCATACGGTGTTTATCAATGATTCTCCACCAAGACTCAAGTTCTCAATCATCAATTTCAGCAACCTACAAGCCAAACAGTGTCTTCATTTCTTACCATTACACAAAGACATTTAATGTGTAAGGAGGGAATCAATGAACATAGAAAAGGGCTATGTTAAGTATTATGGAAATCATATTACAATTTTATTACAGTTAGGTAATGTGAACAATTATTTCACATCATTTCAACCCAATTTGGTCTTTATAAGAAAACAAATTGTACATCAGAGGGTGGGATCATGCATACATCCATCAGTGTGGCACCATATCACCTCCTTATGGTTTTATTTTTTTTTAGTGCTCGTCACTCTTACATTATTGCCTCCATTTATGTTTCTGATATTAACCCCACCGCCAGAGTAGCTTATACTAGCACTTGCACCCATAGGAGGTTCAAGGAATACGCCAATAGGTACAACCGACAAGTCTATAAAATTTTCTGGCGTAATTTTTTTTTTACGGCGTGAGACAATTCCTAGCACTATAATGCTCACATATAAAAGCCTATTGGCTAAATATGGACATATCATATATTATATTATTAACTTCCCTATGAGCTTCCATTCAATAGTCTTCTTGCAATCCAAGTGGCTCATCATCAAACAAGTCTACGACTCCACATTTGGCAAGTGACCGATGTCTTTATGATTTATATATCAGTAACATTTTCTAACATAATCCAGTAGAGTAGTCTCTCCGAATGTATAATAAATATATCATTTCTGCATTTGAAAATAAGAAATGGAACTTCAAATTATTCTTCTAAACTGTTTGCAGCAATAAATCCCAACTAAAAGCAAATATACCTGACAGCTTTCAGTTAACGAGTATATGAGTAGGCAAATACATTTCCTTTGACAAAGAGCAACCTCAAAATCAGAAGAACATCCCTTTCCAATACAGTGGATCATCAAGAACACATTTAAGTTACAATTTATTATAGCTTTGAAAAGGAAAAAACAAAGATTAAAACATATTTTTCCTTCCCAATTTGGCACTCTAAATGATCCATAGATAATCTGCACTATATGATATCAATCAAATTCATTCTTTCCACAAGAATAAAAAGAATGCATCTAGCATGCAATCTTTTCAGCAAGTGAAGTATCAACTCCATTACCATTTGCTTTCTTCCTCAGATCATCCATAGGCATTCAATCAACATGGCGCTTGTCCAGATCTAATATTTATTATTTTATCATCACAAAATTGACAAAAGTGCGTGCCATCTCATCCCCTTGAGATTTAATAGTAGTTTATTACATCATGTAAAATATCAGTTAATGTTGGCGACCCGTGAATATTTAATAGGCTTATTAAGAAGAAAGCCAATGTTACAAAGGACTAAATTAAGAACCCTTTCCCAGCACGATTTTAAAAAACTTAGAAATAAACTACCATGTTTATGTCTCAATCACATGATTACTTACGCAAAGTACAGAAAATATTCCAATTATTCCAATAAGATCAAGACTCAGCCAATGGTTGTTAAACAACATTTGCAATACAACATAATCCTTTAACAAAATGCTCCTTGAAAACACTTTTGCATAGCAGTTGCACAAATCCAGGGGCGAAACATAGCAGCAATCTTCTTGTGCACAATGTAACTTGATCCCACCTCCTCCGTTCATCATAAATTGCTTGCAATTCTCCTCAAATAATATTTTTATTTGACACTAAAGTAAGGACAGATTTTGCTCATTTAGAAATGGTTATAGTGGACTTTCATAACAATTAATAGATGTTTTTCATATATCACACTTATAGATTTATTGCAAAATGACAATGTTAATAAATATTGTATGTTGTAATAAGTTCATTGAAAGAATAATCAATAGATTCTTTTGACATATCACAATTATAGATTTATTGCAAAATGATAAGGTCAATAGATATTTTCTATATGTTATAGTTATAGATTTATTGTAAAATTAAAAGGTGTAGGTTGATATATCACAATTATAGATTTATTGCAAAATGACAAGGTCAATAGATATTTCTATATGTATAAATAAAGATTTATTGCAAAATTAAAAGGTCTAATGTCACAACCATGTATTCATTACAATTTTTTTTTGGTTCATTTCATTTATGGTATTGTTTGAAAAAATCAATGGTCAAGATCTATCTAATGGTAGTCCTTTTAATTTGGACCATCGATCTAGTGCTCCTCACTAAGGGTGTGAAGATTAGATCTAAATCCTAAGAACTAGCAATTGGACCCATAGGTTCAATGTGAACGCTGAAAACTTTTTCAGGAAATTATAGAATTTGTTAGATATTTTTTATTATCTATTAATTTATAAGTTATTTAATCCACTAAATTCTTATTAAATTTCATCACATTAACTATTGTCTTCTTGCACTTATATTAGTAAATTTCTTTTTACATTACATAAAAATATTGAGATGAACAAACATAGTTGCGTAAATGTAGTAAATTAATTGAATCTCTTATTGATTTTTATATAAAAATAAATGCATATTTAATCATATAATTATTTTAATAATTATGTGAGGGTACAATAGATTTATGTTCTACAACTTATATGTAATATTATGCACATAAGGCATAACTATATTTTTCTATTAAATACATACTACCATGGCTCATAATCATTTTTATAAGTATGTATTTGATATATGAATTTTTATAATATCTATCACATATTAATTCTACTAATTTGTATAATCAATAAGTTAATATACATTTTATTATTAATATATAATTAATTATATTATTTCATTAATATTTAAATATCAAATTTATAAATAATATATATACAATGAATCAAAATTAAATAATCACATTAATATGAATATTACAATTTTGTTATAATATTTGCATAGATTTAAAGAAAAAATATTATTTGTTTAATATTAAAATAAATATTATTTGTTGATTAACTCAATTCGTGTCTTATTTTTTACTTGATTTTAGTGTGTTTGTTTTATTCAAAATAATATTTCCCAAAAAATTTCTCATGTAAAATAATACTTTGTTTTGATTGGTAATCACTAGATAAATAAAAAATCATTGCAATAATACTAGAGAAAAATAAAATAAAAAATTAAAACTTTATCAATTGTCAAAGTGATAAAGGTTACAATTTTTCGTTGTTGTTCAGTCCTCCTGCGGATAGAGCTTCAAAGAGAATCGACCAGTCTTTTTGACATCTTCAGGTTTGACACAATGCACCTGTTGCAGTGCAAGCATATGTTTACATTTGCTTCGCCTAGAGTCACCAATAATCTCCACAAGAACATTGTCCATGTTTGAAATGATGGAACTAGTTTACATTTCTCACAACAATTTTGTCTTCTAACAATCTTGGAGATAAATTTGATTGCAGTGTGGCAGTCAACAAATACTCGAAGGTTCTTGACAACTCTAATGGTGGAAGAGGAATAATTCTTTTTCCTCCTCCACATTGTTCAATACACGTTTTGAATATGGAAAATACCCTAATGCCCTCATGTCCCAAGACAATTTCTCCAACATTGCATAGATCTCCTATGTCTGTGGGTGTGATCTGTCTCCTACACAAAAAACATGTACAATTTTATGGACTTCAATCCAATGACATCCAGGTTCCTTTTTAATTCCTCTGTCCTCCATCAATCTCCTCACCTTTTGAACCTCAACCCACTTGCCCATTTTTGCATAGATGTTTGAGAGAAGAACATAAGTTGCAACATTTTTAGGAGCCAGCTCAAAAAGTAGACTTGTTGTAAATGCTCCTAATTCTATATTCTTCTATCATCTACAGACACCAAGCAAAGACATCCATACAACTATCACAGGTTCAATTGGCATTTTGATGATAAAGTTTAGAGTCTCCTTTAGAAAGCCAGCACACCCAAGAAGGTCAACCATGCACACATAATGATCAATTGTAAGTGTAATGTAATAAGAGTTAATCATGTCATTGCAATATCTACAACCCTCATCTACTAAGCCTGCATGACTGAATGCAAATAAAACATGAGCAAAGCTTACATGGTTAGGGTATGTTCCAGAGTGCTTCGTTAGTTCAAAGAGTTTGAGAACATCCTCGCAAAAGCCATTTTGTGCATATGCTGGAGTCATTGCATTCTATAAGACCACATCTCGTTGAGACATTCTGTCAAACAGGTCACGTGCCTTCCGCATGCTTCCACATTTTGCATACATATCTATCAAGACATGTGCAACTACAACATCTGATAAAAATTTGCTTTCAATTATGCTTTGATGGATGCGCATACCTTGTTCCAAAGCTCCCATTTCGGCACAAGCTAGGAGGACATTGGCAAAGATTGAGGCGTTTGGCTATACACCTACCAGTTGCATTTGCTTGAAAGCTTCCAATGCCTCTTCAACAAACCCATTTTGCGCATATCCTACAATCATTGCAGTCCAAGAGACCACATCTCGTTGAGACATTTTGTCAAACAGCTCATACACTCTATGTAGGTTTCCACATTTTGCATACATGTCTATGAGGGATCAAGTTTCATTTTTAGTTTTAAAAAAGCAACTTTTGGAGGTTTGGATCATGCTGTTGACCTCATAAAATGAGATGTATAGTATGCAATGTGCCTCACTTCATATATGTAATGAGGTATTAGTATATATGATAAATTTAAATCTTTACTATCTCCTAAGTGTGCCCATAGAACTATCATTTTTTTATTTTGATTTTGATTTTGCCTCTTTCTCTAGGCAGCGTCTGTCATGATTCTAGAATCAGAATATGACGCTTTGCCTTAGGGTATAGGAGTTCTCAAGGCTATAACAAGAATGGTCTTTTTAATTTGTGTCTCACACATATACAACAATTATGGGCTTAAAGAAATTGTGATTTTGTGACCTTTAAGGTAAAGTCAATTGAAGCAAAATGCACTTATGGCATTCTTAAAATGTTTAGGAACTGCTCATCATTTTGGTACTCTCTAAGCTAAGATAAGAACCAAGTTGAGTATAGATACATTATATTCATTTTCAATTTTTAAAAATATGATTAAATACATGACTTAAAGAAATGGCCTTTTTAATTTGTGTCCCACACATATACAACAACAATTATGGCCTTAAAGAAATTGTGATTTGGTGACCTTTAAGGCAAAGCCAATTGAAGTAAATTGCACTTATGGCATTCTTAACATGTTCATGAACTGTTCATCATTTTGGTAGTATCTAAGCTATGATAAGAACCAAATTGGGTATAGATACATTATATTCATTTTTAGTTTTTTAAAAATATGATTAAATATATGACCTAAAGAAATGGCTTTTTTAATTTGTGTCTCACACATATACAACAACAATTATGACCTTAAAGATATTGTGATTTGGTGACCTTTAAGGTAAAGTCAATTGAAGCAGAATGCACTTATGACATTCTTAGCATGTTCATGAACTATTCATCATTTTGGTACTCTCTAAGCTAGGATAAGAACCAAGTTGGGTATAGACACATTATATTCATTTTTAGCTTTAAAAAATATGATTAAATACATGACTTGAGTGTTTTTATGGGTAATATTAGGGAAAACAATGTTTAATTATTGGTATCAATAGTTTCAAATGCTAGGTGTCACAATTGTCTATACATAGTCTATTGACAAAGTCTCTTAAAGGGTATACAGACCTATACATAGTCTATTAGGGCTCTTACAATATTTGACAGAGGTTAAGGTTGTGTAACCTTCGCTTGTTTCACAAGGAGCTCAACCCTTGCTTTTCAACAATGTGCAAACTTATCCGCTATCCCATGTAGTTCAAATACATTATCTAAACTATTGATAGTCTTTTTATAGGCATACAGACCTATACATAGTCTATCAGGGCTCTTACAATATTTGACAGAGGTTACGGTTGTGTAACCTTCACTTGTTTCACAAGGAGCTCAACCCTTGCTTTTCAACAATGTCCAGACTTATCAACTATCCCATGCAGTTCCTCATATGTTGTACCAATTTTTAGTTTCTTTCAATAAGTCTCCAGAGATTCTCAATGGTCTATATCCCTCAAACATCTCTCATATGATAGGATTAAAAGTGATGTTTTATCATACCATAGAGGTGTCATTACATTGCACTATTTTTCAGAAAGCCTATATGTCTCTAGAATGAATAATTGAAGGAAACTGTAGAGAATGGAAAAAAGAAGAAAGAGAGAAACACTTAAGTTGAAAGTTGCTTGGTCCATTTGTTTTGTATGGGGGATTATATAAAAATCAATAAAGGATTCAATTAATCTACTACATGTATATAATATAAACAACTTACTTATAGTTTTATTGCAAAAAAACAATTAATTATTGCACTGATTCCTATCATACAAGCAAACAATTTAAAAATTTGCATTAAATTTTTTAACATCTTCCATGTGATTAAGAATTTGACTATGGGAATTCCAGGGCCTAAATTTGACAGTTGACCATACTTGTCAAGCAATTTTTTATGACAATTGTCTATTCAATGATGCCTTACTATGATGTGCACTTTAATATAAGTAATTATATAAAAACCAAATATATATATCAGCATAATCCTATATAAATTTTGACAATTTCTCTAAAATCTCTCCTTTCATATGATACAACCTTTTTAAAATTTTGATAGTATTTTACAACAAAAATGCCTAAATACACCTATACAACTCTCAAATTTAGATCCTGATGGGAAAGGCATCCATCACTAACAAAGTTTTAGGATAATAAAAACTATCGGCGTGCCCATTGAACCTATGGGTCCAATTGCTAGTTGTATTGAATTCACATAGATTTAGTCACGGCCCCCTCCTATATAGTCTGCAATTTTTCTGTTGACTTACTTTATAAATAAAATATGGCCAATATTCCACTTTCTCTCCCGTTCTAGATGACGAATAATGATCGAGTTACAGCGCGATGACAAATTGGAGAATCTCACGGCAGGTTGCATTAATAAATCTGCTCCAAACAATGTAGCTGTCATTAATCGGTATTTTATGCTTTCCGCCAGTGTCACTCAATAGAAAAAAAAGGTTTGTAGAGGGGGACGCACGCTACGGGAATGGTCCTACTCATAATTTCAAATAGTTAGTCATGAGTTAAAGAGTCTTTGGTCTATAGGTGAAGTTGAAAGGTTTTGAATAAGCCTACCACATATCAAGTCTTGCTTAGTGCAAGGTCCTCGACACCATAAGGGATGAGGGTGTGATCGCACCTTCGACCAATTTAGCGGAATGGATGCCCTCGGTCTTTGCTCTCAGCCAAAGAGGTTCAGCCTAAGGCTTGTGCTCCCTATCAGATAGCAAAAACGATCTTGTGGATGATCTCCATAAAAAAAAATAGTTAGTCGTCTCAAAATCCTAATAGAATGTCATGATTACAATTTGGAAGCTTTATGATTAATGTGTAACAGTATTCATGAGAATTATTATTTATAACTCTAAATGTATAATCAGTAAACTCTAGTGAAAAAATCAATGCAGCAAGAATAAAGCACTTGGAGTAACAAATCAAACTTGCAAAAGATTAACAAACATTAAGAAAATATTTTTTGGTGATGTAAAATTGCTCAGCACTTGAAATGCTTATGGGTTAGACACACTAACTTGTAGATCCATGAAACTTGTAGGGAGCTCCTTCTCAAATACACACACAATTTCTGCAATTTCCTTCTTCCATTTTGGCACTTCACATTCGTGGATCTCCTTGGAGGTCACCCACCTAATATAAGAATAGTAAATTAGTATGAACCTTTAGTCAAAAATTAAAATGCAATATAATATCTCTATGTCTCTCACACATGAACATTTCATATAACCACATACCTTGTAAATGCTGACAATCGACTTATGGCATTCCTTAAGTCAACTGTAAGACAGGAATCCCCCCTAATTGCCAATGGCATGATATGCTATCAAACACATTTATGAAAAGTTCATTAGTAATTTTTTCTCCCACAACAAAATATCAAAATATATTTAGTACTTAATCAATGTTACCAGTAAATGTTAAATGATGCTATATAATACCTTCATAAAACTATGAAAAACATGTGTTTTAAATCTTGTGATATGTCCATCAATTGTAAAAGCTTTAGCTAATGACGACCCATAGCTAGTAGGTGTCCTTATTGAATAGATGACATTTTTTTAGTTGGTCTAGCTCTTTTTAAAAAAAAATCCATGGAGCTTCCACATATGTTTCATATTCCTTGTTTGGCCAAATGTTTTCTATCAATTTTGGTACGCGAAAGAGCAATATCTCTCCTCGAAGACAAGGTGTCCTTCTCTTTGCCCGATATATGTCAAAATATAGAATCTATGACATTTTTGAAGATGTGCATAGGATCTAATAGGTGAGCTATTAATAGATCCTTCTAGTAAGGGAGCTCATAAAATATGGATTTCCTTTTCATTCCTTCTGGCATATTAACTACAACTTGTTCTGGTTCTTCAATTGAATCACCCTGATCAAAAAAATCCTCCCAAGCTTTCAATTTAGCATCTTCATACTTCTTAAGCCAATCACCTGGACCCATAATCATGGGAGGGCCTCTATTTTCAACTTTTCCATCAAATTGATTCTTCAGGTGATTTCTAAACTTATGATCTAGTGGTAGAAAAACCCTGTTGTTTGCGTAAATAAATTTATGTAGATCTTTAGAATATCGCCCTTGAAATTATTCTGCACATCTTGGACATGCAAATATCCCCTTTGTTTGAAGCCCTACAATTCAATAAGTAATGTTAATAATATCAAAAAAATAGTATAAAACTAAGTATGAAAGTTGGGATGGAAATAAATTATGAGTGTAAATACGTAAATATTTTATCTTACCAGAACAAACACCAAGTCCTGGGAAATCATGAATAGTCCAACATAGCACACCATACAACATGAAGGACCTATTTGATGGGGGACGTGATGTGTCATACATTTTTATGCCTTTCCATAGCAGTTGCATCTCATCAATAAAAGGTGCAAGATAAACATCCATGTTTTTAACTTGATGTTTTCCTGGAAGAATGAGAGTCAACATAAGGTGCTCCTTTCTAACACTCATCCATGGGGGAATATTGTATACTATCAATCCAATTAGCCAAAAACTATAATTTGAGCTTAGGAAAGAGAATGGGCACACTCCATCAATTGCAAGACCAAACCTGATACTACAGGGTTCATGTTTGAATTTTCTTGGCCATTTTTGCTCTATGTGTTTCATTGCTTTGGAGTCGGCTGAAATTTGCATGAATCCATCTTTACTCCTATTCTTTGCATGCCAATCCTTCAATTGTGCAAGTGACTTGTAACGAAACATTCATTGAAGTCTAGGTATAATTGGCATGTGACGTAAAACTTTCTTTGGAATTGTAGGACCTTGTACATTTGTACGATATCTCTTCTCTTTGCATACAGGGCATTCTACCTTGTTTTTATATTCATCTCTGTATAAAATGCAATCATTTTTACATGAATGAATTTGCTTATATTCAATCCCCAACTCAACCAACAACAAACGTGCCTCTCTGCAAGTTGATGGCAACACATTCTCTTCGGGGAATATTTTAGTTTTTAGTGCCCTGTAAGATTTCCAGAGATTAAATCAATTGAATGTTTGACTTATGATGAATATATTTGATATGTCAATCTATACTAGGATTGTTTATATATAATATATGGTTTTAAATTCCCCTTAAATAAATATAAACAAAGTTGATGAATGTTTACGAATTATGTACACCAATTGACAATGCAAAGTAAGAAATAGATTTCAACTCACTTTAGTAGAGTAGTGAATCCTTTGTCTAACCAACCAAATAGTGACTTGATTTCTAATAATATTAATGTGCATGCCAGTTTTGAAGTTCTACTTGCACCCAATTTGAACACGAGTGTCTTCGTTGTTTGCTTGATGGAGTCTTTCAGGTTGTTATCATCAACTTTACATTGGTGGTAATTACCCCTGGTATCATCGTTAATGTCAACCAAATGATCATTATTGTCATCATTGTTTCCATCCCCAAAGAAACCTGTAAGCATTTCATTCAATCCTTCTTCATGCACTACATTTTCACTATCATGATCATCATCATTAAAGCTAGCTGGCATGTCATCAGTGTATGCGGATCTCATTAGCAGTTCAAATTTCTTAGCTGGTAGTATTTTCTTCAATGTTGCTCTTTTTCTACCTGGTCTGGTTTAAAGGATGGTTTGGATCATCCCGTCCAAACCTTAATAACCCAGTTGGATCTTAGGTATTAGTATGTGTTTCATCAACATCTTCTACCTATCAACAAACACAAGCATTATTTAATGTTTGGCAACAATTGCACTAAATTCAAAATGTATCAATTTCAAAGAAATATAATCAAATATGGCTTAAAAAATAAAAATATAAATTGTATGAACATATATACATCAATTGAATAATGGAACATTGTTTTATAGACTACCTTTTTTATACAATAATTTAAAGAAAACACAATTTTGACAACATAGTTTATAAAACATCAGTCCACACTCATTTATTATTCTTTGGTTTTCTGCCCTTAAGAACATCCTTAGGGAGACCTTGTTCTTCCCTTTTTTTCGTGCAGAAGTGTGTTTTAAGAAGGGGTAATCAATCAATAACTCATCCCCAATGGTAAGGTCCATAATAGCCTCAACCATTATCAATCTATCAACCTCTCTTTCCATATCTCCATCTTTATCATTTATAACCTCAACAAATTGACAATTTGGTCTTACAGTAGGGTCCCTTTCCTTACTACTATTTATAAATCCTACAATATTTTTGTGTGTGTATGCACGTCCATCTATATACATAAGATGACCTCTATTCATTTCTTTTCCACTTTCCAATTGGAGATGATGTGTATACATATTCAAATTTAGACCATATGCTGACATGCTAGGCTTATATCCTGCTAGCCTTCTCCATTCACCACTCTAATATGATGGACCATAGTATGGCATTAATCTCCTAATGATTTGTTTTGAATTGTTTCTATGTTTAGATTCCACATGTACATTTTAGACGATAAAGAGGCCTAGATTCGCTCCATGAATATTGGAGGGTCGTATCATGTAGCTATATCCCCAAAATTGAAACACCTCGTAGACTCTAGGTAGTTGTTGATCACTAGGCCAAGAGCAATATAGTCGATGATCAAATGTCTCTTTGTAAATTGATCTCAAACTCAGGGGCAAGTCATCATCTCCATCACATTCATTCTCATAGGGTGTGTAGTCTACCTTCCCCTTGTCTTTAAGCAAATTATACATCTTTAAACCGGTTCTTGTTCTGTCACTTGTTTTCATCAATTCCTCGTCTTCGGAGCTGGTATATTGGCACATATTTTTGTTAGATGTATCATCTAATGAATGATCATTGCCCTCTAGGCTTGAAGTCGGTGATCCAGAAAACTTTAAACCAAGAACTTTATCCTGCAAGTATCCATTAAGAAAAAAATTAGTTATTTAAATAATATAAAACAATGTTGAAACGAAGTATACATGTTATTTATATCAAATTGAAAAATTCCTTACCACAATTCTTATTGGATTTGAATCAATTGTAGGAGGCATACTACCGACTGGAAGCTCATTATATATGTAATGTCTTTGTACAATCACTCGTTTGAATTGTTTCTTTCCACGACATACAGAACAACCACAAACAACAATTTTCTCAAAGTATTCATCCCATGTACTATAGTCCTGACCAACCTCTTGTTCAGTGCAATCATTTGTTGTGTCTACAGGATCCATTGTCATATCTTCTTCCACCCACTATCGTCTATGTGATTTAACAGTTTTAGGTCCACATCCACGTACATATCTTTTTCTTTTACTAGTTGAACGCTCAGGCTCTGCATTTGCTCCAATCTCCATCTAAAATAATCAACAACATGCATTAATTTATGTCAAGATTGGATAATACATTATAAATTTTAATAATAATGTGAAAAAAGATGGACGTATCACAAAATGCCATCAGATCATTTTTTCCTAAGTTAAGTCAAAATTTGAGTACTTGATGTCTCGCTTCATCCGTTGTGTCCTCATTTGATATGACACGATCTGTTTCCATAGCCTCGTTTGGCCCCTATAATACACAACATAGTAAATAATGTTTAGTACACCAATTATATCATTTCAATGAATATGCTATCCAACACAAAACCTCACTTTAGTCATACATGTGACATATTCATATCATGTTTTGGCCATCCTAATTTTCAAACTTTTCCCTTGATCATAGAATCACATTTAATCACCGTTCATGTGCATTTTCAACCAATAAGTTTGACCTCTGAGGCCCCATGGACAAAAAAATGACTTTATCTCCTCTATGTTGTAACATTTGTGAATTCATAAACACCTTCCTCCTTTGGTTGAGGTTGCTTTCTCTTCTTACCTCTATTGTATCTGCAGATTCCGTTGTCATATCTATTTCCACCCACTTTCCTCTATGCTATTTAGTAGCTCTACACCATCCACGTCCTCTCTCCATGGCCTCCTCTGGATCCTATAATACACAACAATGACAATAGTCACATAATAGTTGTGCACCAAAAGGTTGCCAAGCTCTCTTAACGTTTTTGGCTAATGACACGGGGAAGATATGGCTAAACCCCCTTCACTTTAGGCTCTACTAGACCTAGGTGGGTATACCTTAATGATTGGTGCAGACTTGATTTGACCTTCACAATGGCAAAGAGGTGTGAAGTAGCTATAAGATTGTGAGTTGTTCCTAATGTTGATATTTGCAATTTTGAGAAAGTAAATAAACTTTAAATAAGGCTTTGAGGGAAACTAATCACAATAATCATTTAAAAGGATTTTAATCCTTGGCAAGAACCAATCAAAATGAATTATTTGAAAGGATGTTTAATTCACTCCAACCAGAAATCAATCAAGACAACCACACATGAACAACAAATGTGTCCTGACAGATTATATAAATTTCCTATATGTTTGCATTTATCCTCTAACCTTTCTACATCAACCCTCAATTGTGCAGACCTCCTAGCTTTTGGCCTTGAGCCAGGCAATTGATCAATTAGGTCTTGGTTTAATTTTCGTTCCTTTTCTTTCAATTCTCGCCCTATTTCAGTTTTCTGTTTCTTATTTTATTTTTTGTTTTTGCAGGACCTTCCATCTTATTTCTGTATAGAATTGAATTATAATCTAGCAATTGCAGGGATATCTCAGATGCTTACTTGTATACTGTGGGCACACTAAACTCCTTAACCTCCACTTCAATCTCCCATTTTTTCTTCGCTGCAATTTATGAAAATTGCTTTTAGTTCAATCCATTTTCAATCAAAATTGTTCATATAATGTTCGTTCGCGTGGCCATTAATGTCCATCACCGGAAATGAATGCAACAGTTTTTTTGAATTTCAAAATGTCAGATTGCATCGGTGGGACTCTCCTAGTTTCATGTCGATCTGTGTGCTTCATTTGGTGTCATCTTTGTTTATATATTTATAACTGATCGTCAAGACTCACTGAATGTCTTTTTGATACGCAGTGTCCCTTTAGTTCTCTTATTCAATCGGGAAGACATTTAGTAATCTCACCGATATTGCATAGGTGCCTTTTGTCTTACTTAACGTTTCGAGGAGAACAATATGAAGTTTACCCGATATTAGGGTAATCTAAACTATTAGAAATCCTTTTAGTCATTGTCGAGTGTCCTTTCGACAAATAATAGTCATTCCTATTGTTATCGGGTTGACATTTGTCAATGCTGAGAGAATGGGATGTTTCTCCGATATAATTAGTCTCCTCGACCTATTTTTTCCATTTGCTTTGTTCGTTGGAACAAATCGGTAGGACTTTCACCAAAAACTCTTCTGGTGTTCCTCATCGGAGTAACCCATACAGTTAGAGAGATCTGAGGGACTTACTCCGATCATTCATGTCTCCCCGACACGTGTTCTTTTGTTTTATCGATGAGAGTATATAAGTTTCTCCCCGAAAAAGTGTCCATCGGCGTGACGCTTGAGATCGGTGTAATTTGAAAACTTCAGTCCGACTAGCTTGCTTTTGCCGATAAGCTTTTTAATCGGCGAAACGCTATGCACTATCTTCCTGATCATGCAGAAAATGTTATCTTGGGATCTTTGATCGCTATGACTTTATTTATCTCTTCCCGATATGCATAAAATGTTCAATAAAGAACTATAACTTGTTGATCGACAGTCCATGCACATGATTTTTCTGATAAGGATTAGTTGCTCTTAAAAAAATTGTTTCAAGGGATTATGCTTAGGAAGTTGGATTTTTGGATCCCTTGGGGATGGTGGAATGAGTGGAATCTTTATGTTTATCTTTAAGATTAGGGTTGAAGGTTGAGGGTTGAGGGATTAGGGTTTAAGGTATAGTGTTGAGGGTTGAGGGTTTAGGGTTTAGGGTTTAGGGATTAAGGTTTAGAGTTGAGGGATTAGGGTTTAAGGCATAGTGTTTAGGGTTGAGGGTTTAGGGATAGGGTTTAGGATTTAAGGTTTAAGTGTTGAGGGTTGAGGCTTTACGGATAGGGTTTAAGGTTTAGCGATAAGGGATTAGGGTTTAGGGTTGAGGGATTAGGGTTTAGTGTTGAGGGATTAGGGTTTAAGGTATAATGTTTAGGGTTAAGGGTTTAGGGATAGGGTTTAGGGTTTAAGGTTTAAGGCTTCAGGCTTCAGGCTTTAGGGATAGCGTTTAGGGTTGAAGGATTAGGGTTTAGGGTGGAGGGATTAGGGTTTAAGGTATAGTGTTTAGAGTTGAGGGTTGAAGGATGCGTTACGTTGCACTGAAAGGTTATAGTCCCATTAGAGAATGATGTCCTCGCATGGACCATGTCGAGTGCCCTCATCGATGTTGGTAAGGGATACATGGAAGGCAAATGGATTAGGCAGATAGTGGATTGTGACGTGGATTCTAGAGGGGAGAAAATGGATTATGTAGGGAAAATAGTGGATTATGATGTGGATTATGTCAGACTTATGCCAAAGCATGGACCATAGGGATGGTATTGTTAGATCTAGGGCACATAATTGAGAGGGGGGTGAATCAGTTGTACAAAAACTTGCTCTAATTCAAATACTTAGATCCTCTTGTTATTCAATAGCATATCAATTAATCACTCATGAAAGCATAAAGCATAAACACAAGAGCAGAAACACATCAACACATGATACACCAAGATTTTGACGTGGAAAACCCGGTCAAGGGAAAAACCATGGGATGATTAACCCAAGGATTATTCTCTGTTAGAAGAATAAGAAAAATAGATGGCACATGCCAATTAGGGCTCACTGCCTGAGCACACTGCTCACAAGAGGCACACTACCTACAAGAGACACATTGTATACAAAGTAACAAGTATTACAAACTTGAACTAGAGATTGACATCTTTACCATGCCTGGATCAGTTCCATTTTAAGCTCAAAAACTCTTGCTCTGCCTTTCGCACTTCTCTTCGCTATGCCACACTCTTCACCACAAGACACACTTCAAAATGAATTCACAATCCCTTATTTATACAAGGCATCGACTTAGGAACAATCATCTAAGTCGGCAAACACCTACAAAATCATTCGCAAGACATGTAATACATTCGGTCGGCCTGTCTTAGGAAGAACACCAATATCTGTGGTTATTCTTCAAATACAAACTCAAACTTCAATGCGGACCGCCAATAAGAATTGTACACAATCCAAAGATCACCAAAACCTTTCCTGAGTCATCAAGAACATCCGCACTTTATCAGCTTACTGGAATTCTTCTGTTCTTCATCCAGAACTTCAAGAACACAGTCTATCATCATTGTCATAATGAAAAAGGTGCTTCTGGACCTCCAAACCATGAACAAATCTAATTGTCACTTCAAACGAACTTCTTCAACACTCTCTCCAATCCTCAGAATGAAATAATGCAATTCTGGAGCTCACCGGACCAATCTGTGACACTCTGTCACCACTGAACACCTGCCGGAACTGGTTCTACTTGAGCGATCATAACTTTTTTAGATCTTTATTTGGACCTCTGAAATCTTGACTGGAACATCTCAAGACTCATATCTACAAACCCTTTAAACCGCATCCTCTGATCCTTAACCTATTGAGGACTTTTACCTTCTTCTCATCATTGTTCCTGATTGAGACTAATTTCCTCAATAACCTTAGCACACAGCACATCCAATCCTTCTCATTAATGCAATATGAGTATGTTGACATCAATAACAACACTGGTTATCCTCATACTTGCAACAATCTCCCCCTTTGTCATTGATGGCAACATATGATGTGAAAAACCATCAAGACAAGAACTTCTCCTTTCTATCACAGCTCCCCCTATCAGTAACAACTCTTCACATGTCTTCTCTTTCTTTACTGCTCCCCCTTTGATCATCAACCACTTGTTTTTCACATGTCTTCTCTCCCCCTTGACATCAATGACAAAGGGCTCATACTTGCAATTCTAACACATTAGAATCATACCAGCTGCTCCCCCTGAGTAGAAACTCCCCATCATCAATCCGGATCACAAGATATGACTGTGATATCCACCGGACTAATGCACATCAGTGCATCCTAGTTCATCACCAGAGGGGCCATGACCCCTAACTTCTCCCTGAGATACTCAAAAGAGTCCTTGGAAAGAGGTTTAGTAAAAATATCTGCAAGCTGATCCTTGGAGGGCACATACTCCAATCTGACTTCACCCTTGTTCACTTGCTCTCTCAGAAAATGAAATTTGATAGAAATGTGCTTGGTCTTAGAATGCAATACCAGATTCTTAGAAATACTTATTGCACTTGAATTATCACAGAAAATTGTGATAGGCTCCTCATATTCTACTTGAATATCTCTTAGCATCTACTTCATCCATAAAAGTTGAGTGCAACTTCCTGCTGCTGTAATGTATTCTGCTTCAGTTCTAGACAGGGATATTGCCTCTTGTTTCTTGCTTAGCCAAGAAACCAACCTTTTTCCCAAAAAGAATGCTCCTCCACTTGTACTCTTCCTATCATCTACATCTCCTGCCCAATCTGCATTTGTATATGCATGAAGAGAAAAATTATGATCTCTAGGATACCATAGACCATACTCAACTATTCCTTTTAAGTACCTAAAAAGTCTTTTGATTGCCATGACATGAGATTCTCTGGGATCATCCTGGAATCTCGCCACAAGACCAACAACCTACATTATATCTGGTCTAGTCTGAGTGAGTCACAATAATCCTCTAATCATTGATCTGTACTTTGTCTGATCTATCTTAGGAGAGTCATCATCTTTGCTCAACTTACATCCGGTAGCCATGGGAGTGTTCATAGGCTTTGAATCTTCCATTCCAAATTTCTTCAATAGTTTTTTCACATATTTGGTTTGAGAGATAAAGATTCCTTTCTCTGTCTGAGTAATTTGCAGACCCAAGAAGAAATTCATTTCACCAAGCATTGACATTTCAAACTCACTTTTCATTTGGTTTGCAAAGATTTTACACATACTGTCTCTTCCTCCAAAGATGATATCATCAACAAATACTTCAGCAATCAAGCTGTTTTCATGATCAATTTTGAAATATAGGTTACTATCAGCAGTACCTTTGTTGAAAACAATCTTCAAAAGATGTTTGTCCACCCTTTCATACCATGCTCTTGGAGCTTGCTTTAGACCATACAGTGCCTTCTTTAATTTGCAGACCATATCACCATGCTCAGATAACTGAAATTCATCCAGTTGTTCAATGTACACCTCTTCTTCTAAGTCACCATTCAAGAAAGGAGATTTGACATCCATCTGATACACTTTGAAATCTTTGAAGGTAGCAAATGCAAGAAATAGTCTGACTGCTTCAATTCTTGCCACCAGAGCAAAGGTTTCCTCAAAATCAATCCCTTCTATTTGAGAGTAGCCTTTGCAGACTAATCTGGCTTTGTTTCTGATTACTTCACCAACTTCATTTAGTTTGTTCCGGAAGACCCATTTGGTTCCAATCACATTCTTGTTACTAGGTCTAGAAACAAGATCCCAAGTGTGATTTTTCTCAATTTGCATCAACTCTTCCTCCATTGCTTTGGACCAATTTTCATCATTGCAGGCTTCATTTATTGTCTTAGGTTCAATCTTTGAAATCAGACAAAATTCATCTAAATTTTGAGCAATTTTCCTTCTAGTTTGCACACCTCTACTTTTGTCACCTATGATCTGATCTTCATAGTGGTTCAGTCTTACATACCTTGGAATTTTAGGAGTTTCTTGTACTTCTATTTCTTGGTCAGGCTCATTCAGACCTATCTCTTCTTCCTGATTTACCGGATCAGTCTGAATCTAACCTTCAAGAGAGGATTGAGCTCCTTGAACCAGAACACCATCTTGATCATCTTCATCATACTCATAAAATCTTGAGGGCTTCTCAATTCCTTCATCAACTTTCACATTAGTACTTTCTATCATCTTTCTCAGTCTCTTATTGTAACACCGGTATGCTTTGCTTTGAGTGGAGTAACCCAAGAAAATTTCTTCATCACTTCTAGCATAAAACTTTCCTAGATCTTCATCTCTTTTAATGTAACATTTACTACCAAATACTCTAAAATATCTCACAGTAGGAGTGATGCCAAACCAAAGTTCATAAGGAGTCTTACCGGTATTGCTTCTGATTTGAACTCGATTGAGAATGTAGACTACAGTGCTGACAGCTTCTCTCCAAAACATCTGAGGAACATTTGCTTCCATCATCATTGTCCTAGAAGCTTCCCGGATGGTCCGGTTCTTTCTTTCTACTACTCCATTCTGCTGAGGAGTCCTAGGAGCAGATAACTGTCTCTTTATACCATGCTTCTCACAAAAATCTATGAATTCACCGGATGTGAATTCACCACCTCTATTAGACCTCAAACATTTCAGTTTTAATCCAGTTTGATTCTCTACCATAGCCTTGAAGATTTTAAACTTCTCAAAAGCTTCTGATTTCTCTTTCAGAAAGGTAACCCACATCATCTGGGAATGGTCATCAATCAGTAACATGAAATATCTATCACCTTGCATACTCTTGATTCTTGTTGGACCACATAAATTAGTATGAACTAATTCCAATAATCCGGTAGAGGACTGATCCTTGCTTTTGAATGAGACTCTGCTCTGTTTACCCAGCTGACATTCTTTGCACAGACTGTTTGTAGGTTTTACCAATTTTGGAAGATCTCTTATAGCCTAAGTATTGCTTATCTTGATGATGTTATCAAAATTTACATGACACATCCTTCTATGCCATAACCAGCTCTAATCAACTTGAACAAACAGACAACTTTTACCAGCACCAACCAAGTGGAAGATATTACCTTTAATTTGAGTACCGGATGCAATCTCTGTTCCGGATCTTTCAAAGATTTTGCACTTTCCATCCTTGAATCGGAGATCATAGCCTTTGTTCACCAACTGTCTAACACTGAGAAGATTGTGCTTCAAACCTTCAACATATAGCACATTACCAGTTTTGTTTCTTCCATTAAAAGAAATAGTTCCTCTTCCTCTGATTCTACCGGCAGAATTATCACCAAACTTTACCATTCCTCATTCATACCTTTCCAAATCTAAGAACTTGTTCTCATCAACTGTCATATGGTGAGAGCATCCACTGTCAATAACCCAATCATCCTTCTCTTCAACTTGGGCAGCCAAAGCTCTTTCTACAACCTTATGATTGACAGATTCAGAGGATATTGGATCTTCTTCCTTGATGGCAATAAACACCCATTCATTTCCAGATTTGTTTCCTATCTCTGATTCATCATTTGTTACTCCTTCATTATCATCTTCTTCATGAACATAATAACAATTCTTTTGGAACCTTTGTCTGTTAGAATTTGACCTTGTAGATCTTTCCAGACATCTTGAGGCAATATGACCAATCTTATTGCAGTTGAAGCACTTAAAGGGTAATTTTCCTTCATACTTACCAAATCCTCTTGGCAGTCTCTTTGCAATGAGGGCTTCAAGTTGAGCTATTTTTGCTTCTTCCTCTTCCATGTCTCTTCTTGCTTGATCATACCATGACAACTTCCTTGAAGAGTTTTCTCCCGGATCAAGTCTTTGTTTACCTTTCACAGAGCCACTGGCCTTGAATGCAAATTCAGTCTTGGGGGGATCATCTCCAAACTTGGTCATTTCAAATGCAGCCAGTTTGCCAGCCAATTGGTCTCTTGTGATAGTTGTATGGGCTCTGAATTCATTAATGGCAGCAACCTTGATTTTGTAGGCAGCAGGAAGGGATCTGAGAATTTTGCCAACAATCTCATTTTCATCCAAAACTCCACCAGCATTTCTGATTCCACACACTAGCTCATTTACTCTTGGCATAAAGGTAGTAATGTTTTCATCATCTCTCATTTTCAGTCTTTCAAATTTCCCTTTGAGACTCTCCAACCTTGCACTCTTAACATACTCATCTCCTTCATGCAGAAGTTCCAGTTTAATCCAGATCTCATAAGCAGTTGGTAGGTCAATAACATTTGAGAGCTCTGAGTCAGTTAATGCGCTTAGAAGAGCCTCTTTGGTCCACAGATTATTTTCAGCATCTGTGATTTCATTTAGAGTTGTCGGACCACCCTGTGGAGTTACATATGCTTTTGTGACCATGGGCAAGTACGCCTTTCCCATACACTCCAAGTGACATTTCATGCAACCTTTCCAAAGAGAGAAGTTGGTTCCATCAAACTTCGGACTATCCTTCTTGTATGACGACATCCTAGATCTCCTCAAGCGGTTAAGCTCCTTTTAGAGGAACTTGGCTCTGATACCAATTATTAGATCTAGGGCACACAACTGAGAGGGGGGTGAATCAGTTGTACAAAAACTTGCTCTAATTCAAATACTTAGATCCTCTTGTTATTCAATAGCATATCAATTAATCACTCATGAAAGCATAAAGCATAAACATGATAGTGATAGATTGTCATTGATGTCAAAAGTGTGTTGAGTTGATGTTGCAAAGTTGTCATAGTTGTTGCAAAACATCAGGAGGAGATGGTTAATGAAGCATTCATCATGAACTTAATATGGTTGAGGTAAATTCAGATGTGTTTTTCAATCAGGTTCTATTTGCATTTGATAGGTCAAGGTTCTATCAAGAGTTTTGCATCATAATGATATCTTTATATCATTTTGCTTACATATGATGGAGTGTTGTTGGATCATCTTGGATCATGTGAAATCAGATATAGGATCCTATTTAGGATGCATGTTCATTTTGTCTTCTGTGGATCTTCAGTGTGTAACTAAAGTGAAGGACTTGTTTGTTCAGTAGTACTTGTAGAGAATATTTCCGGATGTGATCAAGTGGCAGCATGACAAGGTTGACATTGTTGATAGGTTGAATATGATGTGGTGTATTGGTTGAAGTGTTGGAATAGCTTGCATGATATATATTGATCCTTGCATGATATTTATTGATCTTTATCTTATCAGGATGGTTTTGATTCATCTAGTGATACATACTCATCTCCATGAAGGTTAAACAAGAACATCAGTAAATCAACTCACTCTCAAGGAGTGCTTCATTGGCATAATGTTGGTTTGGTGTTCATACTGTATTGATGACAAAAGGTGTTGTGCATTGATGTGAGAGAGGTTTTCAAGATGGATTGGTGTTATTCATTCTTTGCATGGGTTCATGATATAAGATTGATGTCAAAAATCTATCAACAAGGTTTTATGATACAGGAAGGATTAGGTTGGTACAATGTTGAGAAATTCACAGTGTTATGGAATATGTCAATGTTTTTTAGTGTGCCACAGCTGCAAAGATATCTAATCATATTTGTTAAGAATGATTTATCTTTTGAGACATCTATGCTTATATTTTTTGGTAACCCCAAAGTTTCTTAATAAATTCTAAAATCTTGACTTATTTGTCATTACAAAAGGGGTGCTTTTGTTCTAATTTGAAGATGACCGGTCGAGCAGGTGAAAGAACTTAAGTTGTAAACTTAAGTCATGAAATTCCATAGGGCAACCGGCCCCTTTCCTCCTTTTTACCTATAGAGCAAGTCTTCCAAATGGGCGGGCTTTCATTGTGTTTGAATTTAAACTTACCACTGCCAAAAGTCAAGAGGGCACGGGTTTATGCATTAAGGAAAAGGCTTTTAGTTTTCCTTGAAACTTTGAGAAGTGTTTAGAATCTTTTTGAAGCCTGAAATCAAAGATAGATAGTTTCCTTTTTAAAAAAAACTTAGTAATTTCCTTTTTGGTCGGTCCCTTATAAATGTAAGGAGTTTCTTTTATAAGGAGATTTTTTATTGTTTTTTTTTTAAATGAGAAAAATCCTTATGAAGAAATTTTTTGTATATTGGATGTTAGAAAAAGATAAACATCAAATTTTCTTAAGGAGATTTTTTTTGAAGGAAAATATTTATGGAGGATTGGAGATTTTTTAATGAAGATTTATTTTCTGTGTGGGAAGAATTTGAATAGTTTTTGAAGACAAAGATGATTTTGTTTGAGAAGGTGAAAATATTTATACAGAGGAATATGAAAAATCTTTTGCAGGTGAATCAATTTGTGAAGGCTCTTCATTTTTGACATGGAAAAATTGAAGCAATCCAGTGATTTTTAAATGGATATGAAGGATCATGCAATGAAGATGAAAGTGAATGCACAAAGGAATTTGAAGAGTTATTGTTTTATTTTTGACAGGGGCAAAATGATTGAATTTAATTGAAGTTGTTTTTGGAGATATATTTTTTGCTAAATGTTTTATGCAGGGATAATATTGAATACAGAAATTGTCCAAATTGAAATGTCAAAGAATATGAAGGATCATGTACAGAGAAGAGGAAGATCAAAATATTTTTTTTAATGCATAGAATTGACGTATATTTTTTTAAGGGGAAGATATTTTGTTTATCAAAACAGAGAAGAGAATATGAAGGGTTATTGAAAGTGCATTGTGATGGGTTGTGAAAGGATATTTAGATTTTATTTAATGACATTACAGATGCTTTGATTAAAGAGTTGTGTGGATTAATAAGATGATGTAAGTGATGTTGTGCAGATCAATGATGAACTGACAGGGATCAAATACAGATACAGAGACTGACAAGATGATCTGAAAGACAATATGCAATTGCAATGATAATCAGGTGCATGAATCATGAATTTGATTGAACAAAGACATTGAAACTAGTAAGACAGATGAAACATACAGAGTATGCAGTGTGGTTGAGAGGATCCAGAAAAAGGATTGATTTTGAATAGAATGGCCATTTGACAGACATATGTTTTGTATTGAATGGAAACAGAGTGTCCCTCTGAACTTGTTTATTACTTCCAGTGAAGATTCAGTTTGCCAGTGAGGCCTTGTATTAGCCAGTGAGGCTTGTAGGTCAGTGAGACCTATTTGTTTACCAGTGAGGTATATTAGTGTTGGAAGTGGGTGCTTCTGTTTGGTATTGGAGTTGGTGCTCCTAGATACAATTTGTATTGCCAGTGAGGCATGTTTTTCAGTTAAGCCAGTGAGGCAATTTTGGAGTGGTTTTTCTACCCCTGGAGGGTTTTCCACTCGTGCAATTCTTGTGTCTTGATCTTCTCTTTGTGGATATATGTTTTACTCATGAGTTTTTGTTTTTCATTCTCAGTTATGTGCACATGTATGTGAGAAATCAATGATAGCTCTCTCTCCTTGTACTCTGCAAGTTAAAGTTTGTAAAAAGATTAGAAATTTCACACAACACTGATTCACCCCCCTCTCAGTGTTGTCCTTGACTCCTACAAAACACCAGAGCAGAAACACATCAACACATGATACACCAAGATTTTGACGTGGAAAACCCAGTCAAGGGAAAAACCACGGGGTGATTAACCCAAGGATTATTCTCTGTTAGAAGAATAAGAAAAATAGATGGCACATGCCAATTAGGGCTCACTGCCCGAGCACACTGTTCACAAGAGGCACACTGCCTACAAGAGACACACTGTCTACAAAGTAACAAGTATTACAAACTTGAACTGGAGATTGACATCTTTACCATGCCTGGATCAGTTCCATTTTAAGCTCAAAAACTCTTGCTCTGCCTTTCGCACTTCTCTTCGCTATGCCACACTCTTCACAACAAGACACACTTCAAAATGAATTCACAATCCCTTATTTATACAAGGCATCAACTTAAGAACAATCATCTAAGTCGGAAAACACCTACAAAATCATTCGCAAGACATGTAAGACATCCGGTCAGCTTGTCTTAGGAAGAACACCAATATCCATGGTTATTCTTCAAATGCAAACTCAAACTTCAATGCGGACCGCCAATAAGAATTGTACACGATCCAAAGATCACCAAAACCTTTCCTGAGTCATCAAGAACATCCGCACTTTATCAGCTTACTGGAATTCTTCTGTTCTTCATCCAGAACTTCAAGAACACAGTCTGTTATCACTGTCATAATGAAAAAGATGCTTCCGGACCTCCAACCCATGAACAAATCTAATTGTCACTTCAAATGAACTTCTTCAACACTCTCTCCAATCCAAAGAATGAGATAATGCAATTCCGGAGCTCACCGGACCAATCTGTGACACTCTGTCACCACTGAACACCTGTCGGAACCGGTTCTACTTGAGTGATCATAACTTCTTCAGATCTTTATGCGTACCTCTGAAATCTTGACTGGAACATCTCAAGACTCATATCTACAAACCCTTTAAACCGCATCCTCTGATCCTTAACCTATTGAGGACTTTTGCCTTCTTCTCATCACTGTTCTTCACTATTCCTGATTGAGACTGATTTCCTCAATAACCTCAGCACACAGCACATCCAATCCTTCTCATTAATGCAATATGAGTATGTTGACATCAATGACAACACTGGTTATCCTCATACTTGCAACAAGTATGTGGAGGGTATGTAGGATAGTGGATGAATGATGGTAGATTTATTGCAGAATGGAAGGGAACCATGACCAATGGTTGCACACATCGCGATAAACGTTGAAGCTTGTGATGCGGAGGTGGTGTAGGGTGCAATGGAGATGTTTGCTTAGGAGATGGATGATGAAGGGCTTTAGGAACCCACATAGACTTAGGTGTTTTGTTACTTTTGTTTTGCTTGTGGGATGGAATGTTTTGACACTTTTGAGCGGAATGGGAATTTGAGATGGGAGTAGATGGTTGGGATTTTTTAGAGGTAGATGCCTCATTTAACTTGATTTCTTGTTGCTTAGGTACCCATACCATTTTGGTTTTGGACTTTGCTTATGGAGGTATGGACTTGGATAACTTTTTGGATTAATTTTTCTGTGACTCTATTTTTATGTCCTAAGGCATGAAGACCCTTAGGATGTTTGGATTTATCAGTAGAGGCATCTAATTTTGCATTTCTGGATCTCTTGGGGATGGTGGAATGAGTGGAAGCTTTAAGTTTAGCTTTAAGATTAGGGTTGAGGGTTGAGGGTTAGGGTTTAAGGTATAGTGTTGAGGGTTGAGGGTTTAGGGTTTAGGGTTGAGGGTTTAGGGATAGGGTTTAGGATTTAAGGTTCAAGTGTTGAGGGTTGAGGCTTTAGGGATAGGGTTTAAGGTTTAGCGATAAGGGATTAGGGTTTAGGGTTTAGGGTTGAGGGATTAGAGTTTAGGGATCTTTACTCCTGAATCTTTACTCTTGTTCTTTGCATGTCAGTCCATCAATTGTGCAATTGACTTGCAACGAAACATTTGTTGAAGTCTAGGTATAATTGGCATGTTGCCATGAGGAACATTTTGGTTTGGCACAACTAGGCACTAAATTAGGCGCACTTCGTACCAGTTTGGTGACCCAAAGAGATTACATTTAGGGCTGAAAGTTGGCACTAAAGTCGATGTTAGAGACGTTGACTTTAGCGCTGACTAATGAATCCAAAAAAAAAAATCCCACCTGCGTTAAAACATACCACACAAAAAAAATACAAATTCAAGTTAATACATTTAAGCCCACAACATAGTGTACTCTACCTCTGTTTTAGGTTTCCTGCTAAGAATTGTACGCTGCGAAGCGACGACTTTGTTAGGTCAAAAATGGAAGTTACTAAAAAGTTTCTACAACGGATCCATGAATTTGTATTTTATTTATTTTTGGTTCTAGACATCCAGAAGATAAAAAATTGCTTTAGCTAGCTGCTAAATTTGGGGTTTCTGATGCTAAATTTGGGGTTTCTAGCTACCTCAACCATTCAATCAAGCTTGTCCGTCTGCCTTTTAGCAAGTGAGTTCCAATTGCTAAGCAATTTACTCTTGACCTAGGTTTTTATCGATTTTGATATAATTTTGAGATCAAAGAAAGTTTTTCTAAGATGTTGTACTCATGCTTTAGGGTAAATTTGAGTAGTAATGTTGTTAATTATCCTTGCTTGCAGTATAACTTGCATTTACCATTTTTGGAAGGCCTGTCAAATAAGGTCTCTTTGTACATCATACCCAAAATACGAGCTGTTAGGATTTGTTTTTGGCTAAATATTTGTTTTTGGCTACGATTGGTCAAGCACGTCGTTAATTCATACCTGGCTACGATTGCCTCTACATACTAGATGAAAATAATTTGCCCTAGGTTGCCTCAAAATGTCAAGCAATAGAGGGAAGGGAGCAAACTCTAGCCAAAATGAGGTAATTCACTGTCAATTTATAGATTTATAAATGTTTCCATTGTTTCTTTGATATTTAGGATTTAGTTTTCTATTTCTAAATTTAAAAGAAGAAATTGATTATATATATATATAGGGACATGAGACTGACAAAGATAAAGATGCATTGGCTTTCATATTGGGGGTAGAGGTAGTGAACAAATTGGATAGTATGGACTTGACAATGCTTGCCAGATACATAGAAAAACAATCTAGTAAAACCCCTGAAACATTGCAACCAAATCAACAGTGTCAAAGGGAATCAATTGATTCCCCAACCAGTCCTGGATCGAGCAAAAGATCTAGGAGGAAATCAATATCAATAACCTCTAAGAATGTCAAACAGGGAGCAGAGGCTTCCACTGTCCCAGCCACTCCTAGGACATAGACTTCTTCAACCAGCAACCCATGTTTTGCATCTTGCATTGGTAGCTACGATAAATAGATAGAATACGTTGTGGTTTTAAGGGAAGTCTGAATGACAGATGTTGGAAAAACATTTATGAATAGGTTGAAGGAATCATGCCTTCAACGGTTCAAAGACCATCTACATTTGCCATTCTCAAAGATACCCATGCACCTGCAAGAAGCAATTATCCATGACATGGAGACTGAATTTGGCACAGGTTAGTTTGTAAAGAAAATAAAGCTACGAATGTCTCAAAACTGCAAGAGATTTCGGTGCAACCAAACAAAGAAGATAAAAAAATCCCTCTTGAGCTAAGGCTCAAAAAAAGGCCAATTGATGTAAGTCTGAAAGTATGGAAAGAGCTTGTAAAAGCATATGAGAAGTTTGATGCACGGAGGAAGTCCAGTGAGGAGAGTATGCAAGTATTTGAATTTGCTCATAAGATTATATCAAATTTATTAAATGATTTTTAAATTGTATTTGTGCATAATTAAATTGAATTAGTAAATGTTTTAGGACAAGGCCTCCAAGGCTAGGCTTGACAAACTTCGTGCCATTCATCACAGTGGCCAGAAAGGTTTATAGGCCTTGATTTGTACATTTGTAAGTATATTTAATATGTTAAATGATATTTTTTTTATTTCCTGGGAAAAAGTAAATGATTGCATATAAATTAGTTTAACTAGTCCATGTGCCATGTTTTGACAGGAGGAGAATTATGGCTGGCAACCAACGCAATTTGAAAAGGAAATGTTACAAAGCAAAAAGTGGACCGATTTTGTAATCTAGATGGAGAACGAGGTATCAATAGTTGACTTTCAATAACTTAGTTGGATATTGTTGTGTTAATATGTCAATTTGCATTTCTTGTGTTGAGTTTCAATAATCTTTGAAGAGGTTATAGAGTGATACTTAAGACAAACAGTTATAGTTGTACTATGTTTGTTGTGTTTGGTTTCTATTGGTCTTCTTGTCTGTTTGACTCAAGTGGATTGTTATTCATAGGTTGCTTGTCATTCTGGTTGATCATGTGGATGTAGTTATCATTGAGTTTTCAGGTGGTCTCCTAAGTGAACAGACCAAAGGGTTTATCTCAAGTCTTTGTTTCCTAACCTTTTATTATAAGACTTAAAGGGGGGCATGCATTATAGTTACGTTGTTGGTTATATTTCAAACCTTTGAAATATAATAGTGGACATTTAAATTTTAATATGCACATTTTTTTTTGTTGAGGAGTCATCATTGGCAGTAGGCATTAACTCTCCTCTGCCATAACAACTTTGGGAAGTACTAGTATTTAATGTGCTTGGTTTTGGGGTATGTGAGGGAGAAAAGGAAGGAATGGGGAACCATTTTGGGGGGGAATTCTTCTTTTTTCCTTGGGGTCGAGGAAGGAAGGTTGATGGTTGGACTATAAGTGATTTAGAGGAAGGGAGACTTTGGGTGTGCTCATCATGTTGGCTGAGTGTCTTGCTGTTTGGGTTGGAGACTAAGAATCAAATCACCAACTAGTCTTCTTCAACTAAGCTAACCTTTATTTGAAGTAAATCTCCTTGTCATCCATTCTTGTAAAATTACACTGACCATTTTGGTGAAACATTTCCTTTAACTTGTGTAACTATATGTGGTCTTATGAAAGCCTATGCTAAAGGGTTTGGATGAGGAAAATATTGTTAACTGTGAGAGTTCAAACTTAAGATCATGGGACTTACAAATTGTGGCAAATTGTTGGTTATTGTGTTTTAGATTTCTATCATGAAGGAAGCTACATTAATTTGGTCACAGTTTGAGGTGGAGTTTCAAACCCTAGCTAGAATTGCTAGAATGCTATCATTACAACATACCATGAGTCTTGAGGAAACCTGGCCTAGTTCATGGTTATCTTTTTTGACATGGTTGTAAACCCTAATGGTGTTGGTATTTCACCTATAAATGTCCACTCTCTCAATTGTGGATGCGAGGTCTTCTTGGGATTAATAATGCCACTCCTAGGTGGGGTTTTGGGATGGTTTTGGATCCTTGGTTCGCGTCAAAATGCCCCCCAACACTCCCTCCAAGGTTATGAGGTTTGCATTACTGAAGCCACAATGGAATACAATGTTGAAACAACACTACATGATTGTATTTGATTACCAGTTGACTCTTGTAAAGAATGGGTTTTGTTAATTGCGTACAGTTGTGTAACATTGCAATAGTTGTATTGTACTTGTAACTAGAGTTCAGTCTATTGTGAAGGCATTAGTTTGATGAGAATGACCTTTGAGTTCATTGTAATGACTTGCACTAACTTAGAAATGTGATTTCAAACTAGTATTTATTAAATTGGAGACTATTTGTGAACAAATTTATCTTAGTATGGACTTCCCTGTGTTTGAATGACTGAGCACTACCCACGGAATAGTAGATATTATGTACTTGTGATCACTGCGTCATTTGGATAGAGGACTCATAAATGGAATATAGGACCTTTTGTTTCATTGTCCATAAAATCCTAAGGGTTGATTAAGTTATTGTGCATGGATGTAAATGGAAACTTTAAGCTCTCTGAAGGGTTGCTTATTGTTTGCAAAGTAGCATTAATTTCTTATTTTAACTGTAGAAACATCTTGTGGACACTAGTATGGTGTTGACTAAGGAATTATCTTGTAAACACTAGAAAGTTATATGCATGTTAATCATAGACTGTAACCCTACATTTGGAAGGAAATTGTTATTGTAGATGTGATATATACTGTACAGTGGTATCTGGTCTATGGCATGACATCTTTAGTAGGAGGTACCTTCAAATTTCTGAAGCATCATGTCTGGGCTAAGGTAATGTAAAGTTAAGTGTGCATTGAATGGTGTTATTGTATTGGAGGTTGCTGTATGCAAATCTACAATGATATAAGGAGACTCGACTCTCGTCATTTCATTGCACAAAGTGAGTGACAAAACAACTACCTAGTTTAAAATTGGCCCTTCTTTAAGCAACATACGTAGCAATGAGACATAGGATTCTTGAAAATGAGAAGCATCCTTCTCCCCATACAACCTGCTAACTAGGGCCACTATGTTTTTTACTAAACCCTTGAGGCTGATGGAAGGGTACCATTTAGTGTTCCTAGAATTTAATTGTCTAACTCCTCCTCTTGAGCCAATTTTCTTGTATGATGAACTAGATGATTGGGATGACCATCTTGAAGATGTAATTGAAGACTTTTGTGCTTGTGTAGTGTTGTAAATTTACACTCCATGGGGACAAAACTTGTAGATCTTAGTGTTAATCATGATATAGGCACATTTTTTTTAATTGTTGGTCATGTAAATGTGAGTTTGCAGCTACCACGAGTGTACTCTTAAGGATAGTCTCACTAAGGAAAGCATGGATGTAAGAGTCAAACTTGAGATACATGATCTTGACTTTCTTCTTGGTACACCTAAAGTTTCTAATCTCTTTGTTAATGAGCTAGATGTCAATTTGAACCAAGGATGTGTTTCCAACATTTGTGATAATGTTTGCATTCATGAGGATGATAAGTTACATCAAAATATCAAAAGTTACATAGCCTCTGAGATGGAGTTTATCCCATCCGTGAGTGAGTTAATTTGTTCCAGCTATTTTGCTAAGAACAGATTGCCATATAGGCTTACAAAGTTTGCAAAAGCAGTCATGTCGCAGTTTTCCAGTCCCTCTCTAAAGATCTTCAGGGCTTCTTCAGTTTTATTCTTCTTCTTGATTGCCTCTGCATCGAAGACTCCACAGATGAAACCTTTTTTAGATTTGGGTTGGTGTGCTGGCTTGTAATAATAACATCATCCTTGATCCCCTCGTTGACCAGAAAACTCATAAATTTTGACGCCCTGGCAAGAGACCCTGTGGCTTGGATGACAGTCATGTAGAAACACTCTAAAAGGACACCGTCATGGATATGGTTGCCCTGTGCTCCCCTTATCCTTGCAATCTCTTTGATGGCATTGCGTAGCCCCTCCTCCTCTGTACTAAATAAGGACTTGGTGGTCCACTGACTCCTCCAAGCACTCGCAGCGGACTCCAAAGTATTTTCTGCTTGCCATTGTTATGGGAGACTTTGAGCTGTCCTCCTAAAATAGGAAGTTTCTCTTGATTACCTTCCTCGTGACTTACATTGTCTGAAAGTTACAGGTTTTACGATGTTTTTTGCCAGCCTGAACTGTCCTCACTTCTGGAAAAGGAACGCTTGATTGACTCTTCCCTAATCGAACCAGATTGGGGACAGTCCTTCCTATCTCCTCTGGGATTTCCTATCTTGGAGAAAGCCATGCTCGTCATCGATTCTTCTGAGATCTCCTGCCTTGAGCTGTACCTACGAAATTCCTAAATCCCCATCGTCCTTGATTACCATCTTTCTCAGATCCTCGAAACACTGCCCTTCGAAAAAGCATTCCTCCCCCGTTTCCTGCTCAACCCCTTGATTCACTAGGAGATCAGCCACCCCATTGGCCTCTCTGTATATGTGCATGGTTGACCTCCTTGCCTGTGCTAGCTATCTTGAAGACACCCTAAACTTTATCATTGAGATACATGTTAAATCTGTGCTGGCTGTATGCATGTGTTTTCTTGGTGCCTATAGATCACATATGAATATAGGCTTAGGAGTATTTACAACAAAACTGCTTTTTGATTTGGATCCTAAAAATATTGCACAACTTATGTTCTTCTCTCAAACATCTATCCACAAGTGGGCAGGTGTGGTGAGGTAAGGAGATTGATGAAAGATAGAGGAATTAAAAAAATGCCTAGATGCAGTTGGATTGAAGGGCATAAAATGGTACATGATTTTTTGTGTAGGAGACAAATCACATCCATAGACAAAGGAGACCTATGCAAAGTTGGAGAAATTGGCTTGGAAGATGAAGGCGGCAAGGTATTTTCCAGATTCAAGAATTTACTTAATGTTGTGGAACGATGGGAAAAAGAATTATTTCTCTGCCACCATGGTGAAAAGTTGGCAATTGCATTTGGTTTGTTAAACATGACCCATGGAACAACTATTAGACCTTTATCTTAAGGTTACTCATGAACCTTAAGATAAATAATTATTGAAAAAAACTGTGCATTCATTAATGACATGTAAGAGAATTTAATCAACTGCTACTTAAAAACTTTTTAATGTTTCTGTCTAATGCAGGTTATTAGATTAATAGTGAAAAAGAACATACATTGACCATGCAATTTGTGGCACTTAAGGTTATGTAATAGAATTTACAGTTGATAGTTAAATTGTCTAACAATTTTTTTTATGATCTTTAGTAATGTTTATTAGAATTGTTGCATGTTTTACATCATTGGAATGACATATTAGCAGTAACTTTTTTAAAATTTTATTATGGTATGTGCACTTTGATATGATGTAATATGATTATGGTTTCATTTCATATGTTGGAATATTAGATATATAACAGAAAAATAAATTATTACATGAAATAAATAATAACTTTTCATTTTAAATATATTTTTTTTGCAAAACACGAGTCTTCCAGAAGATCAAGATGATCTTGATGATATAGATCTAGATTATATTGGTTCTGGTACAGATCACATGGTAGAGGATGATGATGATGCAGATATAGAAGACAACAAGGCCAATGACAATGATGATGATCATCATCATCATCATCATGATCATGATAGTGATGATGATGATGAGGCAGTTGCTGGTAGTAGCCAGTGACATTCATGATCATATAGACTGCATCATGGATCATTGTTGATATATCGTTATGATGCCTCTTTTCATGGTTACTATCATATGTATCATTTTCACGGCCTACAGTACCATATTATTGAGTTGCATCATTTTCACATGTATCAATTTGACTTATATCATTTGGACATGTATCATCTTGACTTGTATCATTTTGAGTTACATAATTTATCATTTTTACTTATATCATTTGTACATGTATCATTTTGACTTATGTCGACTATTAGACATGTATCATTTTGACATGTTATTGATCTACTAGCATATTTGACTTTCACTTGTTTTAGTTATATATGATGATGATCTTATCAATATTGACTTGTCAATTTATATATATTGAAAGTGGTCGATGATTTTTGGATGGATATTTATTACGTATGAGATTTTAATTTACTGCTCAGGATGGATGTTGTAAAATTCAATTAAATTATAGATATTTGACTCACTTGTTTTAATTATAGATGATGATCATGTTATAATAATTATCTTGTTATTTTATAATAATTATCTTTTTTTTATATAATTATCTTGTTAAATTGGAAGCAAAACCCAAAGCAACAAAGGAGGTCATAATGGAAGCAAAACTTAGCGTCAATTAGGAAGCCAAAAAAGAAGATATTTTCCATGCCATACAAGAAGCAAAATACGAAGCACGACTAAGAGCAAAACTAGAAGAAAAAATGGGAGCAGATATGGAAGCAAAACTAAAAGCTAAATTGGGTGCCAAAACTAGCACTAAATTGGAAGCAAAACTGGAAGCAAAATCGGAAGCAAAACTGGAAGCAAAACCGGAAGCAAACCTGGAAGCAACACAAGAAGCCAAACCAGAAGCAAAATCGGAAGCCAAACTGGAAGCCAAATCCGGTGCTAAATTGGAAGCAAATCTGGAAGCAAAATCGAAAGCAAAATGGGAAGCAAAACTAAAAGCAAAAATTAAAGAAAAACCAGAAGCAAAACTGGAAGCAAACTTGGAAGCAACACAAGAAGCAAAACCAGAAGCAAAATTAGAAGCCAAACTGGAAGCCAAATTGGGTGCCAAATCCAGCGCTAAATTGGAAGCAAAATCAGAAGTAAAATGGCAAGCAAAATTGGAAGCAAAAATTGAAGCAAAACTGGAAGTAAACCTGGAAGCAACACAAGAAACAAAACCAGAAGGAAAATTGGAAGCCAAATTGGGTGCCAAATCCAGCGCTAAATTGGAAGCAAAATCAGAAGCAACACTGGAAGCAAAAATGGAGCAAAATAAGAAGCAAACCTGGAAGCAAAATTGGGTGTCAAATCTGGCACTAAATCCAGTGCCAAATCCAGCTACTGCTTAATGACGCTAAAGTTGGTGCTAAATCCGGCGCAAAAGTAAACATGCAAACTTGCGCCAAGTTTTGCACCGGAAAAAATGTCCAATTCCTGAGCTCAATTGCACTAAATTCCAGCGCTATTTTAGGTGCTAATTGTTTGTTTTGTTGTAGTGATGGTTGATTCAATATACACAAAATACTCACTTGTATTACCACGTATCAACCATATAATTTACATTTGTTGTCTCATCGATTATAGAAATAGATCAAAATCGTTTACTTAAAATGTTATCTACATTTTCCTAAGTTGACACTTAATAGTTTTTTACTGTTACACCATAAATACAGGAGGTTAAACCTCACTGGCGAACTCATATAATCGCCCATAATACAATGATGTACAGTCTAAAAAGGAACTATTCGATTTCCTCATGGTTAATAAACACATGAACTGAGGAATCCCTGATAATGGACGATCTTGAGTTGGCAGAGATGTATGAATAAGACATAGGGTCGACGCCTCTTGACTGTGTATTCACTCTCTGTTCTAGCCACTATACTTCTCTCTGTATATCTTCGCTCCTTTTTCCTCTTAAGTTTTTAAGCTTATTAATATATAAACAACGGCTCATCTAAGTTGTTATTATTAATGACTGTGGCACGACTCCTACAGAGTCGCCTCATTTTGCACCTCCTCTATGATTCGGTTGTGAACTTGAATGAAAATTTAACAGTCCACAGCGATTTAGTCTTAACTGAAACCAATTTTTAAGCAAAGTTCACACATGTTGATGGGAGATAGCCATTCCATGGCTCGTCAGTTGTGGTGGTTAATACCACAGTCCTCCTCTTTTGGATGAGGCCGACACATCACTTTAAACATTGTTGATCATTAAATGATCACTAATAAGTGGTTTGATCCACCACTAATATTATTGAAGACTCTCCTAAATGTAACCCTTCGACTACTCAAGCATAACATTATTGACTCATTATGAGGTATTATCCTCACGTGATGCATATACATTTGCATATTTGATTACATCAAATATGATTCACATAACATCGCCTCTATAATAGATAGTTATGGTTTAATCAATAAAATGATAATATTTAAACAAAGGATTACAGATAATGTTATTGGGTTGAGCTTGTCTCCCCATCACAATCCGTCGACAATATTCACGTCTTCTTAACTCGACGAGAACGTCTTAATGTTAAGAATCATTTATAACACCTCAAGTGACTTAATAATAATAAGAGAACCATTTTATGACAATAACGTCGCAATATTTATGTTAAACGTAAATAGTCATAGTTCACACTCAAACGACATAGTTAACGTTACTAACGACTAAGATGACTTACTACGACTTGCAAAGATTCATAAGGTATCGACTACCTGTCGATTGGGTTTAAAAGTAAACTGACAAGACAAGACTTACCTCTTAAGACACTGGTTCACTTTTTTGTTAACACTAATACTCGTTTGGCAAATCATCACTCGTAACTCGAGGTCTATATCTCTCTCATCAAAAGATACTCTCTCTCTCTCTTTTCTCCGAGAGTCATCTAACAACCTGCAATCCTGTATCAAACTTGTAACCAACAAATTATGATCAGTGCATCATTATTCAAATAATAAACCAAATCTCATAATGCAATATTAAATCGACAATAACATATTTATTTCTATAATTCCATAAATGATATTCAATATAATCTATGTCTTTTCTTGACATTAATCTAAACATCAAAATAGATTTACTTATGCCCAAGTAAAAGTAAAAAGTATAGAAAGACAAAAATTAGGGATGTAACATACCCTTCCCCTAAAGATTCATCGTCCTCGATGATATAAAGTATCAAAATGTAACTAAAAAAAAACTTCATTGTTTTCAACTGGTAACAACATTAAATAAATGAGGAAACTTTTGGTAAAATTCATAGTAATCCTCCCATGTAGCATTTTCTTCAGTGTATTGATCCTATTGGACCTCACACTACAAGACCTCTATATTACACAAGCAGTGTTTGCAAACCTCGAGCATTTAAAAAACTCGATCATAACCATTCCTAGGTTATGTACTTGTAAAACATTCTTAGAATATAATATTCATATATTACATATATATATATATGAATCTTAAAAATCATTACGCCTCTTGGCAATAACTGGTAATAGATTGATTCTTGTAATCAATAGAATTGATAATCTTCAAAATTTAGAAGAGTCCTTTATACTTAGGAACTAGTTTGGAATACATTCCATACTTTCTGAAACTTTTTCTGGGGTTTGACCCTCAAAAGAACTTTTCTTCTCTAACCGAGAATTGTCTTAGTGTACACTTAACATTATCAAAACTTTTATATTTATTAATAGTTTCCACTGATCTTTTCTGATCAGTTTAATCTGTTCATCTATTTCTGACAATCATTTCCTGGACTAATGCTAATCCGATCTTCTAGCTTACCTTGCTTATAGGAATTCAGCATCTTTTCTGTCCAATGTTTCAATTCAAGCCATCTTAATAGCAAAAAGTTCGGTATTGTTAAAAATTTCACAAGTGATAAGTAGTCTCCCCACTTATATTGTTGATCCATGCAATACATTTGTAACAAATCTTCCAAAACTTGGTTAACTCTCTCAGTTTAACCATCTGTTCTCAGGATGATAAGTTGTAATCTTATTAAATTTAGTCCTTAGCATAGAGAACAAGTTTGCCAAAACCTTGATGTTACACACGCATCTCTATCCGAGATAATCTTTTCAAGGAAGCCATGCAATCTAAACACCTCTTGCACAAATTTATGAGCTAACAATGGTGCTCCATCAATCAAATTCCCTGGTATAAAATGTGCTACCTTTGTGAGTTTATCAACCACAACTAAAATGGAATTATGTCGATTCCTAGACATAGGAAGACCTTGGACAAAATCCATACTAAAACTTGACATTTCCACTCTGGACTATCATGTGGATTCAACAATCTTGAGGGTGTTGATGTTCTATTTTTACCCTCAAGCACTCCAGACAACATGCTACCAATTTTGCAGCATCATTCTTCATTCCTTTCTAGCATTAAAGAGGTTTTACATATGTTAGTAGTTGGTTACCCCTGGATGTCCTAGGTATGGTGTGATATGAACTTCTCTCAACACCAGTTTTCTTAATTTAGTAGAATTAGAAACATATATTCTTCCTCTGAAACTCAATAGTCCATCAGACTCAAAATGAAAACCTATCATACCTTGAATCTTTAAGATTTACCATAAGAGTTTGCTTGACTTGCTCATAATACTCATCACCTAATAAATTTTGCAACACTTAATCTTTAAAGTTTGCATGAATAGTGATAATTGAAGAAATATATCCCCTCAAACTTAGAGCATCAGCTACACTATTCTCTAAAAATTGCCTCCCTTAGCCATTGCAAAACCACTTGTACATGTTGGTAATGTTCTCCTTCATTCTTAGAATAAATAATTATATCTTCCATAAAGGCTAGAACAAACTTGTCTAAACAATCTCTAAACAAACAGTTCATGAGATTTATGAATACGACAGAGGTATTTGTAACTCTAAAAGGCAACACTGCAAACTCATAGTGCCCATTTATTGTTCAAATAGTTGTTTTATGGATATCCTCATCCTTCAATCTTGACTGATGATAAATTGATCGCTAATCAACATTTGAAAACACTGCAGCTCCACGCATCTAATCAAAGAGGTCATCAGTTCGTGATGACAAATATTTATTCTTTAATGTTGCTTTAATGAGCATACGATACTAAATACACAATTGCAGAGTTATGTCCTTCTTGACAACGATAACTAGTGCACCCCATGGTGAAATACTAGATCTAATCAAACCTTTAGCCAATAATTCTTGTAATGGGCCTTTGATTCCATTAATTCTATAGTTGTCATAAGGTAAGGTACTTTTCTAGGTAACTTATCCAAAACTCTAGGAGGAATAAAATTTTTAGTTGCTTTAATCACCTGTTCCATCAACTTTGGTGGAATGAATTTCTTCATATCTAGGACAGTTCTAAGGCAAGCCTATCCTTTGCTTCCTTTTAGGGTCTATGGTTATAGGATTTTCATTACTCACTCTATATTCTTGGTGATTTTCCTTTCTCATCCCATGAGAAATCTCATTTTCCCCCCTTCAGGGTTTCCTTGATCTCTTACTTTCTCTTCCAAAAAACCAAGTCTCTCTTTGGTTTTTACAAACATGTTTAGGATTGCTCCAATTTGTTAAAGAGATTAGCTGATGGTTTATTCTCTTCTAGACTCTCACCCTTGTTTGGTTCTTGTATGAAACATGTCATTTTTCTCATGCCAGATAAATAAGTTATCTAATAGTTTTCTAAATCTAAAGTGACTCAAAACATACAACATATTTATCTCATAACAATCAATAGATTGATACAAAACATTCTCATCTTTTTTATAATTTATTCAGGAGTAACTACATCCTTATTTATATAGTTTATACGACAAGACTACATGTCACTGTCAATTTAACAATATTCCAATTAAACAAACATAGAGGGTGGATGTACACACAAGTACTCCAACACCTTTTTCCTAAAAGAGAAGTATTGCAACAACCCCCAAGTGGCATGTCGTAACTGACTACAGTTTACTAGGTTTTTACTACACAAGTAGAAATGGTAGGATTCTTGGCCAGTTCAAAACGTTGTTTTCTTTCTAGCCGAATACGCTTAATCGCATCAGTAAAAGTCTCTGAATCCTCTAGCCATGCACCTTCAGAGTAAATAATATGCTCTTTAAGTTCAACCTCCTCGATAGGTTCCTTCTTAACCACTAATTCAGGCAAATGCTGGGGAACATACTTTCTAGCAGTTTTCTTGGTTCTTCTCCATGCCATTCTGGCATAAGAAAATTCAAACATTAGTTAATTGCATAATGTTGACTACAGGTTAACATAGTGGACTCATAAGCCCTAGTGTCGAACCTAGTAGTTCTGATACCATATGTAACATCCACGTTCTAAAAACATAGTAAAATCAAGAATTTACCATAGAGTAATTCAACAAGGTAAAAATGAGAGTGAAAATTTTTCTTTTATTTAACTTATAATCAAGTAACAACAAACTGCAAGATTTCTATCCTGAAATAAGCAACATATTATGATATACAAAGATGACATTTTGTCTTTACAATTACAAATATCTGCAATAGATAATGTTTTACATAGTCTTAATAAACACAAGTCTCAAAGATACTACATCCAGAAATCTGACATATTTATCACAAGCCTCGGCATGTCTTCTACTAGAGAGAGATAATATCTTTCCAGTAATTTACCTCCATACACAGACCAGCAGTCTCCCACACATCTTCCACATAGGAAGTGGCCCTACCCTTCACGAGGAATATAGACCAAAGGTGACCAGTGGTAATTTGCCTTTCCGAATACATAGTGTTGTATCCTACACAACTCTATCAATCATACAACCTTGAATACCCTCTAGCTAAGTATGATTTTTGATAGGTTATGCAATCCAGATACAGTGAACCAACAATGCATGCAGAGACATATGCATTACTATGGCCATAGTTTCAATATAAATTAACGTTCACAATGAACATTTTCGTAATGTTCACCCACCCCAACTTGACTTGGATACTATCATATTCCTACAGTTGACTTGGTCGGTTACGTATAACTATATAGTATTAACAACTTCAATATTTTAGTCTTCCCGACCTAGACAAGTTTTTATTCACTGTCTATATTCCATAGACCTTATTGACTACCTTTCTTTATGAGGATTCTCATTGCATCATTGCAATACCAAAGATCCAAGACTTGTCAACTCATAAGAATTTTAAATCAATTAATAATGACTAAGATGGTTACCTTACCCAGGTTAAGCATCATAGTCTAGGAAACTATTTCCTTTCTTACAAGTAAGAATAAATATACATAGTTAGGGTACTTGTCCCTTCAATCATGATCTATATAATGATCACAATTATTTAATATAAATAATTACCATATCTGGGTCAAGTTAAGGTTTAACTAAAGAGTTTTATCTAACTCAAATCTAGTCTTTCTGACTTAGGTGGATCCACAAGACACTATCATTGCTCCTTAGATCTTATGGAATGACTATCTATTCTTGGGTATCTCTTTGCATCTTTGCAATATTTGAGATTCATCACTTATTGACAAGTAATAGTTAAGAGAAGTTGTGACCAATATGGTATAATAAACTTTATGGTTGACTAACCATTTAATAATACCTCTTGCATGCTTGCAAAACCTGAGGGTTATGACTCATATCTCAAGTTGACTTGTAACCAAACAAATAGGTTTCTCTACCTAAGGTTAAATATTATCTACTAATAAGAAATCTCTTTTCCATAAGATAAATGAAACATTTATTATTTAGGGTTCTCAACCCTTTAATGTCTACCCCCATAAAATAACTAAAACAAGTTATAACCATAAGGTGTCATCAAATAATCTTTAACCCTTCTAGGTTAAACTAGGGCTTTATTTAACCCTTGAATAATCCCTTATATCAAAATAACCCTATCTCATAACTTCAAGACTAAGGTTTATAAACAACTCTTTGATTTAACTCAACCAAGGTTAAGGATACTATAGTTATTTAATAGATAATATCTCCTATACAAAGGAGCGTAGAATACCTTTGATAATGTGGTATAAACAAAACATACCCTGAATATATCTCCTTACAAGGTCATTCTTTAATAGACTTAGTCTACTCCATTGTATTGGATCTTTCCAAGAATAATATGATAAAAAAAAATGATAAATAAATATTTAAGGGTTCTCCTATAAACCTTATTTCCATCTACCATAATATCTCTAAGTTACTTTCATTCGAAGAGAAATAATAATTTTCTAAAGATTCCTATGAATTTAAGTTCTCATGGATAGATATCATTTTCTATATATATATGTGTGTGTGTGTGTGTGTGTGTGTGTGTGTGTGTGTGTAGAATCTAAACAAGATAAATACTTTAAATGAGTTTTATCCAGACTCAAGGTCAAACTATACTACTCAAGTCTAAGAGTATAATATCAAAATTCAGTCTTCACTATAAAATTCAAGAGTCTATTGTATGGTTATCTCACAATCACTTCATTGGTCTTTACTACAAACTTAATTCAATAAGGAGACTATTTTGAAAGCTCATGACAACTATGACAAACCTTACTATGATGAACGTTTTATCCTCCATACTATGATTTGATATGATCATCATTTTAAAATCAATAAGTAGATGGTCAATTCAATATACTATAACAAAATACTCACTTGTATTACCAAGTATCAACCATATAATTTACATTCGTTGTCTCATTGATTATAGAAATAGATCAAAATAGTTTACTTAAAATGTTATCTACATTTTCCCAAGTTGACACTTAATAGTTTTCGACTATTACACCATAAATATAAGAGGTTAAACCTCACTGGCAAACTCATATAATCACCCATAATACAACGATGTACAATCTAAAAAGGAACTATTCGATTTCCTCATGGATAATAAACACATGAACTGAGGAATACCTAATAATGGACGATCTTGAGTTGGCAAAGATGTGCGAATAAGACACAGGGTCGACGCCTCTTGACTGCATATTCACTCTCTGCTCCAGCCACTATACTTCTCTCTGTATATCTTTGTTCCTTTTTCCTCTTAAGTTTTTAACCTTATTAATATATAAACAACGGCTCATCTGAGTTGTTATTATTAATGACTGCAGTACGAATCTTATTGAGCTGTCTCATTTCTCACCTCCTCTATGATTCGGTTGAGAACTTGAATGAAAATTTAACAGTCCACAACGATTTAGTCTTAACTGAAACCAATTTTTAAGCAAAGTTCCCACATGTCGATGGGAGATAGTTGTTCCATGGCTCATCAGTTGTGGTGGTTAATACCACAGTCCTCCTCTCTTGGATGAGGCCGACACATTACTTTAAACACTGTTGATCATTAAATGATCACTAATAAGCGGTTCGATCCACCACTAATATTATTGAAGACTCTCCTAAATGTAAGCCTTCGACTACTCAAGCATAACATTATTGACTCATTATGAGGTATTATCCTCACGTGATGCATATACATTTACATATTTGATTACATCAAATATGATTCACATAACATCACCTCTATAATAGGTAGTTATGATTTAATCAATAAAATGATAATATTTAAACAAAGGATTACAGATAATGTGATTGGGTTGAGCTTGTCTCCCGATCACAATCCATCAGCATTATTCATGTCTTCTTAACTCGACGAAAACATCTTAATGTTAAGAATCGTTTATAACACCTCAAGTGACTTAATAATAATAATAAGAGAACCATTTTATGACAATAACATCATAATATTTATGTTAAACGTAAATAGTCATAGTTCACACTCAAACGACGTCGTTAACGTTACTAACGACTAAGATGACTTACTACAACTTACAAAGATTCATAAGGTATTGACTACCTATCGATTGGGTTTAAAAGTAAAGTGACAAGACAAGACTTACCTCTTAAGACATTGGTTCACTTTTTCATTAACACTAATACTCGTTTGGCAAATCATCACTCGTAACCCGAGGTCTATATCTCTCTCCTCAAAAGATACTCTCTCTCTATTTTCTCTGAGAGTCATCTAATAACCTGCAATCCTGTATCAAACTTGTAACCAACAAATTATGATCAGTGCATCATTATTCAAATAATAAACCAAATCTCATAATGCAATATTAAATCAACAATAACATATTTTTTTCCACAATTCCATAAATGATATTCAATATAATCTATGTCTTTCCTTGACATTAATCTAAACATCAAAATAGATTTACTTATGTCCAAGTAAAAGTAAAAAGTATAGCAAGACAAAAATTAGGGATGTAACATATCCTTCCCCTAAAGATTCATCGTCCTTGATGACATAAAGTATCAAAATGTAACTAAAAAAACTTCATTATTTTCAACTGGTAACAACATTAAATAAATGAGAAAACTTTTGGTAAAATTCATGGTAATCCTCCCATGTAGCATTTTCTTTAGCGTATTGATCCTATTGGACCTCGCACTGCAAGACCTCCATGTTACACAAGCAGTGTTTGCAAACCTCAAGCATTTAAGAAACTTGATCATAACCATTCCTAGGTTCTGTACTTGTAAAGCATTCTTAGAATATAATATTCATATATTACATAAATATATATATATGTGAATCTTAAAAAGCATTATGTCTCCTGGCAATAACTGGTAATAGATTGATTCTTGTAATCAATAGAATTGATAATCTTGAAAATTTAGAAAAGTCCTTTATACTTAGGAACTGGTTTGGAATACATTCCATACTTTATGAAACTTTTTCTAGGTTTTGACCCTCAAAATAACTTTTCTTCTCTAACCAAGAATTGTCCTAATGTACACTTAAAATTATCAAAACTTTTATATTTATTAATAGTTTCCACTGATCTTTTCTGATTAGCTTAATCTGTTCATCTATTTCTGACAATCATTTCCTAGACTAATGCTAATCCTATCTTCTAGCTTACCTAGCTTATAGGAATTCAGCATCTTTTCTATCCAATGTTTCAATTTAATCCATCTTAATAGCATAAGGTTACGTATTGTTAAAAATTTCACAAGTGATAAGTAGTCTCGCCACTTACATTGTTGATCCATGCAATACGTTTGTAACAAATCTTCCAAAAGTTGGTGAACTCTCTCAGTTTAACCATCTGTTCTCAAGATGATAAGTTGTACTCTTATTAAATTTAGTCCTTAGCATCGAGAATAAGTTTGCCAAAACCTTGATGTTACACGTGCATCTCTATCCGAGATAATCTTTTCAGGGAAGCCATGCAATCTAAACACCTCTTACACAAATTTGTGAGCTAACACTAGTGCTCCATCAGTCAAATTCCCTGGTATAAAATGTGCTACTTTTGTGAGTTTATCAACCACAACTAAAATGGCATTATGTTGATTCCTAGACATAGGAAGACCTTGGACAAAATCCATACTAAAACTTGCTATTTCCACTCTAGTATATCATGTGGATTCAACAATCTTGCAGGGTGTTGATGTTCTACTTTTACCCTCAAGCACTCCAGATAACTTGCTACAAATTTTGCAGCATCATTCTTCATTCCTTTCTAGCATTAAAGAGGTTTTACATCTGTTAGTAGTTGGTTACCCATGGATGTCCTGGGTATGGTGCGATATGAACTTCTTTCCACACCAGTTTTCTTAATTCAATAGAATTAGAAACATATATTCTTCCTCTGAAACTCAATAGTCCGTAAGACTCAAAATGAAAACCTATCATACCTTGAATCTTTAAGATTTACCATAAGAGCTTGCTGACTTGCTCATAATACTCATCACCTAATAAATTTTGCAACACTTAATCTTTAAAGTTTGCATGAATAGTGATAATTGAAGAAATATATCCCCTCAGATTCAGAGCATCAGCTACACTATTCTCTAAAAATTGCTTCCCTTAACCATTGCAGAACCACTTGCACATGTTGGTAATGTTCTCCTTCATTCTTAGAATAAATAAGTATATCTTCCAGAAAGGCTAGAACAAACTTGTCTAAATAATCTCTAAACAAATTGTTCATGAGATTTATGAATACGACAGAGGTATTTGTAACTCTAAAAGGCAACACTGCAAACTCATAGTGCCCATTTCTTGTCCAAAAAGTTGTTTTATGGATATCCTCATCCTTCAATCTTGACTGATGATATATTGATTGCTAATCAATCTTTGAAAACACTGCAACTCCACGCATTTAATCAAAGAGGTCATCAGTTCGTGATGAAAAATATTTGTTCTTTATCATTACTTTAATGAGATACGATACTAAATACACAATTGTAGAGTTATGTCCTTCTTGACAACGATAACTAGTGCACCCCATGGTGAAATACTAGATCTAATCAAACCTTTAGCCAATAATCCTTGTAATGGGGCTTTCATTCCATTAATTCTATAGTTGTCATAAGGTAAGGTACTTTTCTAGGTAACTTATCCAAAACTCTAGGAGGAATAAAATTTTTAGTTGCTTTAATCACCTATTCCATCAACTTTGGTGGAATGACTTTCTTCATATCTAGGACAGTTCTAAGGCAAGGCTATCCTTTGCTTCCTTTTAGGGTCTATGGTTACAGGATTTTCATTACTCACTCTATATTCTTGGTGATTTTCCTTTCTCATCCCATGAGAAATCTCATTTTCCCCCCTTCAGGGTTTCCTTGATCTCTTACTTTCTTTTCCAAAAAACTAGGTCTCTCTTTGGTTTTTACAAACATGTTTAGGATTGCTCCAATTTGTTCAAGAGATTAACTGATGGTTTATTCTCTTCTAGACTCTCACCCTTGTTTGGTTCTTGTATGAAACATGTTGTCATTTTTCTCATGCCAGATAAATAAGTTATCTAATAGTTTTCTGAATTTAAAGTGACTCAAAACATCCAACATATTTATGTCATAACAATCAATAGATTGATACAAAACATTCTCATCTTTTTTATAATTTATTCATGAGTAAATACTTCCTTATTTATATAGTTGATACGACAAGACTACATGTCACCGTCGATTTAACAATCTTCCAATTAAACAAACATAGAGGGTGGATATACACACAAGTACTCCTCCAACACCTTTTTCCTAAAAGAGAAGTATTGCAACAACCCCCAAGTGACATGTCGTAACTGGCTACAATTTACTAGGTTTTTACTACACAAGTAGAAATAGTAGGATTCTTGGCCAGTTCAAAATGTTGTTTTCTTTCTAGCCAAATATGCTTAAGCACATCAGCAAAAGTCTTTGAATCCTCCAGCCATGCGCCTTCAGAGTAAATAATATGCTCTTTAACTTCAACCTCCTTGATAGGTTCCTTCTTAACCACTAATTTAGGCAAATGCTGGGGAACAGACTTTCTAGCAATTTTCTTGGTTCTTCTCCACGCCATTCTGGCACAACAAAATTCAAACATTAGCTAACCGCATAATGTTGACTATAGGTTAGCATAGTGGACTCATAAGCCCTAGTGTCGAACCTGGTAGGTCTGATACCATATGTAACATCCACATTCTAAAAACATAGTAAAATCAAGAATTTACCATACAGTAATTCAACGAGGTAAAAATGAGAGAATTTTTTTCTTTTATTTAACTTATAATCAAGTAACAACAAATTGCAATATTTCTATCCTGAAATAAGCAACGTATTATGATATACAAAGATGACATTTTGTCTTTACAATTACAAATATCTGCAATAGATAATGTTTTACATAGTCTCAATAAACACAAGTCTCAAAGATATATTGCATCTGGAAATCTGACATCTTTATCACAAGCCTCGGCATGTCTTCTACTAGAGAGAGAGAGTATCTTTCTAGTAATTTACCTCCATCCACAGACCGGCGGTCTCTCACACATCTTCCACATAGGAAGTGGCCCTACCCTTCACGAGGAATATAGACCAAAGGTGACCAGTGGTAATTTGCCTTTCCGAATACATAGTGTTGTATCCTACACAACTCTATCAATCATACAACCCTAGATACCCTCTAGCTAAGTATGATTTCTGATAGGTTATGCAATCCATAAATAGTGAACCGACAATGCATGCAGAGACATATGCATTACTATGGCCATAGTTTCAATATAAATTGACGTTCACAATGAACGTTTTCGTAATGTTCACCCACCCCAACTTGACTTGGATACTATCATATTCCTACAGTTGACTTGGTCGGTTATGTATAACTATATAGTATTGAAAACTTCAATATTTTAGTCTTCCCGACCTAGACAAGTTTTTATTCACTGTCTATATTCCATAGACCTTATTGACTACCTTTTTTTATGAGGATTCTCATTGCATCATTGCAATACCAAAGATCCAAGACTTATCAACTCGTAAGAATTTTAAATCAATTAATAATGACTAAGATGGTTACCTTACCCAGGTTAAGCATCATAGTCTAGGAAACTATTTCCTTTCTTACAAGTAAGAATAAATATACATAGTTAGGGTACTTGTCCCTTCAATCATGATCTATATAATGATCACAATTATTTAATATAAATAATTACCATATCTGGGTCAAGTTAAGGTTTAACTAAAGAGTTTTATCTAACTCAAATCTAGCCTTTCTGACCTAGGTAGATCCACAATACACTGTCATTACTCCTTAGATCTTATGGAATGACTATCTATTCTTGGGTATCTCTTTGCATCTTTGTAACATTTGAGATTCATCACTTATCGACAAGTAATAGTTAAGAGAAGTTGTGACCAATGCGGTATAATAAACTTTATGGTTGACTAACCATTTAATAGTACCTCTTGCATGCTTGCAAAACCTGAGGCTTATGACTTGTATCTCAAGTCGACTTGTAACCAAACAAATAGGTTTCTCTACCTAAGGTTAAATATTATCGACTAATAACAAATCTCTTTTCCATAAGATAAATAAAACATTTATTATTTAGGGTTCTCGACCCTTTAATATCTACCCCCATAAAATAACTAAAACAGGTTATAACCAGAAGGTGTCATCAAATAATCTTTAACCCTTCTAGGTTAAACTAGGGCTTTATTTAACCCTTGAATAATCCCTTATATCAAAATAACCCTATCTCATAACTTCAAGACTAAGGTTTATAAACAACTCTTTGGTTTAACTCAACCAAGGTTAAGGATACTGTAGTTCTTTAATAGATAATACCTCCTATACAAAGGAGTGTAGAATACATTTGATAATGTGGTATAAACAAAACATACCCTGAATATATCTCCTTACAAGGTCATTCTTTAATAGACTTAGTCTACTCCATTGTATTGGATCTTTCCAAGAATAATATGATAAAAAAAAATGGTAAATAAATATTTAAGGGTTCTCCTATAAACCTTATTTCCATCTACCATAATATCTCTAAGTTACTTTCATTCGAAGAGAAACAATAATTTTCTAAAGATTCCTATGAATCTAAGTTCTCATGGATAGATATCATTTTCATTATATATATATATATATATATATATATATATATAGAGAGAGAGAGAGAGAGAGAGAGAATCTAAATAAGATAAATACTTTGAATGAGTTTTATCCCGACTCAAGGTCAAACTATACTACTCAAGTCTAAGAGTATAATATCAAAATTCAGTCTTCACTATAAAATTCGAGATTCTATTGTATGGTTATCTCACAATCACTTCTTTGGTCTTTACTACAAACTTAATTCAATAAGGAGATTGTTTTCAAAGCTCATGACAACTATGACAACCTCTTACCATGATGAACGTTTTATCCTCCATACTATGATTTGATATGATCATCATTTTAAAATTAATAAGTAGATGGTCGATTCAATATACTATAACAAAATACTCACTTGTATTACCAAGTATCAACCATATAATTTACATTCGTTGTCTCATCGATTATAGAAATAGATCAAAATAGTTTACTTAAAATGTTATCTGCATTTTCCTAAGTTGACATTAATAGTTTTCGACTGTTACACCATAAATACAGGAGGTTAAACCTCACTGGCGAACTCATATAATCGCCCATAATACAACGATGTACAGTCTAAAAGGAACTATTCAATTTCCTCATGGTTAATAAACACATAAACTGAGATATACCTGATAATGGACGATCTTGAGTTGGCAGAGATGTGTGAATAAGACACAGGGTCGACGCCTCTTGACTGCGTATTCACTCTCTGTTCTAGCCGCTATACTTCTCTCTGTATATCTTCGTTCCTTTTTCCTCTTAAGTTTTTAACCTTATTAATATATAAACAACAACTCATCTAAGTCGTTATTATTAATGCTTGTGGCATGACTCGTACAGAGTCACCTCATTTCGCACCTCCTCTATGATTCGGTTACGAACTTGAATAAAAATTTAACAGTCCACAACGAATTAGTCTTAACTGAAACCAATTTTTAAGCAAATTTCCCACATGTCGATGGGAGATAGTCGTTCCATGGCTCGTCGGTTGTGGTGGTTAATACCACAATCCTCCTCTTTTGGATGAGGCCGACACATCACTTTAAACACTGCTGATCATTAAATGATCACTAATAAGTGGTTCGATCCATCGCTAATATTATTGAAGACTCTCCTAAATGTAAGCCTTCGACTACTCAAGCATAACATTATTGACTCATTATGAGGTATTATCCTCACATGATGCATATACATTTACATATTTGATTACATCAAATATGATTCACATAACATCACCTCTATATTAGATAATTATGGTTTAATGAATAAAATGATAATATTTAAACAAAGAATTACGAATAATGTGATTGGGTTGAGCTTGTCTCCCCATCACAATCCGTCGACAATACTCACGTCTTCTTAACTCGACGAGAATGTCTTAATGTTAAGAATCATTTATAACACCTCAAGTGACTTAATAATAATAAGAGAACTATTTTACGACAATAACGTCGTAATATTTACGTTAAACGTAAATAGTCATAGTTCACACTCAAAAGACGTCGTTAATGTTACTAACGACTAAGACAACTTTCTATGACTTACAAAGATTCATAAGGTATTGACTACTTGTCAATTGGGTTTAAAAGTAAACTGACAAGACAAGACTTACCTCTTAAGACATTGGTTCACTTTTTCGTTAACACTAATACTCGTTTGGCAAATCATCACTCATAACCCGAGGTCTATATCTCTCTCCTCAAAAGATACTCTGTCTCTTTTTTCTCTGAGAGTCATCTAACAACTTGCAATCCTGTATCAGACTTGTAACCAACAAATTATGATCAGTGCATCTTTATTCAAATAATAAACCAAATCTCATAATGCAATATTAAATCGACAATAACATATTTATTTCTGTAATTCCATAAATGATATTCAATATTATCTATGTCTTTCCTTGACATTAATCTAAACATCAAAATAGATTTACTTATGTCCAAGTAAATGTAAGAAGTATAGCCAGACAAAAATTAGGGATGTAACATCTATGTTGCTTAATATTTATTTTCCTACAACTTAAGCACTTCTCCACGTTAGTAGGAATCAAGATTTGAAATTTGGAAATAACCATTATGCTTCATTTTAGCTAAGGGATTCGACTATGCCTTGAGGTTCGCTTATCGAAACAGGTCGTGAGCATGCTTTTATTGGGTTGTTGAGTTTGTTCTTAAACTACCTATTATTTTTCTTGATATTTGCAAAACCTCTCCAACTGATCCATATAATGTTTATCCTGCAAACAATGTGTTCCTTGAATTCGGTAGTCTTCTCTATGTTACCACATTTTGTACTCATGTCTAGCAAGATAGTAGCAACCACGGCAATCAACTAAGTCTTTTTCAAGGAGATCATCCTTTTAATCCCAAGTGGAAAAGATTCAAATTACACTCACACCGAAGTCATGGCTTCCTTAAAGCTAAACGATTGTTCATAAGCATATTCATTATGCTTTGAAATAGGACTAGACTTTAGATGTCTTAAAACACTTTATGATGAGTCTTTCTTGATGTTAACTTTCTGATTGTGAACCTTGTCTACCTTCTTATGAGCTTAATGTAAAACTCTTGTAGCTGAGGTATCTTTATCTTTATTAATTATGTACATCACTGCTCATGGGTTGTTAGTTAGTAGGGTAGCATAGTGTGGATTGTGGGAGCCCACCCTTTTTCTCGTGTTCATTAATACTCTTCAGTTATTTGAAAACTATAACCCTTATACCTTATAGGAGAATAAGAAGTTCAATGTAAGACAACTTTCAACATTTCTAGATAATGGGTGAGTTGTGCCCTTATACGTGCATAATTATATTGTACCAAGTATAATTGGTGTGTACTTTTGTGAGTTATATCTAGACATTAGTAGGTGTTAACAGTTAGTATACAAATTTGTCTTTCTTGAGTTTTCTTACGTTGTATGTGCTAAAAGAATGGATAAAGCTTAGTGTTTTGCTACATCTGATTAATGAGTTAGTTTTGAATTCATCTTTTGTATAGAGAAATGTGATGAGTAGATCTAAATAATATCATGAACACTTACCTCTTAAGACAAATCAAAGTAGTGAATGAGATAACTTGTTCTCCAGTTGGTAAAGCTTATGCGAGCTTGATCTTCTCCTAATTATGTTTTGGGAATTATGGTTCGAATACAAGGATGTGTTTGTTAATTGGTTGCATTATGTCATTTGTCATACTTGGTTATATTTGTAAGATGGATAGGTAAATTGAGAAATTTTATCTTGATGGGGTTTGATAGACTAGGAATCTATGTTTGTGATGGGGATTATATAATGATGGGTTGTTATTTTGGTCACATCATGCCTTTCGTAGTTTAATAGTAATTTGTTATATTTGAAGATTGTTATCCAAGGCATGGATAGAACTTTTCTTTTAAAGAGTTTTAATTCTTTCTTTACTATTATATGTATGTGGATAATGGAAATGGTACAAATCAATATAGGATGAATTATCTGTTAAGCATGTGCAAGGAAATAGAAGGGTTGAGCTTATGTGTGATTAATGAATTAGTTTACTAACTCAATCATGTATGCAAATGAGATTATGTATTCAATGGGAAGTAGCTCTAAATATAAACATTAAGTATTCCTCCTAGATAAGCATAGTTCGATTGTAATATTTGTTATCTCTGGATGATTTGCTAGAATAAGCTAGACCTCTTGATTTAGTTATGTGTAACCTTGAGAGAACTTATGAAAATGATATAAAGTAGATAGACCTTAGTTTTTTGTCTCATTCTAAATGGGGCGAAATTGTGAATTTGAATCTATGGGAATGTTTCAAGGATTAAGATGATTTAAGACTAACATATTGTCTGTTTAAGACATCTTGCGAAATGATGTGTTTTCTATGAATGATTATTGTTGATGGCATTATGGATGATGTATGACTTCTTGCATCTGCATGTTTCTTATTTTATTTCTTAAGTTGAGTTATAGATAGAGCGTGGATGGGTGTTGAATATAGAGCTATAGAGAAGGGTAGGTTTCTATTCGTAACCTATCTTTCGAACATGACTTAAAAAGATGCTTTGGCCAAAGCTTGTTAATCAATTTAGTAATAGTTACTATTTGATTTATTTTTCTCTGTCATATCATGATATAAGTACAAGCCCGACCCTTTGCAATGGGTCTAGCAAATTGAAGCCGACATACGTAAAGGAATCTAGGAGTAAGACCAGGGAGGCGTGAGCCTTGTGGCTAGGCGGTAAATCACCATGATGATGCTCTCTCCACCAGGTCCAGTGTCAAAGATATGGTATGGCATCGAGGACATTGTATGGTGTGACATTCATTTGCTATAAGCCTATATGGCTAGATGTTGTAAAGGACTTATTCCTATTTGTAAGCTATTTGACTAGCTATTGTAATATTCTTTAATTATATAGATTGATGAAAAATGTTTTTTTTTGAGTTGTATTTTATGGGAAAAAAAATTATTCATTCCTTTTTTGCATTAATTTATTATAATAATACTATTCAATTCTAGTTAAATAGTGAGGATGTTACAATTTGAGTCTCTAATAAGACACCCTACACCAGAGGGACCTAGGTTCCCTCTAGAGGCACCATCAAAGTTCATTTTACATGTTCTTGATGGGGGAGGGGTTCATTTTATTAGGATTAAAGTGCCATCAACCTTGTAAATCCTATGTAGTTAATTACTCCTAATAGTGTTTGTAAATTTCCACAAGGGAATAACTATTCACCAAGTAGTGATCTTGTTTCAGCTGCATGTTTGAGCCCGATACCTAATTGATGTAGGTTATTTGGGGGTACCATTGTAAATCTGGATCGTTCATCATTTGATCACAGATTTGACGGTAGAGGTTATGTTGGCTTTTCTTATCCTAGGAGGCAACCCCTTTATGAGGATATTGTATTACAATTATGTTGTAGTAGAGAGTTGAGACTAGAAAAATAGGTGTTGTTGGATTGAAGATAGAAAAGGAGATTGATAGTGTTGTATTGTAAACTCTATTGAAGTTAATACATATTGGTGCACCTCTTCTTGTGTGGAGTTTTTTCATGAAAGGGTTTCTCCATGTAAATACTACGTTATGTGTTTGATCTTCTGTTCCATTGTTTCTTTGTGGTGATTTCATACTATCTCCATTTTGGTTATGCACAGTTATAGTTGTAATCAATTTTTCATTGATAGTTGTTTACCTTCATTTCTAACACATTTGATTCTAGATCTATGAAACCCATGAACGAGAGTTAGGAGATGCTTTGTTAAGATCTATAAAATTGGTATAAATATGAATATATTTATCAGGTTTAGCAACAAGTACCATATTAGAGATCCAGGATGAATAACCTACAAGTTTAATAAATCTCACCTTAAGTATCTTTTCCAATTCTTCTTTAACCATCAAAGAAATTTTAGGATGCATATTTCTAATCTTTTGGTTGACTATTTTTGCATTGATTTATAATATAATATTGAGCATCACAATGTTAAGATCAATGACTAGCATATGTTTGTATGAACATGCAAAGACATCTTTAAAATCTTTAATAAAAATGGTCATATTAGCTTGTTCATGTTGATTAAGGCAATTTTCTAACTTAAGAATCTTTTCTTTATCCCTCATATCCACCTCAACATCAAAGGTGCCCCTGACAACTAATGTGCCGTGATCTTCTATGAATGGTCAAGAAGGTAAGACATCAAGAGGCACATATTCCAAAGGGACATCTTATTTCCCAAAATATGATTTTATTTCAAACACATGAGGGAAGAGTTTACCATGGCGATATATAGGGAGGTCCTCATGAACACCTAAATATTATACTATTGCTTTATCATTTGCAAATGTGTCTAAAGGAAGAAAGGTATTCATATCACTGTAGACTAACTTTAAATGAACTAAGGGTAAACCAAGTTTATTTTCAATATTACATAAAAAAAACTAATACCCTTAGTTTCATCCTTTGTAAAAACTTTAAGGGGTCTACAAATGCCTTGGTTATTCAATCCTAGTCCTTTTCTATTCAATATTAATAGGATTAGATGTGATATTAACCTTGCAATCGTATGTCTAATGTTTGTATGTCTCCAACTTTCTTGGAATGGGTACTTGGATGCCCATGGGAAAGATTTTAATTGCTATTATTCTATGGAACTTAGAATATTGTTGTAGTGGCATTAACATGGGAGATTACAATTGGAAGGAGTTACATTCAACATCATCATAAGAGTTAGTAAGCATCTCTCTAATGTGGTCCTTGGGAGTTATGTAGAGAAAAGTAGAGGACCTTGTTATGACAGGTGAGATCCATATTAGTTGGTCACTTCATAGTGGAGCACTAAACTTGGGGATGCGTACCTACTAGAGTAATGATTTAAAATATGCCTTTGTGAGTGGATATATATCTTGAGTACTATCATAATTGCAAGTGGGGGCATGTGTTTTTGTCATAGACCATGGTTTTGGTGCTTTTGGTTTTGGGAAACTACTTCTTGGTTTCCTCCTCTAACTTCTTTTATAAATTAGATGCATTAGATAGAGGTACCACGGGTCTTTTATAGGTTGAGCACTATAATGTTGATAGAATGTTATCTGACTAATGGGTTGAGTACATTGTAGTTTACCTTGTTTCTCAACATGTGGTATTAGAGATTTAGTTTTTATTAGAGGGATGCCTTTCTTGAAAGTGTTGCAATTTTTTTGGCTACAATTGACTTAGTGGTTTTGCATATCTATGTGTGGTTGGAACCACGACTAGCACTTACCATTCAAAGATTGGGAAATTTAATGGCTTTGGGTATGAGCTGTGGAAGCTAAAAATGGAATATCTTTTTTAGGAGAGGGATCTATGGAGAGTGATTGCAAATGAAAACTTACAAATATGATTCAAATATCAGGCAAAGTTGGACAATAAGGCATGGGAAACCATTCAATTATGTCTTAAAAATTTTATTCTCTTGGATGTCTCAAATGAGGCTATCACATTCAATATGTGGAAGAGAATATGTGATATTTGCAGTAGTTTGTTATGTAGGACTGCAAACCAATGATTATTCCTTTACTTATAGGCACTAGGCTTTCATTGGAATAGTGTCTTAAGTCAAATGATAATTTTGAGGACATGTATAAAGTGAACCTTCTACTAATGTTCTTGGTAGCCTAATGTATGCACTAGTTTATATTAGACTAGCTATTGCTCAAGTAGTGGGAGTTTTAAGTAGGTTTATGTCCAACTCTGGTAGAGAGCATTGAAATTATGTTAAGAGGGTATTTATATATTTACAAGGAACTCTTGATTACTATTTATGTTAATATGAGACCAATGATGTGACCAATGATGTGGGCAAGATGTTAGACATAAAGGGCATTGTTGTTTTAGATTGGGTTGGTGATTTGAATAGCAGGAGGTCCAATAGTGGTTATGTGTTATCTTTGTTTAAGGGAGTTGTTAGTTGGATGAGTAAGGGGCAACATGTGTTTGTGTTATCGATGAGAAAAGTAGAGTACATGGCTACTCCACATGTCATGTTATATATTTCCAAGGATTAATAAAAACATATTTATAATTATTATGGACTTAAGATTAATATGAAATTCCCACAAAGAGACCTCCACTCTTCTTGCCTTTAAAATTTTAATTGATGTGAATAATTCCTAATCCCTTTGTAAAAATATGTATTATAAAAATGCAATAGTAATTTTTGTGTGGTCGTAAGATTGAAACTCCAATCACCTTCAACACTAGTTATTGTTAATGAGTTATTTTTGGTAACACATTGACAATAGAAAGAACTAAGAAAAATACAAAGAAAATTCCTATAACCTAATATTATTCAAACAAACTTTGCTCACATAAATAAAACTAAGAAATCACCTCCTTCTAGAAGAGACAACTTAATATTTCTCCATTCTTTTTGATAAATATAATTTTTCAGAATAATAATACTGTCACGTCTCGTTTTTATGGGCTATATTATTATTCTAGATTAGTGAACATTTACCATGATTGTTTTACTTCGATTAAGTTACACATGTGTAAAGGTAATTATCATGATGATATATTTACATAAATTAGAAAGTTGATTTAAATATTAAATATTATCGGTATGATTATGATGTTTTGCTTCGGCTATATTTTTAGGAACTAACCTATTGATGTCGAGTTGAGTGCGAATGAATGCAGGTACTCGTCGAAGACGAGAACATGGTTGAGGCAGAAGTGTTCTAGCCACTTGGCAAGGACTGATGGAATGGTTACCTTGATGCAATCACACACTCACGTAGTTGCATATGCATTTTTGAATGGCTTATTTTATGCATTGATGTGTGGTTATTAAATGTGATTGATGAAGGAATAATTAGAAAATATTGTGTTTTAATTATTACGACAAGTTATTTCAAAGGTATATTTTTGTCAAAATCAATATTAATGTTCTTTTTATATTCAAAATTGTGTGTGTGTATTATATTATTAAATAATAAATATTGTTTTCTATTTTTGTGAAACAACGATGTTTGGAAGACAATATGTTAATTAGATTTAAATAATTATATTAAATTATAATAGATGTATATATATTATATTATATTCCACTTCTTGATTATTTAAAGAGATTATGTTCTATTTAAAATAGTTAAGTTATATTGAAATAGCATTGTTATATTTAGAAATTTGATAAAATAAATAAAATATTAGTTACTGACATTTGCATGACAGTAAGCTAATTTAATTAGCTATTATTTTTTTAATAGAAACTGTGAGCCTTTTTATTGGTTTAAATTCATGCTAATAGAAAATATAGACTTTAGTTCCAAAAAAGGGTCGCCAAAATTAAAAAGGGGGTTTTCTTTGGAAAAAAAGAAAAAAGAAAAAAAAAGAAGGAAGGCGTTTGGAAAGCCAATCTGAAACAATGATCGAAAACAACGATAACTTTCTCATATCAAAACAAAATTTGAAACCGAAAAATGTTCCGGAAAGCTAGAGAAGAGAATAACAAAACCCATAATTCCTTTCAAGAAATTCATAGTTTTGGTTAATCGTTTTTACAAAGGAATATGACATGTTTGGATGGGGCAGCGAATGGAGCAAAACGTGAGCAACTAAGGCAGAATCGTCATCTTCTTTCAGGCATAAACTCTGGGTATTTTTTTTAATGCTTACATTGCTTAATAGACTATTAAGTGACTGGTAAAATGATTCAACTCGTATATCTTCTCTGTATGATGGCTGAGATCAAACTTAGACAAAACTGTAGGTACCTATAGCATGATCTTATGACTGTATTTTATTATCATGTTGGCCGAGATGAGAGAAAATCTAAGTAAATTGACCTCCTCTGTGTTAGTTAAATCAAACCTCTAGAATAGATCTTGCTGTTGTTTTGGTAAACTTACATTATGATTGTATTTTATTGCATGCTGGTAAAAAGATCATGACTGTATTTTGATTTCATGATAGCTGAAATGAACATTAGTTTACATAAATCGATCCTCTGTGTAAAGACATGACTATAGTTTATGTGTTTTCCCTAGATCTAGACTTTTAATCTAGTTAAAAACTTATGAAAACTCTATATTGCTGTTAGTAAATGACTGGTAAATGTGATATATCTGTTTTCCTTTTCTGTATGATGGCTGAATCGGCGACAGAAAGGTAGGAAATCGACCTTTGTTCTGATTGAATAGTAGATCTCTAAATTTTAGATCAAAATATAAACTTGTTGTAGCTTCTATGCAAATGATTATTGTTGTTGTCAATTTCCTTAGTTCAACTGGAAAACCCTTGTCTTGTTGTAGCTAAAAAGAATGGTAATGAAACTATTTAACTGATAAACAGCACATCGACAAAGTCTGAGGCCATAGTTTAATAAGACTTATTTACTTAGAATGTTGTTATTAGGTTATCTTCGATCTCATTTTCACTATTTCTCTTCCTGAAGCACCGTATAATGATTGTAGCAAGTATGAAGAAAACACAATACTGGAGATATTACACGACCGTTTAATTATGTTGAATGATTATACCTATTATCATTATGACTAAAAGGCCGAATATAACTTGTTTTTCATTCTGTTTTGAGCCATTATCTTGAATGATATATGTCTATTTTCATAACTCTGTTGTTAATCATTTTACCAATCTGCAATAGTTCCTGTCGCAGTTGCAATAGGAGGACTGTAATCTTTAAGTTGAAGTTTCTATTGCAATTTAGACAGTACAAATATTTCCAATTGAAACTTAGAAAATAACTAAATAGCTCGTGTCACTAAAATGATAGTAAGGTAGAAACTATAATATAAATAACTTCTTTGAATGAATTAAAAGATTTGAAACTATATACTTTGTTTAAACCTTTGAATGCAATTGTATGTAAAAGTTAGATTATTGGTTGTTGAAAGTGAATGTCTTTTCCTTATTTGATACCTTGGAAAAGGGATGGGTTTTGATTTATTATAAATCTTGAATTGGTGATTCTTAATTTATTTCATTTCTTGCTTCTTGGGAAAAGAAGTAGATTTTCATAGGAATGTATCGGGTTACTTTCTGGTCTTGGATGCCAATGCGGATATATCAGAGATGGCCTTTCCTCTTTTTGGGAATTGTCTAGGCTACTTGAAATGATTAGATCTAATTGGAATGCCATTGAAAAAAGATGCTTATTTTGTCTAGTAAAACTTATTATATATATCTCTGTCACATCCTATTGTGATTCAATTTGCTCTTCATTTTAGAATTGCATTTTTAGACATCAGGCTTGCATTAGGTATTCCCTCCTGCAGTTTTTACCAGGTAGCTAGACATTTCGTGTAGGGCTGGGTTTCCTTCATTTCATGAAGGGATCCGGGGAAGTGTAAATACTTCATGATTGGGTGGAAAAGCACCTGAGCCATGTTCTCGTCTCTCGGTTTGCAGGTGGTGGACCACTTGGTTTGTGCAATTGGAGAGTGTGTTGATTTGTTATTTATTGATGTACTTGTTATTGTACCTATTTGGTTGTATTATGGCATGTTGCCAAAGGATTTATGTATATTGATTCATAGTGCTTATTACCTGGATTTAGCACGTGAATATGTAAGATTTAAAGATTCATTTGATTTATATCGATGAGATTTTCTTTGTGAATATTTATTGACTCTATTGATTCTTCTTGATGAAGTTATTGTTTATGATTAAATATTGTAATTAAGCGGATTATATACATCATTTTACTTTTGTTTCTTGTGATGTTGTATTTAAGTGAATTACTACTTCATTTTACTTTTGTGATGGATTTGCGGACCTTTACAAATACTTATGTATAATTATACATAAATGGAAAATAAATTTCATTATAATATTTCTAAAACCTTAAGACAAGTTAAAACTATATTTTTTAATTTACTTGTTAAATTATCTTAATAAAAATAAAATAAAACAAACACTCTCCATAACAATAAAATACAATAACTAGTTGGGAGGGGAAATGGCGTCGCTACCGAAAACTAAGGCATCATTCGCAAGCTTTGATGGGGCTTTTGGCAGCATTGGGGTTTTGCGGGATGGTGAAGAAAACTCAACTACGGGCTTCCTAGTCGATGGAAGGGACGGGTGCCTATCTAGGCAGGCGCATACTCTGTCATTTTCCTCCTCCTCCTTGAAACTATCTGATGGTGATGCCACTCGGGTGATGCCTAGGGTTTGTAGGGTTGATGCCTTCCCTTAATCCTCCTTGACCTTCGATCTTGATGGGGTCAGATCCACTACAAACTCTTTTGTGAATGCAATTAAAAATGGATGGGGGATGGATGAGCGAACTGAGGGCGCGCCTCTGCCTGGCTTTTCATTGTATAACTCCAGATTTGGGTCTGCTGCCGCATTGAAACCCAAGCAATCAGGTATAGTCAATAGGGGGACTGTTCTTTGCTCAGATAAACCTGTGGAATTAAAGTTTGATGCTATTTTAGTGAAGGAATTGCGTGAAAATGAAGAATTTTTCTCTCAGAATGGGTTAATTGGTAGGTTCAGTCAATTTTGGCCTAGCCTTCCAGGATTGCATGAGTGGATTTCAAAATCATGGCTCCCTCTAGTGCAAACAATTTTTTCATAGTGGTTTTTGACAGCAAGCATGACAAAAATGCCACCCTCAGCTACATGTGGCATTGGGAGAGAGCACGTTGCTTTTAAAACTGTGGCATCCCAACTTTGATCCGGCCATTGAATCATTTTCTATTATGCCAATCTAAGTTCGCCTCCCAAATCTTCCTCTCCATTATTGCTTTGAATCTTGCTTTGCAACTATTGGCAATACTCTCGAGAAATTATTACGCATAGATGCAAACTCAAGAGTCTTCATGCACACAACCTTTGCGAGGATTCTCGTTGAGGTGGACACTTCCAAAGCCCTTCCGGCGGAAATCATTTTGAATGCGAATGGGAACAACTGGTCGCAACCCTTGGACTATGAAGGCTTAATCTTCAGGTGCAGAAGATGCTACAAAACTGGACATATTGCAACAGAATGTCCAAATGTGAAATCCCAAGCAAAATGGATGGCTTCTTGGTGGAAGGATGCTTCCCTTAAGCATTATTCAATTTTGATTTCCCCCAAGAGTTGTGATTCCCCAAAGAATGCACCCAACAGTAAGAATGTGGGGAAGATTATGGAATTAACTGCAGATTTAAAGTTTGATCAGAAATTGCCTTCTCAGAATGACTCTTGTTGTCTTAATGGTGTTGGTGGCACAACTGCCACTTCTCAAAATCCCTCTCCCATGATTACTACTGTGCAAACTCTTCAACAATCATCAGGGCCGCTTCATCTGGCATGGGACCCCATACAATTGAAGCTGAGCGCTCTCTCTCTCTAGCCCCTTCTCAAATTCCAACTGATCTTACTAAGGGGGATGAGGGTAACGAATGACAAACAATAATGAGAAAGAAAAGGAATACCAGTCAAAACATGTAAGTCCACAATAGTATACAGATTCGTCCTCATTCAAATTTTAGCTCTTAGGAACAAATGTGTTTGGGGGGCACGAAAGGGCTCATTGAACATAAAAAGAAAATTGCTCTCCTCAAAATTGAGGAACTCGACAATAAACTAAAATCAGGTGTCAATTCTACTGCTGGTTCCCATTAGGCAGTTGGGACGGTGCAATAATGTAAAGTTGGCATTTGCGGGTGTGTAACTTTATTGTAAACTCTGGTAGTAGTTATGATTGGATGTTGTTTTTGAGTTCTTGCAGAGAGACTCTGCAATTTTGATATTTTGCATAACAGAGCTATTGTAACTTTTTTGAAAATTAATACAATCTTGTCGTTACGTAAAAGAAAAAACAATAAAATACATTAACTAACAAATTAGAGACAATAGTAATCACTACGTGACTTTTAATTTTTTTTTTTTTAAATCTCCCAAAATAAATATAATTACACTTTTTGTAGAGAAATGATATTGTTTAAAAATAAAATGCAAACCGACGCGGACAAATAAACAAGGTTAAAACGTTCGCACTCTCGTTTGATCCTTAGTGTTGCACTACAACCAATCAACTGGCACATTTCAAGATCCAATGGCTAAGAATTCATGTTTACATTTCCCACGGATCGGGCAGATCCGACCGCCAAAGGAGGGCGGGCAAGGCAATAGGCTACCTATAAAAACTCAGACGTGGCTTCACATGGTTCGAATCATAACTTATTAGCTTGCGTTTCAGGAGCTTGAAATTTTTTGAAGCAGCTTGTTTTCTGTAGGCAAAATGTCTGGGCGTGGAAAGGGCGGCAAGGGTTTGGGCAAGGGAGGTGCCAAGAGGCACAGGAAAGTTCTGCGTGATAACATTCAGGGTATCACCAAGCCAGCCATTAGGCGTTTGGCCAGGAGAGGAGGTGTCAAGCGTATCAGCGGCTTGATCTATGAAGAAACCAGAGGGGTTTTGAAAATCTTCTTGGAGAATGTGATAAGGGATGCTGTCACATACACTGAGCACGCACGACGGAAGACAGTGACGGCCATGGATGTGGTCTATGCCCTCAAGAGGCAGGGTAGGACTCTTTATGGCTTCGGCGGTTAAAATTTGTTTTGCCGGCGGCGGACTTATTTTTCTCTGGTGTTCTTCAACACCACCTCTTCCTAGAACTGTTTGTTAAAAGATCCTTTCTGAAAATAGTTGGATTTGCTGTTAAAAATGGCGTTTTCCATGGGTTTGGTATTACAAAATTTTCGCCTAATGTGGATGTGTGGATTCTGGAAATTGACTGTTGGAATGTTAATATTTATTTAAGGCGATATTTATTTTATTTCAGATTTGGGGGTTTTAGTGTCAATGTGTTGGCGTACTTTGCAATTATGGAATATATCAGGGGATTACATAAATAGACATTAGTTATATGTGTTTCAGAAGTAATAATTTCAAGCAAATTAATGGGACTGCTTTCCATCGAAGGGATCCATCAAGAGAGCTGACACAATCTCTAAACAGAAAGAGCAAAGAATGTATCCTATGATCTGTAATTGTATTTTTGTGTCTTTAACTGGCTTAAACATGCAGCGATTATGATGATTTTTTCCCTCCTAGTGGTGGATCGAAAGATTTTTTTAGTAAGTGCCCTGCATAAGTTTTGCAGGGCACCCTGAAGCCGTGACGGTAAGTGTCATTTTGTAAAATGGTTTGTGATTATTTTTGGGCTTCAAATATTTCTCAATTAAAACTTATTAACTTAGAAATGCTTTTACTACAAGAAATATAACAATTTGAACAAGGCCGTGTTGCAGCTAAGTTCCTGCCAAATGCTAGCAGGATGGTTTTGTCCTTTGCAATAGTTCATGGCAGTTTTGAACTTGTTGTAGGCAGAAATGCAAACTATGTTACAAATTAAAATTGATTTGCATATATAAGTTGTGGTTTTGTACAATCCATGAAAATAACAATAAGAGATTTTGGTTTCAATTATGTAAGTTTTATGTATGGATCTTTTTCACTTGTGATCTAAAGAATTGATGAAAAAACTTACAATCATCTATCATGGGTGATTCAGTTATCCATGATCAATGATTGAGTGTGACCCGAAATATTGATAAAAAAAACTTACATAATTAAATCTAAAATCTCATAATTTTAACAAGAAGCCTAAAAACCATACTAATAAATTAATTACACATTTATTATTCTACTTATTCATGTATTCCACTTATTCATGTCACACTTAATAGCTCCTGAAAGAATGTTGGCCTATTGTCTGCAAAAGGCAGACTCTTCAGAACGGCAAATTACTAATTACAATTTCCTTGAATTTGAGTTTAAATGAGTTTAATATTGGACTTCATTTATTTGAATTTTCCCCTGGTTTGCCGTGTCTCTTAATCTGAGGCTATTTTTAGTAAATATTTTCAAATCTCATAATAATTTTGTTATATAGAGCGATATTAATTTTTTTTTTTTAAAATTTCCTTATGCACCTCAAGGTTTGAGGTTATACTTGCCTAAGAGGTTCAAATATAAATTGAAATCCATAGCAGTGACTGCTCATATTGGACCTTTATCAATAAATTTTATAAACTAGTAGAAAAATGATGTGTTACCCTTTGCTAGCATTTGCAACTAGTAGAAAAATCAGACTTAATATTTTAATAAAGGACTTTATAATACCTAAAAGACGTAAATTAGCTTCCTTAACAAAAAATTCTTGATTTTGTTTATAACTCAGCTCATACACAATTTTGGAAATTCGGAAATTCTATGTGAGCCTACATTACTTTTGTCTTTTTGCTTTCTCTTCAGTTAGGGGATCAACTTAGATGTCTATAGAAATTTATCTGCTTCATTGGAAGCTAACTGACTACTACCCACCATTGCAGGAAACCTCATTATAACTAGAATCTTCTTTGAATGTTTTAGTGAGGTTAGGTATGGAAGTTATTTATGGTTACCGATAAAGAAGGGTGTCTTTTTGTAAGCTATTAGTTGCATCCCATAATTGCAAATCACTACCTGGTTCAAGACCACTCTATCAAGTTCTTGAATAGTTGTTTAATGTGTTAAATGTGCTACCTAACTCTGCAAAACCTACCAATTCATAGTCTACATGTGGAGTGACATGACATTATATTAACTGAGTGGCTATTATATTAAAATCCTCAATCTATTGATTCTTCTTGATCTCTAGATCTTAATTTGTGTCTAAGTACTTCATTCTGCAGTTCTGTTGTCACATTTTTCTCTATCACAGGTTTCTCATAGAACTTACATAACTGTTTTTTTCTTCAGAACTGAAATTCAATTTTTTTTTGCATTTCTATATCATGTTTTGTCTTTAATTTTTCATTTTGCTTGGTGGCATCTTGGACTCTTAGGAACCTCCAAATGTAAAATCAAGATTCAAATCCAACAGAAAGTCAAGCATCTGAGTGATCCATAAACTAACTAAGAACACAGTCAAAGTAATCTGTCATTCTGTTCAATCACAACAAGCATTTAGCTGCACATGCATTTCAGGTACAGTTTGATCACGATCAAAAAACATTTAGACAATGATGAAGCAGAGTTTGTCAATTCTCCAACTTAACACCGGGCCTGTTATACTTGATTGCAATAATAGTAAAAGGGGTAACACATTCAATGGCCTATTAAGATCAACCTTTTCTTATGTGCCAGTTTTAATATGTGAATGATTTCCAGAACTAGGAATCTTTTGGGAGAACAGTCAACAGTTCCCCTGCAATTTTGATGGGACTACACCATTGTAGAAATCAACGACCAAATGCATAAAGAAAGAAATGACTAAATATTAAAAGGGGACCTGGGAAACAGAAAAAAAAGGGGGCAGACTTCTATTTGCATTAGATTGTTTCTACAAAATTCAAGCAATAAAATTAGTTGTAACCATTTGGATTGTCTTTTATTTTGAAAAAGTTATGTAAAATCAAATTTATACCATCAATTTTAAAAGTTGGTTTATTGAAAAAATCATAAATATTAATTTATGATTTACATATTTATCTAAAATGTTACTGCCTACCATCAACTTTTACAAAGGACAAAGACACATATATCCAAATTTCTCCCTTTACAAATATATCAGCTTGAATCAATTTGATGATGGCAATATTTTTCTGGGCTTGCTAAAAAAAATATTAACCAAAATTTGCTTTAACTGTTCAACTGTCAACTATTTTATTAGGTGACAGTGCAAATAATAACAGTCTTGCAAATGGGAAAAATATTGGTGACAGTTCAAATAATAGAACAACACTTTCTCCCCCAAAATTTAAGTCAGTCTTGCAAATGGGAAAAATATTGGTGACAGTTCAAATAATAAGACTCTCACTTACACAAAAACAAAAACATACACACCTCAGCCCTGCTAATGAATTGAATGATACACAATTGCAAAACGAACACCTTAAAATAAGAGATAAAAGACTATATTGTTATCTGTTTTGCCTGGCAGTTGTGTTGCAATGTGAGACCACCTGAATGAAATTTATGGATTAGATCTGATGAAACCACTAGAACCGGTCATTTGAATGAGAGACAAACTTGTGCTTTTTACATTTTTGTTGCCATAAATTTCTGAGAGGATAGGTTGGGCCTTACCTGCTTCCAATAGTAGCATAAAGGCTGACAGTGATATTATCTTCTTCTTCTGAGAACCCTCCATGCTTTATATTGGGCCTCAGGGAATTCAACCATCTAAGTCTGCAGCTCTTTCCACATCTTTTTAAGCCTGTACAAAAGGGTATAGGTTGGCAAAAGCAGTGGGACAAAACACTAAGGATGCTGGGAAAGAGGAAATTGATTCCAGTAATAGATATTGCGTTTCTGGTTTCCCGTGGGTGTGGGTGTTGCCTTTCTGGGAATAATGGCGGGTGAAAAGGGCCAGTGGGAATGGACTGAAAGATTAAAAAACAACAAAAACATACTCCCGAATTTCCTGCTTCAACCGAGAATGTCTGCACTTTTGTTATTGCCTATAAATTTAATATACTTCCCATTTCTGTTGCTCACTATTGTGTAGCATTCCAGGCCTCTCCACGCAATGCGACAGGTGTCTGTCAAATTCGAAAACACAGTAGTCAAGTCATTGGGATAGCAGACTACATTAACTCTCAACTCGATATTTACGCCTTCTCTTGCCTCGGGGAACCATCAGACTGTTCTGACAACCTGCAGCAGCAAATATGTGCCAATAGCTGTTCACCAAATCTATCCGTAGTTAACCTCTGCGCATGTTCCCGTTTGAAATTTAGGACCACAAATTAACCACAACAAAATCTGCTTGACGATTTGCCAAGAACGATGAGTTTAATCACAGGTTAAAAACATCATCGCCGCTATAGTTCCGTGGCAGGAACTAAAAATAAAAGAGGATGTATATGTGGCTTCATCCTGCAGGGAAATGTTTATTTAGATCTTGTAACTACATTTGCCAATTTAATGGAAACGTCTTAATAAAGAGGAGTCCACATGACTCATACATCCCCAACCACTCTTTTGCCACTACACATCAAAGAATTGTGCCGCACAGCTTCAATCATTAATTTTAAGAACAATTTGTTATCTAGAACACACTGCAACAGGGTGTCATTTGAAAAATTGAGCTGCAGACCACCAAGAACTTTGAAACTGCAAGGAAGCATATAATACACATTCATAAACATGTCTTCAAAATTGCAAGGGCAATCATTCATTTGTGGAGGAATGCGGAGCATTCCAACAAGCTTTCAACATTATCAAACTCTGCCATAACACAACGATACTCTATCATGTATAACTTTCAAAGTGGAAGGACAAATAATTTGAAAACTTGGAATTATCACCTTCACTCCATCCTGAACACAATTTGAAAAATGCATGGTCATATCTGTAAATGCGAAGCATTCCACTGTCCTACACAAAACATTTTCATAGAGAAAACACTGTCTTCAATCAGTCAACAACAAAACATTCTTTTGGTAATGCACTCATCATGGAACTTGGAACATACATACTTGAGGCCACCAGTAGCACTAGCAACACATTTGATCATCTTTTTGCTTCTAACTCTAATCTTAATATGAATTATATCTTCTTTCTTCTCTTGTTGGATGGGGCATGACATCCAACCATGAACACCATCACACCACCATAATAATGTTGACATCAATGACAACCTTAGGAACCATATGTGTAACAGTTAGATGGCAATGTGGTTGTTGCAACATCCAAATTTCGCAACTTTGCCACATGTATTAAAGTCACAAAAAATTGTAATCAATCCAAGAGAGTCTTGTAGTTAAATATAGATAGGATGATCTTTAACATGCAGTCCAATCACTAACACCTCTTGCTTATGCCACATGGATGTTGCATTGAGCATCCATCGTTAAAAGCAAGTGACTCAAGTCACACCTTATCTCTTCAATATTGTGTAGGCACACTTCCAACTATTGCACATTGTTGTGCAACCCATTATCTATTGCATGCACGACAACTTCAAAACTACAAGATTTGCTTATGTGCCTAAATACTCTTGCATCACTTATATTACGTAGCTTTTATCTACTTCTCCTTATCCATATAATGAGCTAGTTACTTGTTTTTATTCTACCAATGTCTATTAAGTCATCTATGTTCTAATTGATTTTTATTGTCATTCTTTTTAATTAATCATCTAGGTCACAAAGCACACAAGTACCTCTAACCAATCTTAGTACTATAAAGAAAGTTATTGATAATATTAATTATTACTCATTTAAGGTCAATGTACCATCTTCAATCTTGTTTTAACTTCATTGCTCAAATGATATTTTGTATAGAAACTGTTATTTTATTGACATAATAGTTTCTAATGGCTTAGTTAAAGTTATTTTACCAATTATATTAATAACAGATAGGCTTCGCAATATTATGTTTGCAAAGCCTATGACCCGAAACAAATCTAATACAATAAGCATATGTGAATCCAATTGAGATTGATCTAGCTCTTGAATTCAATTATTTGTACATACTTTACTAATGGATGCTAGAGAAACTTTAAGCATGGGTGAAGAGGCCTTTAGGCTGAGAACCCAAACACCGTTTTTTTGAATGAGGGTGAAATGACTATTCTTTAATCTATTAGCATACATCTCACATTAGTGTTGGATCCATTTTAAATTTTCTATTCAACTTCTTGTGATTCATTAATCCTTCTACAAATATGTGTTTATGGTTGATATATACACATTCAAAATTATATGTGCAATAGGGTTTGTCTTGCCATGCATTTGCTTGATTTTTTTAGCATATATACTTTTGTTCAGTTTTGCACTAAATTTTCTGTTCCAAGCACATATGCATACAAATATCAAAATAAAATCAATAATTTTGAAATCAGTTACCACAAACATTCAAGGATTAGTAGCCATGTGACACTTGTTTAATCATTCTTATATACTAAATTTTTTTGTATTGGTGGAAACAATTTTGATTCCCTCTATTTCTAAATCTATGTATTCTTTGGAGGGCATTTTTTGTTCATAGTTATCACACTTTCTTTACCACTTGTTATGTTCTAGCATTTTTGTCACAAACTTTAGTATTTGCTTGTTCAAGGGAATTTACAATCACTAAGTGTTATAAATTGACAACCATTTACTTGTTTTAGACATTTATAACCTAAAATAGTCCATCTTTGTATAACCCGTCCCATCTAAATCCTTAAAATTTATAAATGATATGAATAATTTTTCATAATATAGGAATCCTTATCATAATATAGACCTCATTTATCGAGAGGATATATGTAGAATTATACATAATATAGGCATAGAGGGTAAGTGCAAGAAGATGGGGGGCCAAAAAGGGGTTTTAAGTGGCCACTTTTTTTTCAAAATCAGGAGATGCTGGCCTTGGATGAGAAATTGAGCATAGTTACACTCAAAATTTTAAGATACAACAAAAATAATGTTCATAGTGCTCCGAGTCTACTTTCTAAACTACTAATTTTTTTTTAAAATGGTATAGATTAAGGGGTTCAAAAGAAGGAGCCACAAAAATTGGTGTTATTTCTGTCAAAAAAATATAACACAGCATGTTTTATGGTTCCCTCAAAAGGTTAACTTTTTTTTTTGTATTTTTAAAATCGCTTTGGTGAGAAATTAGCTAACAACATGTAGTTTATGCCTAATTTTTCTGATAATTTTTTAATGAATATTTAATTTTTTACTAATTTTTAAAGTGGACACATGCTGAAAAATAGAATTTTGGCCGTGCTACCCCTATAAATTTTGAAAACTAATTGAAAATTATTTTTTTAATATGTGTAGAATGGAGTCTAGTTTTTAAAAATGTAATTTTTTTAAAATTTCAATGAACAGTTAATTTGCAATGAAAAAAAGACCAAACATTGGTTTTTGCCAAAAAATGGACACAAACAAAAGAAATTAAAGATGAAAGACTTAACATTGTCAAAATGTGAAAAAAATTACATCGTTAAATAGCTAAGAGAAAACCTAACATTACCTAGGTGTTTGATTTGTTTGACCTTCATACATGTGCAAATCTGAGGGTTAGCATGAATGAAATTATGTGAAATCTGATAAATATGCAAAAACACGTCTTTGGACATTGGGAAGGCACTCCAAGCCTTTGGGTTGGAAATCCAAAGGGATTCCCAAAGAAAAATATAAGGTGAGCGCGTTATGTTTTGTTTTGCATTTTTTCCCTTTTCGCAAAAGTCTGTCCGATGTTTGTCATGTTATGTCTCCCTTGGAATGTTTTGTGTTCAAGGTTATTAAGCATGTATGTATGTATGTATGTATTCTTGTATGTATGTATGTATGTATACTTATATGTATGTATGTATGCTTGTATGTATGTATGCATGCTTGTATGTATGTATATATGTATGCATGCTTGTTTGTTTGTTTGTATGTATGTATGTATGTGTGTGTATGCCTATATGTATGTATGTATGCTTGTATGTCTGTATGTAAGGGTTTTGGGTTTAGGGTATATAAGGACCTGAGCCAGTAGAGTTTTTAGGGTTGAGGGTTGAGGGATTAGAGATTAAGTAATAGGTAAAGGGTAGAGGGTTGAGGGTTGAGGTTTAAGGGTTGAGGCTTAACGGATTAGGGTTTAAGGTATAGTGTCGAGGGTAGAAGAGGGTAGAGATGGGGGTGAGGCGGATAGGGGAGGAGAGGGGTGGATAAGGGGTGAGGGTTTAAGGGTCAAGGGTTTAGGGCTTAAGGGTTGAGGGTTTAAGGTCAAGAGGGATTAGGGTTTAGGGTTGAGGGATTAAGGTTTAAGGTTGAGGGTTGAGGGTTTAGGGATAGGGTTTAGAGTTTAGAGATAAGGGATTAGGGTTTAGGACCTTGAGGGATTAGAGTTTAGGGTTGAGGCTTTAGGTCCATAATGTTCAGGGTTGAGGGATTAGGGTTAAGGTAGAGTGTTAAGGGTAGAGGGATTAGGGATAGGGTTTAGGGTTGAGGGTTTAGGGATAAGGGATTAGGGTTTAAGGTATAGTGTCGAGGGTTAAGGGTTTAGGAATACAAATAGCGTTTAGGGTTTAGGGATAAGGAATTAGGTTTGATGGTTGAGGGATTAAGGTTTAGGGATAGGGTTTAGAGTTTAGGGATAAGGGATTAGGGTTTAGGGTTAAGGGTTTACGAATAGCATTTAGGGTTGAGGGATTAGGGTTGATGGTCAATGGATTAGGGTTAAGGTAGAGTGTTGAGGGTAGAGGGATTAGGGATAGGGTTTAGGGTTGAAGGTTTAGGGTTGAGGGATTAGTGTTTAGGGTTGAGGGCTTAGGGATAAGGGATTAAGGTTTAAGGTATAGTGTCGAGGGTTGAGGGTTTAGGAATAGGGATAGCGTTTAGGGTTTAGGGTTGAGGGATTAGGGTTTAGGGATAAGGAATTAGGGTTGAGGGTTGAGGGTTGAGGGATTAATGTTAAAGGTTGAGGGTTTAGGGATAGGGTTTAGAGTTTAGGGATTAGGGTTTAGGACCTTGAGGGATTAGGGTTGAGGGTCAATGGATTAGGGTTAAGGTAGAGTGTTGAGGGTAGAGTGATTAGGGATAGGGTTTAGGGATAAGGAATTAGGGTTTAAGGTATAGTGTTGAGGGTTGAGGGTTTAGGGATAGGTTTTAGGATTTAAGGTTTAAGGGTTGAGGGTGGAGGCTTTAGGGATAGGGTTTAGGGTTTAGGGATAAGGGATTAGGATTTAAGGTATAGTGCCAAGGCTTGAGGGTTTAGGGATAGGGTTTAGGATTTAGGTTTAAGGGTTGAGGGTTGAGGCTTTAGGGTTGAGGCTTTAGGGATAAGGGTTTAGGGTATAGGGATAAGGGATTAGTGTTTAAGGTATAGTGTTGAGGGTTGAGAGTTTAGGGATATGGTTTAGGATTTAAGGTTTAAGGGTTGAGGGCCGAGGCTTTAGGGATAAGGTTTAGGGTTGAGGGATTACAGTTTAAAGTATATTGTCGAGGGTTGAGGGTTTAGGGTTAGGTTTTAGTATTTAAGGTTTAAGGGTTGAGTGTTGAGGCTTTAGGGATAAGGGATTAGGGTTTAAGGTATAGTGTTGAGGCTTGAGGGTTTAGGGATAGGGTTTAGGATTTAAGATTTAAGGGTTGAGGGTTGAGTCTTTAGGGATAAGAGAGAGACCTAGATGGCTAAGGGTTGAGAGATAGGGGAGATATCGGGTGAGGCAGATAGGGGAGGAGAGGGGTGGATAAGGGTCGAAGCTTTAAAGCTTTAGGGTTGAGGGATTAGGGTTTAAGGTATCGTGTTGAGGGTTGAGGGTTTAGGGATAGGGTTTAAGATTTAAGGTTTAAGTGTTGAAGGTTGAGGCTTTAGGGATAGGGTTTATGGTTTAGGGATAAGGGATTAGGGTTTAGGATTGAGGGATTAGGGTACCATAAATTATAATTAGGGATTAGGGTTTAGGGTTTAGGGATGTACAATTAGGGGTTACCATAAATAAACTGGAATTTAGGCAGGGTTGGGAAAATTTTGTGAATCATCATGGGCTGGAGATTGGAGATTTTGTTGTGTTCAAGTACATATTCAAATCACATTTTAAGGTTAAGATATTTCAAAGAATAGGGTGTGTGAAAAATATCAATGCTCTTCAGCTTATGAATACCAACATTGATACAGATAAAAGATACCCTTCTTCTAACATAGTATGTAGTTCAAGTCAACCAATAGGCAACAAGTTGCTGAACGAATTGGTTTCTGATGGGGAAAACAACAATGATGTCGAAGCAATGGAAGAAAATCAAAATTGTAATTCAAATTTAATTTATTTCAACTTTCAAAGCATGCATTTGAATTGTAGCTTTACCAGGAGGATTGGTATTAAAAAAAATTATTTTTGTTGCAGGCCATTTTTGGAAGAACCCTGGACATTATGGACCCTCTCATCTAGAAAAGCACATGATAGTGAACTCTGCCCCTTATTTAAAATTAGATAAACCTTTTTATTCAATGAAAATAAAGTCACGGAATGTAAATCAACCAATATGCAAACTAGTAAGATCAAATTCTCTGCCTTCTATGCTTATTCCTCTTATTTTGTTAAGAGAAGAGTGTCAAAAATGATGGGTTTAACAACCTAACATAAGGCAAAGTAGTTTTGTTATTACATTTTTCTAAGGGATCTCTAATATTCTAATATAATTCAGTCTTCCATAATATGAACATCTACATTTGTGTGAATGATAAGCTTTAACAACAATTTTTTTAATAGCAGAGCATAATGCTCTCGCGTTATGGCTTAATTTAAAAAAAAAAAGTTGGCCACTTTTTGGCCCCCCAACTTTTTGCACCCACCCTAGATGCATGTAGAATAATACATAAAATAGACCTCATTTGTACACATACATGTAGAATCATACATAATATACACATACGTAGATTTCTGACATACATTAGGCTATCAAAACTGAAGTGAAATACACAAAAACATTTGAAACTTGAATGATATTGAAAATAAATTTTGGTAATGAAAGCGTTACAAAAAATTATTCTCAACAGTGGCACTTGTTTAATCATTATTACCTCTTGTGGAAGCTAAATGAGTTAATGTTATGATACTTTATTTTAGTTTTGTATGGCTAGAAATAATTTTGATTCCCTAGGCTTCTAATTACATTTATATTTTAGAGGTTTACTTTCTGTTTCCCATGTTTAGGTGCTTGGCTTTAACCAAGTGTTTGCATTTGGAATTCTTCTTGCAACTCAAATATTTGATTGTTCATAAGAGTTTTAAAGTCCTCTCCAATGCACCTGGTAAGGGGTTAAGAGAGGATGGTCGGTAATCATTATAATGAGTTAAGGAGGGGGACGACAATCATGATCTGGCAGAGCACGCAACAGAGGAGGGATGCGTGACTACGAAGGAAGTTAAGATGGTAGGTCTTAATTTTAATGTTGTTAGTAGTGGGCTATCGGGGCTTGTGTAATTTACCCTGACCCTGTGTGAAGATTTTATTAGTATGATTGTTTCTTTGAACTCTGTTGGTAGTATGTTTAGATAGTATATCAGACAGATTATAGTAGAAGCAATTTGATAATAGTTTTTTGAAGACTTAAGGGCTTGAGCCATTTTTGGTTGTATGGTAATGGCTGTCGTATGGTATTACCTATTGAAATCTTGCCAGTAGTTAATATAAAATCAAAGATTTAAAGCACAGAGATGCAGGTCCTTGATTTTAATGGTTCTTGGACCTAAACCAGGTTTTAGCAACAAAATAAAGTCCTCTCCAATGTTTGAAGTGAGTGTAGTTTATCAGTTTAGCCCATTTTTTACCTAAAATAGTACAATTTTTTGGTTGATCCATCATATGTTGCAGAAATAACATAAAAATATACTTGATCCTTGATGGACAAGTTGTTGAAGGATGTTGGTAACACGTAACACATTTGTAAACACGTGGTGGTCACCCATGTCTAGAACATCTTTTTATGAGTGGGTGTTGTTTAAGTCTTGTTGATTATTAGATTCTTTGATTTCTTTATCCACACAGACATTCAGATTTTATTAAAATGAATTGAGAGAGAGGGGGGGCATTGTATTCATAGAGGGTTAGGGCCTATTAATCCCTTGGTAGCTGGATCTATTGATGGCATCACATTTAATAGCATATTTCAGAAATCAAAGACTGTATTCCTATTGCCAAAGATCACATAGGGTAGCTTCCCTTATTTTTATAATAGATTTGCTCTGGATACCACAACTTGAGGGCAAGATTGGCGCAGGGCTTAAATAGCACACACTAAGCTTTGACTTGCTTAGATGATTGGTGGGCCCTTTCTCTTACTCTATTTTGTTAATGTGTGTGTTGTTTAAGCCCATCCCAAGATTGGGAAGGGGATAAGCAAGTATGGGCCTAACCGGTGTTGTCATTGATGTCAACATACTCCTGTTGCATTGATGATAAGGATTGGATGAGCTGTGTGTTGAGGATATTGAGAAAATTAGTCCTAATAAGGAATAGAGAAGAACAGTGAAGACAATAAGGTAAAGATCCCAACTAAGATGAAGATAAGAGGATGCGCCTCAAAGGGTTTGTAGATATGTGTCCTGAGATGATCCAGTAAGGATTTCAGAGGTTCGCATGAAGATTTGAAGAAGTTATGCCCTCTTGAGTAAAACCAGTTCTGCCAGGTGTTCAAAGGTGACAGATTGACTCAGATAGGTCCGGTGAGATCCAGAAATGCAATATCTTGTTCTGCGGATTTGGTGGAGTGTTTAGGAAGTCAATGTGAATTGACAACCCAATTGGTTTGTGGTCTGGAGGTCCGCAAGCATCTATTCCAATGTGACAGTGATGAAAGACTATGTTCTTGACGTTCTAGATGAAGGAGAGAATGATTTTAGTAAACATAAGTAGTGTGGATGTTCTTGGTGATTCAGGAAAGCTTGTGGAGGTCTTTGGATAGTGTCCAGTTCATGTTGGTGGTCCGCATTGAAGATTGAGCTCGCAATTGAAGAACTACTTCTGGATGATGGTGTTCTTCCTAAGTCTGGCCGACCGGATGAGTTACACATCCTGCGGATGATCTTGAAGATGTTCTGTGAAGAATGGCGTGTTCCTAAAGAAAGATTGAAGTCTCAGATCTGTGTGGCTGACAGTATGTTGATCCGCGTGAAGTCTTTTTGTAATAAGTCATGTTATATTTATGTATTTGCTTTGTAATGTATGCCGACTTGGATGATTGTTCCTAAGTCGATGTCTTGTATAAATAAGAAGTTGTAAAGTCATTTCAAGAGTGTGGGTGTGGTGATGAGAGCGTGGTAGGGAAGTGTGAAAAGCAGAGCAAAAGTATTGGGCTTAAATGGAACTGACTCAAGCATGATGAAGATGCTATTCTTCAGTTCAAGTATGTAATACTTATTATTTTGTAGATAGTGTGTCTCCCATAGGCAGTGGGCCTCTTGTGAGAAGTGTGCTCGGGCAGTGAGCCCTAATTAGCATGTGCCATTTTGTTCTTCCTATTCTTCTAACAGAGAATACATTCTTGGGTTAGTCACCCCGTGGTTTTTCCCTTAGCCGGGTTTTCCACGTCAAAATTTTGGTGTCTTATGTGTTAATGTGTTTCTGCTCTTGAATTATTGCATTATGTTTCCATGATTGATTTATGATTATGCTGCTAAATTAAGTAAAGAATTTAAGTGATTAATTGGAAGAAAGTTTTGGACAACTGATTCACCCCCTCTCAGTTGTCTGTCCTAAATCTAACAATTTAATCCAAACTGAGCCAACGAATTGTGAGAATTTCAAGAATGACATTGAGATTTGGGTAGTGTTGGAGAGAGGGAACTTCACCTCATATTGTGAAACCATTAATGGCTATGATACCCTGGTGTCCAAAGAATTTGCTTCTTCATGGAAAGTTGGGGTGGTGTACATCAGAGGTATCTCATTTAGGGTGACCGAAGAGTTGATAGTGGCTTCCAATGGGCTCAAAATGGAGGGAACAAGACTCCCCAAGAAATTGAAAGGGCATTATTAGGAGGATATGCAAAATTTTCTACAGAAGGGTGAAAAGGTTAGTAGGCTCCAAAATGGGTATAGTATAGACAACCTCCCAAGTGTCTGGAAGCACGTTGTTGAGGCCCTTATGAGGTATGTCACCCTTGAAGGGTGTTATAAAAGATTTTGTGCCTACCTCTTTCCTTTGTTAAATCACTTTCGCCTACATGCTACATTGAATTTTTCTTATTGGTTGTTCAATTCTTTAGAAGATTCTATCCAAAAAGTGTTGATTGGAGAGAAAACCCTACCTCGTCATTAGGGGCTTATCTACTCCCTTTACAAGTTTGAATTAGGTTTAACTCCAACCCTGGCCTTCAGACCCCATATCTATAATATGTCGATGGTGGAACACCCTTCTTCTGAGTTGATGCCTTCTAAGAAGCCTAAATTGGCTAAACCCTCCACCTCTATCGACCCTAACCCTAGTGAGGACTTGACTATGATTCCCAGCCCCTCTCAACTGGTAAGAAGCAACCTAAAGTTACCTTCTGTGAACCTCTGGTGGACCTCCTTGATGAACATGAGCCGAAGGACTTGGAGCGTACACCTGGTCATCCCAAAATTAAAGGAAAGAGCAAAATGCAAACATGCCAGAGACCCCCTCCCAGTCTAGGTCCTCTCCTACTATGTAGATCATCCCTTCCACCAGTCCTGGTGTCACAACCCCTCCACTTGTTCATCCCAAAAATAAAGGCAAGAGCAAGATGCAGGGGAGCCTTTCAGAGACCCCCTCCCAACCTAGTTCCTCTCCTATTATGCAGTTCTTCCCCTCCAGTAGTTCGTGTTAAATCATCTTCTACCCCTCTCAACAGTCCCCTTATTGGAGATCGTAGTACCAGTTAGGAGGAGAGCAGATGCAGTTCCTGTACCTAGCTGGAAGAGAAGGTCATAACCTTGTACAAGGCTATGAACCTGCAAAACCAAGTGTTAAAATGAAAATTGGCACAAATGCACCACACCAAGAATAAAATTTAGCACCTTGAAATTGTTACCCAATTGGAGACCTTTGACTGGCCAAAAGATAATGTGATGTAAGACCTTTGGTAGGAGGTGGAGAAGTTCACCACCATTTTTGAAAAATGAGAAAGTTTAGAGTAGGAAATGTGCAATATTAAGCAAAATTAGGAAGTCATCAAAAGGAATATGGAGGAGATTATAGCCTTCAGCAAAGAGACTGTCAAAAACTCTGCTACTACTCTTTATGTCTTCCAGGATGAGTTAGAGAAAAGAAAAGTAGCAAAGGAGATTTTTGGTACTCCTGCTATAGGCAACATCAACCAACAAACCACTCCCACCAGCCCAGCAAAGAATATCAAAGCTAGGAGCAAACAGATTAAAGGTAAAGAGGTGGACATGGGTGTTCAGGTCACTAGTGTGAGGGAGACTACCTTCAAAGATAAACTGGAGTTCCTCAACCGGGAGTGGTAGGCCATCAGTGGCCTGAAGCATCTTTTTGAATAGTAGTTTTTCTCTTGTTGGATATGTGTTGGGTGCTTTGTTTTTTGCTAGCCCTCTTACTATAGTTCATTCTTTTCTGCTTTGTTGGTTTAGTGTTTAGTTTTACTGCTTGTAAAACTCTGTTTATTTGCCTTGGTGGATTTTTTGTAAGGGTTCGGGCCCTTCTCGATTATCTTAATCAAAACACGTCATATTTGGATAAACTTAGCAAGAATTTGGGGACAATTCTCCAAAGTAGATCAAATTCTTGAATAGATTGGGCAACTAGTTAAGGCTTAGACACACAAATGTATTGTAACTATTTGATTACTGGATAATACATTGAGTTGCTTTGAAGAGGCTTTTCTCCACATAAATTAATATTATTGTGTATTTTTTCTATTTATTTCTTTGTAATTGTATGATGAATTTAATTTTTGCACATACCTAGATTTTGATAAAGTAGTGTAAAAAATGTATTTTGCATTTTTTTTTCTTTCATTTGACATCATGTCTTGATCATCTCAGGTCTTAGGTGATTGAGACAAGATTTTTTGTTTTAATCTTGGTTTGAGTGGGAGCTTGTAGAGAAGATCTTGTTGCAGGAAAATGACAAGCATATCAAGGATAGAGATGGAGAGTTTCATTGGCATTAGTTTTAAGTTTTGGAAGTTCAAGATGGAGGATATGCTTGTAGACTAACATCTATGAGTTGTAGTATATGAATCCAAACTTACCACAATGTTATAAACTAATTGGGATCTATTAGACAGAAGGGTGAAGGGCCTCATTAAATTTTATTTGGAAATTTTTGTTTTATTGTCCATATACATGAAGAATCCACCAAAAAAGATCTATAGAAGAAGTTGGGAGGCTTGTGTCAAGGTAAATTATTGGTTAACAATTTTTTTCTTGAGATAGAAGATGTACACCTTGAGAATGGATGATGGTTCTGTGGCTAACCATTTGAACACGTTTAATATAATTGTGACGAAGTTGTAATTTGGTGGAGTGAAAATTAAGTATTGTTGCATAACATTATGTTCTTTATTATACTTGTGGATCCTATTGATCCATCTCTACCCCTATAACATTGTTTTCTTTGTTGGTAGCTTAGTCTTCAAAGCATGAGCACCCTTAGGTGCCTAGAAAGTACAAACATTAAAAGTGGATGCAACACTCCTCTTTATTGTTAGTTCTAATGGTGAAGCTGTAGATTCTGTAGATCTCTTCAGTATAGAAACAAAATAACTAAACTATGCATGCATCTAGCTAAAAAAGAGTGCTAATGTGAGCACCCTTAGCAAGCACCATATCCCCTCTCACCATATTGAACCCTCCACTCAAAAAAACAAGTTGCACACCTAAATCATTAAGTTTACTTATAAAAAGAAGGTTATGTGCTAAACTAGGGATATGTAGTGGTTAATCACACAATAGTGTGTCCCACTTCTGGGACATCCTGTTTTTCTTGAAATTATATATTTTTTAGAAAAATTAACGATTTAAGTCTAGAGGGATTCCATTTAAGGTGGTTAAATCAAACCCCCTTAGGTCAAATCCCCTTTGATGGAAACCCCCTGAGATGAAATCAAACCCCAATAGAGTCTCATTTGCACTTATCAAAACATTGACAAAAATGCAATTTTGCTTCACCTTTTGGGGGATCAAATGAAGTCATTTGAAAATGTCATTTTATTAGTATTATCTTTCCAGAAGTTATAATATGTATCCATTATGAAAAATAATGACTTTATTCAAGACACTAGGAAAAAATAATAAAAATTGTTAGAAAAATCTCAAAAAAATGCATTGCACTCGACATAGATATCCGTGTTTCAATAATAATAATAATAATTTTGATATATATGCTAAGAGAAATGCATTACGGAATAATATAAGTCTAAAATTTTTGTTAGTAATAGTTAAAAAAATAATAATAAATAAAATATTTAACAAAAAATTACTATAAAATATCCATGCATTAGACAATGGGCTTAATGGTCTAATTCCAATAAATCATGGAAATTTTTTATTTGTAGTGAAAGTTATGCATTATTGAATAATGTCACTCAATAAAAAATAATAGAAAAAATAAAAATTGATTAAAAAATAAAATTAAAAAATGATAGAAATAATTCTTTAAAACATATAAAAAATTATAGCTTGAATCTACATAAAAAATTCACAACTCGTTAGTTTACATCATTCTTAAATTCTTGACCGTTTGTTTCTTATAATTGACAAAAATTGAAAAATGTTAATTTTGAGCATCCCACTTAGGTCAAAAAGTGGGACACACTATTGTGGGATGACCCTAGTACATCATTGATCTGCTTCATTCGTCCATTAGGAAACTAAATCTCGACTCTTCCATGGGTTACAATCTTCAAATGTGAATCATCTCTAAGGTACACCTTCCCTCCATCATATTCTTTATATTTCATAAACAAAACCCAATGTGAGGTCATGTAGAAAGAGACACCGGAGTCTATCAACCACACACCTTCTGATACATGTGTAGCTAAGGTTGCAATAAAGGAATCACTACCATTCTAGGAGTTCTTAGACTCATCATCAAAATATCTCTTTTTCTTCTTTTTCTCCTCCTTGTAGTGTCTTTTGAAATGGCTAGGCTTTCCAGAGTGCCAACATTTAGCCATGGACTTACCAAGAGATTTAGATCTAGACTTGCCTTGCTTCTTGTCCTTTTTCTTGCTATCTACCATAATTAGCTAATGCCTCCTTAGCATATTCATAAGTCTTACTTCACATCTCTTCAAAAAGTTTAATAATGCCACCACCTCATCCATTCTCAACTTGGCAGTAGTGCTCCCAATAGCCACAATAAGGTGGTCCTCGATAAAGAACACAAAAAATTCATGCAACAATCCTCCTCCTCCATTTTCACTCCAGTGGAGTTTATCTGAGTAACAATCATGTTGAAGGCATTCATATGGTTGGCTATAGAACCACCATCTTCCATCCTGAGCGTATACAACTTCTTTCTCAAGAAGAGTTTATTCACCAGGGATTTAACCTGATAAATCCCTCCTAATTCTTCTAAATATTTTCTATGGTAGTCTCTTTAGGAACATTCAATAACGTTGAATCTTACAAATAGATTCTAACAAGACCCTTCACTTTTCTATCGAACAATTCCCAGTCTTCTGGTTTCATCGCACTAGGCTTCATACCAGTTATTGCAACCCATAGATCTTGGTCTATGAGCATATCCTCCACTTTGAGCTTACATAACTTAAAATTTATGCCTAAGAATTTATTCAATTATATTATTGATGTGCTTGCCATCCCTCCCTACAATAAGATCAAAAATCCTTCTACGCAAGCTCCCATTCAATCTAAGATTAGTACAAAAAACTCTCAACCTAGCAGTTGGAATCTAAGGTGATCAAGCTCTCATACCAAATGAAAGGAAACAAGGTATGCAAAAATACTTCCTACACTAATCTTAGAGGAGAGTATCATACAAATTTTTGATTTTTACAATTACAAATTAAAAAGAAACACATACAAACACAAAACAATATATTACAACATGAAGATTTATGTGGGGAAAACCATTTTGGGAGAAAAAACCCACACTTCAAAAGCACAACCACTTGTATTATTTAGCAACAACCATGGTTACAATACAACAAAGAGGCTATGCCTCTTACATGAATATTGCCAACATACAATTCTGGAGTAATTTTGACAACATAGCAATACCTACAAAACTACCATGTACAACTTTAACTCCAAGCACCAATATATAGGAGAAGCTTCAAATTGGGAACCATAAATGTTTTTGGAAAACCACGAGCAAGGATAAGGGAGGTATGGCACCCAAATGGTCAAAGCAAAAATCTCAATGCCCCCTTGGTCTTGGTCTTCTAGGCTATTTTTAGCTTGTTCTTGTTTAGTGGAAAATTGGATTTGTCAATGTTCTAGTGTTTAGATGTTTAAATCCGCCTCTCCACCATACATTGAAGGATCTAGGGTCGAGTGGCGAGCACTATCATACCCTAGGTCACTTGCATATGTAGGGAAACTTGGATTAGGGAATTAATTATCAATTTTTCCTTCTCTTATGTCCAATTAACCATTAAAACCCTAATTATGCAAATACGACAACAAATTGACGAATAACGGAAAAAGCTCTTGCAGATGGGAGTAAAATAACAAATCACAGAATACATATTTTTGGGGTTCCAAGGCAGAATAGTTGGGGACTAAGGTGCGGGTGCCCAAGTCCAAGGTACCTACTTTTTCAGAGAATCTGGACCTCCTTCCGACACTGACCAGCCTTGTAACTTTTGTTTCTTGAAATCTATCTGCGGAGGACACTATTGCAGGCACCTTATTCCTGGAAGTGCTCCATTGTCTGACTTTTCTTCAGATCCTGAATCCTTGATGCCTGCCAAGCCTTCCTGTAACTCCACTTTTTCCAGATGCGACACCTGGAACCTGTAATCACAAAACTTGGTTTGGGGGTTGTGGTGTCTAAAGGCTTGCCTCAGTCAAGCCTCAGAGGACACTTAAGTCTTCGAACACTGTTGTCAGATAAAGAGGGCGTGCCCTTGTGAGGCAGAGGCCAAAAACCAAAAGAATCAATGATAAAAACACAATGATATGTCACCTTGTAGTGAAGCTCTCATGGAGGAAGAGGCTCTTCATGCCATGAGGAAATTGATGCTCAATTCTACAAATACCAACACACAAAACATACAAGTCTACTCTTACAACATAATAGAAAGCCTTGAATCACCTTGAGAACACTTGAACATCACAATTGCCATCTAGTTTACAAATGAATGCCTAAACATGCTTATATATGCACCTACAAGCATTCCCGCCAAAATTTTAAAAATCAAACTTTACCGTGTCGGCAAAAGAATCAACTAACGGTCATAAACTGACACTTGGAAATTAGGGCTGCCTTAAAATAGGGCAGGACTAGGGCGCGGGCGCCCAAGTCCTCCCCCCTATTTTAGGTAGGGTACAATTAAAGGGGTCCTCCTAGGCCCCATTTTCCATGAAACCTTGGTCTCATTCCATCGAGATGCTAAAATATGAACTAAAATGCCCTAAATGCATGTTAAAAACCCAGGAGCTAAACCTTATGAGGGAAAAGCCCCCAAGGGGACATTTTCTGACGTTACATTTAGCCCCCACTTTAATGTATTTATAACGCGAGGCCAATACATGCATTAAAGTAAGGTCACAAACATAGAAAACACATCAAGCACAGAGAAGACACGCCAATCACATAGAAGACAGTAATAGGCACGCAAACACGGAGAAGACAGTTACAGTCATGCAGAACATAGAGAAGACAATCAATGCATAGAAGACACATTAATGGATGGAAGACAGAAATGATATCTTTTCTTTTCTTTTTCTCATATATATGAAATGCAAATGCAAGTACTAGAAAGTAAACAAACCTCCCATAATATAGGATGCACTACCTGAGGGTGCAGGTCTCTGTATATACAGGGCAACACACACGCAAGACATGCAAAAACCTCCCAAAAATGCAAGAAGCACTACCCGAGGGTGCTGGTCTCTACATATGGGGCAACAAACACGCCACACAAAACAAGCACACCAAAACACACACTCGAAGACACAGAGAAAACACGGCAGACAAGCGATGGAGTGTACCTACTTCTAGGTCCAACACCATCTCAGGCACATTACAGGCACACACCGACAATTGCGCTTCGCCACAACAATCACCAAAGACACGCTTAAGGGTTGAGTTAGTCACAAAACTGCTCCCTGACTCTGCAGAGGACTTTTGAAAATGACAGGATGATGCAATCTACTCTGATAAATACACCATCCCCGCCTCTGCAGAGGGCTTAAGAAAAAGGATATGCTCGATATCCCGCCTCCGTAGAGGACTTACATGATTGATTGATTGATTGCAAACAAACTCAGGATGCACGATGAACTACCCTGGGGCGCAAGTCTCTGCATCTGAGGTCAAACACATTGCTAACATCTATAACAGACAGCTTACCAAAATGTCAGGTTCACCAAAATGTTTAGTATAAAATTGGATTTGTCAATGTTCTAGTGTTTAGATGTTTAAATCTGCCTCTCCACCATACATTGAAGGATCTAGGGTCAAGTGGCGAGCACTATCATACCCTAGGTCACTTGCAGATGTAGGGAAACTTGGATTAGGGAATTAATTATCAAATTTTCCTTCTCTTATGTCCAATTAACCATTAAAACCTTAATTATGCAAATACGACAACAAATTGACGAATAATAGAAAAAGCTCTTGCAGACGGGAGTAAAATAACAAATCACATAATACCTATTTTCAAGGTTCCGAGGCAGAACAGTCGGGGACTAAGGTGTGGGCGCCCAATTCCAAGGTACCTACTTTTTTAGGGAATCTGGTCCTCCTTCCGACACTGATCAGCCCTGTAACTTTTGTTTCCTGAAATCTGTCTGCGAAGGACACTGTTGTGGGCGCCCTAGTCCTGGAAGTGCTCCTTTGTCTGACTTTTCTTCAGATCTTGAATCCTTGATGCCTGCCAAGCCTTCCTACAACTCCACTATTTCTAGATGCGACACCTGTAACTTGCATTCACAAAACTTGGTTTGGGGGTTGTGGTGTCTAGAGGCTTGCCTCGGTCAAGCCCCAGAGGACACTTAAGTCTCCGAACACTATTGTCAGATAAAGAGGGCGTGCCCTTGTGAGGCAGAGGCCAAAAACCAAAAGAATCAATGATAGAAACACAATGATATGTCACCTTGTAGTGAAGCTCTCATGGAGGAAGAGGCTCTTCATGCCATGAGGAAATTGATGCTCAAATATGCAAATATCAACACACAAAACATACAAGTCTACTCTTGCAACACAATAGAAAGCCTTGAATCACCTTGAGAACACTTGAACATCACAATTTCCATCTAGTTTACAAATGAATGCCTAAACATGCTTATATATGCACCTACAAGCATTCCTGCCAAGATTTTAAAAATCAAACTTTACCGTGTTGGCAAAAGAATCAACTAACGGTCATAAACAGACACCTAAAAATTGGGGCTGCCCTAAAATAGGGTAGGACTAGGGCACGGGCGCCCAAGTCCTCTGATGCAGAGTACACAGTGGAAGCGTACAATTGATCAACAAAACTTGATTTGTGAGAGGGTGGCCTATGTCTTGGCGATCTACTCCTATCGGCCAAACATACCCCGTCAGCCACCTTACAACTTCTCTACCCGATCTCTCAACTCTCCCCGACAACTCAGCTTCACCTTGTCTTTAGAGAGACTTCTTCCATCGGCGGTGTCTTCTGGCCTCCTGCCGATACCCCGATGGTGATTAGCTTTACACTTGCTTTAACCGTGGCAGTTAGTCGTGACTTTGTCAGCCAGACTTAACTCATTGGCGAACCCTTGAGAACATAGGCCGATGTGCCGATACAACCCGTCGTTGGTGAGACTCCAAACATCGGCGAAGCCTCCAGTCCTTTCACTGATATATCGATGCGTTATGTTGTATCAACTTTGTATATGCTTTGCCTGACTTGCTACTACCGGTGGATTAAAGTTTCTTCACCGTTACGACCAGTCACCATTTGTATCCGACAAAAGATACATTCTCAACATTCATTCTCAACATACATTCTCAACATACATTTACGATATGCATACGCAATATACATTCGATGAAACTTACGCTGATATATGTTTCTTCAGTGAGACTAAAATAATTCTTCACTGATGCACCTACTATCGGTATAACACCATTGATCGGTGTAACCTCCAAAAGCTACCTCGAGGGCTGTGTTACGCCGACACACCTCTGCTACTTTGCAACTACACAGACACCAAACCAGAAATAGAAACAAAGACCCACCAGTACAGAAAGGGTCTACAATCCTCTGCAAACACTAGATCAACCATCAATTTGGTCACTCCACTCACAACACCTTGCCTATCGTTTCAAAGACTAGTCACATAGAGATGCCTAGTCAACTCATGCCAAACTGCTTGGATCCTTGGGTGTTGACCCAAAACAACAGAAAACACAAAATTTACACTATATTCCTCCATCACACTGAACATGAGAATCTTGATTTCAGTGGACAGAGGAGCTACAATCCATTTATTCACAGAACCCTAGTTTCTAGGTTTCAGACCAGTCTTTGCTAAAGGAACGAGATCTCACAAACTACAACACTTTAAGACACCAAACTACTATCAAATGGAAACTACTTAATACCCAAACATCTCCAATCAGTTTTAGACAATTAACTATCCGTACAGAATGACTATTACAGAAAAATACTCAGAAAGAACAATGTTTCAACACACCCAAAAAAATCCAAATCTTCATTCATTCATTCCTTCATCCTACCATTACATCCAACTCCTCGCTTATACAAGGATTGAGAGATCAGTTAACATTCCTCCCAACCGTACAAACTGATTTTGAAAGTTAGTTAGCCATTGGGTTTCTCTTCTCATAAGAAAACTACATGTTTTCATTGTGTTATTACATCAAACTTGACCAAAACATGGTCTACATAGGTCTAGTGACCAAATTGACATAAAGTCCTTATTACAAACATGACGTGGCTTAAAAACCCTTATTGAAAACATAAACAAAACATGACTCCTGCACCATAGAGAAGGTGCTCCTGCACCATACTCCCCCTGCAAGAAAAACTCAAGTCCCTTGAGTTGCTAACTGTTGGAGTGTCTTCCCATGTTTCAAAATGTCTACCTCACTCATCCATGTAGCTTCTGAATCAAGAAGATCCTGCCACTTGACCAAGTACTCCTTGTACACACCCTTCCTTGTCTTTTTGACAACTTTGGAATCTAAGATGCATTCCAACTGTAAAGGCTTACTTGGAGGTAGATCTTTGACCCAATATTTATCTTCAATCACAACATCTGATCCATCTTTAGCATTCAATGGAGGTCTGAATGGAAATAGGTCTGAAACATTGAATATGGGAGAAATACCAAGACCAGATGGCAATTCTATTTCATAAGCATTTGGACCAAATTTATGCACTACCTTGCACGGTCCTATTTTCTTCATCAGAAGTTTGGTTGGCTGTCCTTTAGGTAGTCTTTCCTTCCTTAGATAGGCCATCACCAAATCTCCCACCTTGAACTGTACATCTCTCCTTTTGAGATCTGCGCTATCATTGTATTTGGAGACTATTTTTTCCAATTGAACTTTGACTTGATCATGAACTGCCTTCATGGTGGCAGCAAAATCTTCTCCTAGAGCACTCCTCTTATCCCAACCTTGTAGGTCTTTGAGTTCAAGTGGTCCTCTTGGATGGAAACCATAAACAATTTCAAATGGGCTCTTCCCAGTACTTCTATTCACCGAATCATTGTAAGCATACTCAGCTTGACTGATCACTAAGTCCCATGCCAACCCATGCTGTTTGGTAAGGCATCTTAGAAGGTTTCCTAAGGACCTATTAACAACCTCAGTCTGACCATTAGTTTGGGGATGGTAGGCTGATGAGAAAGACAATTGTGTTCCCAATTTTCTCCATAAGGTTCTCCAAAAATGACCAACAAACTTGGAGTCTCTATCAGTGACAATTGAAAGGGGCAAACCATGGATTCTAACCACTTCTCTGAAAAAGAGACCAGCAATGTGAGATGCATCATTTGTGTATTTGCATGGCACAAAATGAGCCATCTTACTAAATTTGTCCACAATGACAAAAACACTATCCACACCTCGTGCTGTCTTAGGAAGACCAAGTACAAAATCCATACTAATGCTCTCCCAAGGCCTATTGGGAATAGGAAGGGGTTGGTACAAAGAAGACATACCTTTGGCCTTTTGACATATGGTACAACTTGCAACATATCTCCTTACATCCGATTGTACCTTTGGCCAATAGTAGAATCTAGTGACTTGTTCCAAAGTCTTGTCCAACCCAAAATGTCCTCCTAAGGTTCCATTGTGCTTCTCTTTGATGATGTCATCCCTCATTGAACATTTAGGAACACATAGCAAACTGCCTTTGAATAAGAGACCTTCCTGCAACACAAAATCTAAATATTCACCATGAAAAGTGTTAGCCAAACTAGCACAAACTTCATAAGCAGCCTTGAAATCTACATCCTCCTTGTATAACTCCTTCAAACAATCTATCCCCATGCTTTCCATCTGTACTTCCTGTATGACAAGCATCCTTCTACTTAAAGCATCAGCCACTTTGTTGGCAACACCCTTTTTATGCTTAATAGTGAAGGTATAGGCCTGCAATTGTTCCATCCACTTAACATGCCTATGATTCAACTTTTCCTGACTATTTAGGAAGCTAAGAACATGGTTATCACTAAAAACAATGAATTCTTTGGGCAGTAAATAGTGTCTCCACTTCTTGAGAGCCTGTACCATTGCATAAAGCTCTAGGTCATAGGTAGAGTACCTTTGTTTAGCCTCATTCAACTTCTCTGAAAAAAAGGCCACTAGATGTCCATTTTGACTAAGAACAGCACCTATTACTTGCTAACTGGCATCACATTCCACTACCAAAACTTTTTCAAAATTTGGGAGCACCAATGTAGGTAATTCAACCACTTTCTTCTTTAACAATTCAAAACTATCATCTACTTGCTTTGTCCATTGAAATTTGCACTTTATTCCACCCTTGATGGTGTTGAGAATAGGAGCACTTATGTGACTGAATCCTCTAATGAACTTCCTATAAAAAGTTGCCAAGCCATGAAAGCTTCTAACATCTCCCACTGTCTTAGGAGTAGGCCAATTGAGAATGGCCTCAACCTTTGTGGGGTCCATCTTCAAACAATAATTTGAAATCACAAAACCTAGGTACACAAGTTCAGTTTTCATGAAATCACACTTATCCAAGTTGATCATCAACTTATTCTCATGCAACTTCTGCATCACTTGTCCAAGATGTTTCAGATGTTCTTCTTTTGTCCCGCTGAAAACAAGTATGTCATCAAGATAAACAATTACAAATTTGCCAATGAATTCAACAAGTACCTCATTCATCAAATGCATGAATGTGCTCGGGGCATTGCTAAGGCCGAATGGTATGACAAGCCACTCATAGAGACCTTCATTTGTCTTGAAGGCAGTCTTCCACTCATCTCCCTGCCTAATTCTGATTTGATGATAACCATATTTTAAATCAATCTTTGAATAATAACATGACCCACCAAGATAGTCCAAAAGATCCTCAATCCTTGGCATAGGGAATCTATACCTTATTGTGATCTTATTTATGGCCCTTGAATCTGTACATAGTCTCCACTTCCCATCTTTTTTTGGAGCAAGTACACTAGGGATTGCACATGGACTAAGACTCTTTCTAATCAATCCTTTCTCTAAGAGTTCTTGAATTTGTCTACTCACCTCTTCATTTTGTTGTGGTGTCAATTTGTAGGCAGCCTTATTGGGCAATGTGGCACCTAGAATCAAGTCAATTTGATGACTTATATCTCTCATGGGTGGTAAGGAGTTAGGAGTATCCTCTACCACAAGATCTTGGTACTTATCCAACAAGTGCTGCACTTCTAGTGGAACCTCTTTCTGCTTTTTGTCTTGCTGTCCTGATTCATCTTTAGGCTTCATTATCAAGGCATACCCTTGGGTATCCTTCTCCTTCATGAGGTGTAAGAAACTCTTTGCCACTAACCATCATGACATTGGTGTCATTAATCTTCTCTCCAATCTGCTCTTGCATAGGATCCATCATAAACTTTCTTCCATTCTTGGTGATGAGGTATGTGTTCTTCTCACCATCATGTTGTGCCTTCACATCATACTGCCATGGACATCCAAGAAGAAGGTGACAAGCATCCATAGGAATAATCTGACATAGTACCTTGTCCTTATAATCACCTATCTCAAACTCAACCCACGTTTGTTCTTCTACCATGTAATTTTGATTCTTATTCAACCAAGAGATCTTATGAGGACTAACATGGGGCAGCCTTTTCAACTTACACTTCTCTACCATTTCATTAGACACTACATTCTCAGTAGAACCTGAATCAACAATGATTTTACAAAGTTTACCATATGCTATACCTTGGGTTCTGAAGAGAGTCTTCCTTTGTGGGGGCTCTTGCTTCAATGGCATCTTCATCAAGGTCCTCTTGATCATCATGCTCTCTCCTTCAAGGACTGGTGTAGCACTACCAATAGGCGAATTCACACTTTGGCAATCATCATCTTTCAACAACTGATTCCTTCTTCCACCATCATGGGAACTAGTTGCCTTCTCAGGGCATTTGCTCATAGTATGGCCTACTTGATTGCAGCCATAGCATCTACCAGTGAAAACTCTGGGTCCTCTGCCTGCACCACCACTTCTACCTCTACCATTTGGTCTTCTCCAACCTCTGAAACCACCACCTCTATGTTCTACATAAGAATGAGACTCTTGTTGACTTGACTTTTCATTTCTACTTGACTGTCCTCTACCAAAACTACCTCTTCCCCTATTATTTCTGCCACCTCTTCCTCTGGTGTTTTGATCACTCTTTCTTTTCAACTTCTCCTCAGCCCTAGAGGCTAATAGAAAACACTCATCCACTGTTTTAGGAACCACCATACTGAATTCATCTTGTATGTTATTCCTCAAACCATCGAGATATCTGGCCACCATCTCTTTCTCCTCCTCCTTGTGATTGACTCTCATGCTCAATCTATGAAATTCTTTAGTATATGTAGCCACATCCATATCCTTTTGTTTGAGATGATTAAACTTCCTAATGGTCTGCAACTCATAATCAGATGGCATGAACTTGTCTCTTAGCATGGCCACCATTCTACTCCATTTGGTGATAGGGTTCTTTCCAACTTTCTCTCTTTCACCTTGCATATAGTTCCACTCAAACTAGGGCAGAACCTTTCAATCTTGTCTTAGCAAACTTGACTCTCTTGCTATCACTAAATTCCTTGAAGTCAAAATAGTTACACATGGCTTCAATCCAATCCATGAGGGCATCTCCATCTAGTTTCCCATTGAATGTAGGAACATCCATCTTTGGATCGCCACTATCTCCATGAGCACCTTTGAGTGCTTTCAAGAATGCCTTTTGGTCTACAAACATATCTTGTCCTTGAGGACTCTCCTCTACTTCTTCTTCTTCTTCTGTATCAGAAGCACTTCTATCCTCTTTACTCTTACCCTTGGGCCTTTCTTCTTTCAACCTTTCTTCAAGCATCTCCTCTACCATCTTCTTGATGGCTTCTTTGCTCATAGACTTGGGAGACATTGTGCTAGCCTCAGTTTCTATCTCCTTGTCTAACATACACTGCTCCAATTCAAATATTGGCTCTGATACCAATATGATGTAGGGTGCACAGTGGAAACGTATAATTGATCAACAAAACTTGATCAGTGAGAGGGTGGCCTATGTCTTGGCGATCTACTCCTATCGGCCAAACATACCCCGTCGGCCACCTTACAACTTCTCTGCCTGATCTCTCAACTCTCCCCAACAGCTCGGCTTCACCTTGTCTTTGGAGAGACTTCTTCCATCGGCAGTGTCTTCTGGCCTCTTGTCGATACCCCAATGGTGGTTAGCTTTACACTCGCTTTAACCGTGGCAGTTAGTTGTGACTTTGTCGGCCAGACTTAACTCATCGGCGAACCCTTGAGAACATAGGCCGATGTGCCGATACAACCCGTCGTTGGTGAGACTCCAAACATCGGCGAAGCCTCAAGTCCTTTCACTGATATATTGATGTGTTATGTTGTATCAACTTTGTATATGCTTTGCCTGACTTGCTACTACCTGTGGATTAAAGTTTCTTCACCGTTACGACCGGTCACCATTTGTATCCGACGAAAGATACATTCTCAACATTCATTCTCAACATACATTTACGATATGCATACGCAATATACATTCGATGAAACTTACGCTGATATATGTTTCTTCAGTGAGACTAAAACAATTCTTCACCGATGCACCTACTATCGGTATAACACCATTGATTGGTGTAACCTCCAAAAGCTTCCCTGAGGGCTGTGTTACATCGACACACCTCTGCTACTTTGCAACTATGCAGACACCAAACCAGAAATAGAAACAAAGACCCAACAGTATAGAAAGGGTCTACAATCCTCTGCAAACACTAGATCAACCATCAATTTGGTCACTCCACTCACAGCACCTTGCCTATTGTTTCAAAGACTAGTCACATAGAGATGCCTAGTCAATTCATGCCAAACTCCTTGGATCCTTGGGTGTTGACCCAAAACAACAAAAAACATAAAATTTACACTGTATTCCTCCATCACACTAAACATGAGAATCTTGATTTCAGTGGACAGAGGAGATACAGTCCATTTATTCACAGAATCCTAGTTTCTAGGTTTTCAAACTAGTCTTTGCAAAAGGAATGAGATCTCACAAACTACAACACTTTAAGATACCAGACTACTATCAAATGGAAACTACTTAATACCTGAGCATCTCCAGTCAGTTTCAGACAATTAATTATCCGTACAGAATGACTGTTACAGAAAAATACTCAGAAAGAACAATGTTTCAACACACCCAAAAAAATCCAGATCTTCATTCATTCATTCCTTCATCTTGCCATTACATCCAACTCCTCGCCTATACAAGGCTTGAGAGATGAGTTAACATTCCTCCCAACCATACAAACTAATTTTGAAATTCAGTTAGCTGTTGGGTTTTCCTTCTCACAAGAAAACTACATGTTTTCATTGTGTTATTACATCAAACTTGACCAAAACATGGTCTACATAGGTCTAGTGACCAAATTGACATAAAGTCCTTATTACAAACATGATGTGGCTTAAAAAGCCTTATTGAAAACATAAACAAAACATGACTCCTGCACCATAGAGAAGGTGCTCCTGCACCATCCTCCCCCCTATTTTAGGCAGGGTACAGCTCAAGGGGTTATCCTAGGCCCCATTTGCCATGAAACCCATGTCTCATTCCATCGGGATGCTAAAATATGAACTAAAATACCCTAAATGCATGCTAAAGACCCGGGAGCTAAACCTTATGAGGGAAAAGCCACCAAGGGGACATTTTCTGATGTTACAGTTCCTTACAACATATCATATGCCATAAATATCATATTTGACCTCCCAAGCTAGGGTGCCCCAGCTTTTCTTCATTAAATCTATTTAAAGATGCTCCATGACAAGTGTCCGAACCTATCATAATGATAGTCAAGATTTAAATGTAACCTCCCTCTTACATGCTCTTATACATCATAAGAATACGTCATAAGTAACTCTTGTCATGATGACTCAAGATGATTTTACACACCTTCCAAGATGTTGACACATAGCCAAGAGTGCCATCTCAATGTGGCATGCCAAATTCCTCATGTGAGGACAAAAAACTCAAAAGATGAAATAGTAAATGCAAAAAAAAAAAAAATATGAACATTAAGAATGCAAGGTTAAGACACCTTTTGCCAACAAGAAAGGTCTTCAAGGTTTACAAACCAAATGTATGGCTAAAGGAATTTTTGACTACCATTTACACTAACCCCTCTCTCTCTCTCTCTATATATATATATATATACATAGGTTTGGTTGATGTTTGTTTGTAGATTTGGTTTCTTTACATATACATATTTATTTACGTTAAATATATAACATATATATATTTATATATATGTATATATACACACATATATATACAAGTATGTCATATTTATATTTGTTGAGTTTTTTGTATTTTTTGGTTTTGAATGGCTTGTCCTTGTAATTTATTTCAGTGTTTTAAGGTTAGGGGCTTGTCCTTTATTCCCTTTTGTTTTTATGTTATTGGATTCAGTTTTGTGTTTGGTTCTCCTTTCATTTTATTTGTTTGGAGGTAGGTTTGCACACCCTTGCATAGATTATCACTCTCACTATCTTTTACTTAATAGTTTGCACACTTGTTTATAATTAACTTATGGATTCTCTTTGTTCACTTATCAAAACTCTCTCTCTCTCTCTCTCTCTCTCTCTCCTCTCTCTCTCTTCTCCTCTCTCTCTCTCTCTCTCTCTCTCTCTCCTCTCTCTCTCTCTCTCTCTCTCTCTCTCCTCTCTCTCTCTCTCTTCTCTCTCTCTCTCTCTCTCTCTCTCTCTCTCTCTCTCTCTCTCTCTCTCTCTCTCTCTCTCTCTCTCTCTCTCTTCTCTCTCTCCTCCTCTCCTCTCTCTCTCTCTCTCTCTCTCTCTCTCTCTCTCTCTCTCTCTCTCTCTCTCTCTCTCTCTCTCTCTCTCTCTCTCTCTCTCTCTCTCTCTCTCTCTCTCTCTCTCTCTCTCTCTCTCTCTCTCTCTCTCTCTCTCTCTCTCGCGCGCGCGCGCACACACACACACACTATATATATATATAATGTTTGTTAACAATATGTGAACAAAATAGAATACATAAACTAATTATAAATAAAATTATATTTACCTTGGTGTGTTGATGAATTCTTGTTTGAGTGGTTGGTCATTTTAGTTTACTTTAGGGGTTACTCTTGTTTATTTTTGTCATCTTAATTTATGTGTTTGTTTATCTTGGTTTCTTGTTTATATATATATGTTTAGGTCTTGGTTCAAGTCAATTGCTTGGGTATTATCTTTAGATTTATTATTTTGCTTTGTTCAATTGGCATGGTTGCTTCACTGTCTTTTTTTGGTTTTTTCCTTTTCTTTTCACTCACTTTTTGCTTTATTCCTTTTTATTTTATTTTTTCTCTCTCCATCCTCCTATCCTTGGGTTTTCGTTCTCTCCTCTCCCTCTGTCCTCTTTTTAAACAAGATCAAGTCTGCTATCTGATATGTTTACTATCCTCTTCTTGAGATGGATAATTGAGCATGATCTGAAACGTCAAGACAAAAACATGGGTACCAGCAAGAAACTGGGTCCACATATAGGGGAAGTCGCGCGGGCAAAAAAAATGCCGCCGGTAACGGGTACCCGTTTTCAAAGAAACGGGTACCCGTTTAGGAACGGCGCCCGAGCCTAAACGGGTACCCGTTTAGTAATCCAGAAGCTCTTTACTCATTACCATTTAGACTTCAATTTTTAGGAACATTATATGTTTGGTAAGCAAACTCGTGTGAATTTTCTCAGTAGTGCTACACGATTAGAAAGAATTTTACATTTAGTGTATAATGCTGTTTTTGGACTAGCAAACGTTCTCACTTGGAAAATCTATATACTCTGTTACTTTTATAGATGACTTATCAATAAAGATTTGAGTGTATTTTCTATAAAATAAATATGACGTTTTCAATAAATTCAAAGAGTTTATGGCTTTGGTAGAAAATTAGACAAAAGAAAACCAAGGTTTTGAGAAGTGATAATGGTGGAGAATATTGCATGATAAATTCAATTAGTTTTGCAAGCAATTTGGAATAGAAAGGAAAAATACCACTTCCAATACACCACAATTGAATGAATTTGTTGAAGGAATGAACAAAACTTTGATGGATAAGGCTCAAAGCATGCTTAAAATTGTGTAGGTTTTGATAGGAAATTTTGGGTATAAGTAGTAACAATTGCTTGTTACTTTCTTAATAGGTCATTGACCTCAACATTGTTGGATAAAATTTCACAAGAAGCATTGATTGGTAAGAAACCCTCTCTCAAACATTTAAAAGGGTTTTTGGTTGTGATGAACTTATATTATATTCCTGAAGAAAGCAATGAGCTAGATTATAAATTGACAAAGTGTATATTTATGGGATATAGCATTGGTATTAAAGGACATAATCTATGGAACCTAGAAACACGAAAAAAATGTAATACCTTTTTAATGTAATTTTAGAGGAGGAAGGAGGTCTACAAAATAGGAAAAACAATTAGAGAAAGAACCTAAAAGAGTTCATGTGGAAGGAGAAGAGGGTAGATGTATGTTTCAATTAGAAAAAACTACACAAGATGAATTAGAGAATGAGTTGGTAGAAGAAAATGTGCAATCATGAAATGTAGAACTAGAAATTCCAAATTTGAGGAGATCGTATCAGGTAAGAAGAAAACCAAAAAGATATAGAGATCCTAATTTTCATTATGCATCTCTTTTATTAGCTTTATTTGTTACTAATGAAGACCCCAAGACTATTAAGGAGACACTTAGATCAAATGAAAAATAGTCTTGGAAGGAGGTCATAGAGGAAGAAGTGGAGTCCTTAGATAAAAATTAGACTTGGGACTTAGTTAAATTACCCATTAGAGGAAAACCAGTTGGTTGTAAATGGTTTTTTAAGAAGATGCATAATATAAAAGGAAAAATGGAGAAGTAAAGCCCATTTAGTAGAAAAGGGATTCTCTCATATAGAGGGAAGACTTTGGAGATTTTTTCTCCTATTGTAAAACTAACTTCAATTATATTTTTGTTAGCTATTGTTATTATGTTTAATCTTGAAATTAAACATATGGATGTAAAGACAACATTGTTGCATGGTGAGTTGGAGAAAGAAATTTACATGGCATAACCATAATGTTATAAGGTGAAAGGCAAGGAGGACTTGGTGTGTAAACTGAAAAAGTCTCTTTACAATTTGAAACAATCATCGAAGACATGGAATAAACATTTTTATATAGATATGTTATGGGACTTTGGCTATATCATAGAAAAGTTGATCCATGTGTGTGTTTCAAACAGAAAGGTGAAAATTTTGTTAAAGTAGTGTTGTATGTAGACAAAATGTTATTAATTGGTAACAATATGATTAGTTTGGTTAAATCTCTATTATCTTCACAATTTGACATGAACGGTCTTGGTGCTGCAAAGTTTATTTTGGGCATGGAAATTAAAAGGAACCATGCAAACAAAACTATGGCTACATCAAAATAAATATGTTGATGATTTTGTAGAGATTTAGGATGTAGGATAGTAAACCAATAAGTACTCCATTTATTGTTTATTAGAAGTTGTCTGTTGAAAATATCTTGAAACAAAAGAAGAAATTGAGGAAATGTGTCAAGTTCCTAATGCTAGTGCTATTGGCCTGGCCTCATGTATGCAATGGTTTGTACTAGACTTGACATTGCTCATGCAGTGTTAGTTGTGAGTAGATATATGTCCAACCTAGGTAAAGACCATTGAGCGATTACGAAAAAGAGTTTTAGATATCTATGTAGCACCCTAGATTATGTAATTTGTTACCAATGAAGAGTGGAAGAAAATAAAACTTTGAATTTGCAAGGATTTGTGGATTCTAATTGGGCTGAAGATCTTTACCGTCAAAGATCTACTAGTGGATATGTATTTAGTCTTTTTGGAAGAGCAATAAGTTGGATAAATAAAAGATAGGAAGTAGTTACATTATCTACAATAGAGGTAGAGTACATGACATTTACTCATTCATGTAAGGAAGCAATATGACTACAAAGGTTGTGCTTGACCATTGTTTTGGTATAAAAGATGGTAAGGATTCATAGTGATAGTCATAATGCAATATATTTGGCCAAAAATCTTGCTTATCATGTTCATTCAAAGCATATTGGAGTACAATATCATTTTGTGAGAGAAATGGTTAAAAATAAACAATTATTGTTGGAAAAAGTTAACATAGAAAAACATGTCGTTGATTCATTGACAAAGGTTGTGAGTACTAAGAAAATTTCTTGGTGCAAGAAATCAATGGACATGGTTTACCCTTAGCAACTGACACTTGAAGAGTGTGACCCTTATGGAAAGCATTCAACAAGTGGGAGAATGTTGGATAAGTGTTGTATACTTTCCATGTTTAATAGTTGAGATGGGGATAACCATTAGCAATTTAAAAATGCTAACGTATTTTCCAGGAAAAATAATTGGGTGTTATTTTAGTAAATTTTCTATTTTTACCCATGTTTTAAAGCACTCATGTTTATCTTTTGCATGATTCATGCAATGTGTAAAATTGCTTTTGGTGTGCCTATTAATATTCACACATGCTTATGGATGAACTAAGAGAGATTCATTATTGTATTGGAGAATGGTTGAGTTTTTGCAATAGTGAAATTTTTTATTGAGTTAGGCTTTTTTACCTAAAAGAGTTTTCCTAGGTGAAAATATTGTGTATTTTCTTTACTTTTTTAAAAAAAATTTGCTACTTTTTCAATTGTGTATGCACTACTTACAGATTTATTGGGCTTCTTTTTCTCTACAATCTTTTCGTTCACGATTGTGTCCTATACGATTATGGTTTCATCCCCACATTCTATACTTTTTGCTATGTATAATAAAATCTTGATATTTGAAGTAGGTGGTGCATAGGCACCCGTGGGAACTTGTTTGAGGAGGTTGAATAACATAATTTCCTTGATGGTAGTCAAGTCTTGTAAAAGATTTGAAAGATTGAATTGATCCTTGGAAATGTTAAGAATGACTATACAATTAGATTGTAGTATATATGAATACAAATGTAGCTAGGAAGGTACAATAATGGAGTTATCTATATGTACAATCTATATATTTTTTTGTATTTAGTGAATGCACACATGCCTTACTAAATAAAGTAGCTTTATGATCATTTTCAATTATTTGGACATGCAAAAGAAAAGATAAAGATTAAAGCTAATAAAACAAAGTTCAAGAATTGAAAAATCAAAGTTTTAAATGTTTAAATACAACCACCTCCAATATAATTCTAATAAATAAATAAGTGAGATGTAAATTAGATTCTAATTATCTCACATTGAAAAGAGAAATAATAAAAAAGTCTTGAGTTTTATATCATTTGGACACAAACATAATGTCAATTAATAAATAAACATTACAAGTAGAGCCTAAATTTGATGGCCTTATGGCCCTATTAGTAATTCTTGCTATAAAATAGAATTAAAATTTTGGGAGCACTATATAAAGGGAAATTTTTGGACAAATAGTCACAAATAATAGTAAAATATATCTTTGATGAAATTTTTTCTTAAAATAATTGTTGCAGATAGTTTGAAGCTCTGACCGCGATCTGCAAGCAGAAGGTGGCGTCAGCGGCTCGGTGGTGAGGTGGAGGAGAGTCTCTCTCCTCCATGTGGTTTGAAGTCGTCCTCTCTTCTTTGCATTGCTTTTATTTCTTTCTGTTCTTTATTTTAGTTTTCTGCCTGCCTTCCTTGTGCGAAACCCTGGTTTCATTTATGGACGCTGTCCCACCTGATGGCTCTCTCCCCAAAGCCCCTGATATTTACTCGGCCCCTAATCAAACTCTTAATGTTTCTCCTCCTTCCGCCTCTGCGACTGCCATTTCGTCTGCTCAAACCCTCAAAAAATCTTTTGTTGAAATGGTGGCTCCGGCTTCTAATGGCGTCTCCCCAGATGCTCGCTTTATTAAGACTCTTGGAAGCAAAGAACCAGTCGAAGAAGGTAAGGCTTCCTTCTCTGTTTCGGCTGATTCTTTTATTTCACCAAATAATGAAATGATGAAGGAAATTGCATTGGAGAAGGATAGGTTAGCAAATACTGCTATCTTTTTTGCTTGCATAGATGTTGACAAATGCCCTCGAAAATTTTTAGATGACTGGTTTAACAGCCTATGGAATATCAAAATGGGTTTGAAAATTTCGTTCTGCAGGCAAATTCAATGGGGTTTGTTCATTATCTTTTTTCAAAATCATGAGTCCCAGTTGGAAGCCCTAAACCGCCATTACTGGACGGTTGGCAAAACTTCTTTTAGGGCTCTTCCCTGGTCTCAGGAAGCCATTGAAGATGAAATTTTAGCCCTTTCGTGCCCTAGATGGTTAATTTTGAGGAGTGTTCCTCCCTTTCTTTGGAAATTTTTGCCCCAGCTTCTTGAGGAATTTGGCAAGATCATCCGGATTGATGAAACTGCCCGTTTGGTCCCCAATCTCGACGCTAGGGTTCTAATCTCCATCAAACCTGGGATTGATATTCCATCAGACTTGAAGGTTAATATTAATGGTCAATTTTTTGTTTGCCCTATTGAAATCCTTGGGGGGTTAAATGCGTGCTTTCTATGCAAAAGGGAGGGTCATCAAAGAAAGGACTGTCCTATTATTACTAATCAGAAAAAACCTAGCATTAATACTAAGAAATCCAACCCTGACCCGATCTCTGCTGGTAATTCTATGTCGGATGCTCAAGTTGTTAACCCTAAAACCCGTACTGAACAACCAGCTTCTCCTAAAACCTCTGTCCCCCCTCAAGAACCCTACCATGATTACTTTAACCACTCCCAGCGTTTCTCATAAAACTGTTAACCCCTTATTTGAATCAAAAAATGGGAGCAAATCGGCACCAGCTTGCCCTCTATTTGCCTCTAACGAAGATGTTTTAAATAAGACTGCCTGCCCTGATGACTTCCAAATTGTTGCAAACCGGAAAAGAAGATGAAAAAATGCCCAGCAACTAGCTTTAGAACAAATTCGACCACGCAAGGCCAGGACCAATCCTGTTGAAATTATTAACTCTAGCCCTATTTTATTACTGGATAACACTCCTTATGTTGATAATGGGAAACCTGATGATGCTATGTTAGACAGTCAAAAGTGTATCCCTCCGGACCCAGGGTTAGCTCCTTGTCCTAACTTCTGTGCTTCGGATAATGATAGCACTAAGAATCTCTCAATTAAAAATTTGTTTTCTACTTTAAATGAAATAGAGGACATCTCAATGATTGAGGTTGTCTATGCCAATCCCCTATTTGACAGTAACCGCCCTCCTTTTGGCATGGATCACTCCATGGGTCTGGAATGTGAGGGAAACAGTGATGAAGAGAATGAGAATATTAAAAGTCTCTCCTCCAAAAAGAAAGGAAGACCTCTTGGGTCGAAGAACAAAAAAAAGACTGGAGACCAAGCGGGTCTCTCTACTAGATCTAACAATCCTAGTTCCTCATGAAGATCTTGTCTTGGAACGTGAGAGACCTTGAGTCTCCTGATCGCAAGTTTATTGTTAAGAAGTCTATTAATATGCACAATAATCTTGATTTCCTGATGCTGCAAGAAATTAAAGCAGTTGGTTTTACTCTTGATCTTGCTCTTGATTGCATTTGGAGGGATGCTGTTAAGATCTTCTCCAACCATCCCAAAGGAAATGGAGGGGTTGCTCTTCTTCTGCATCCTAAATGGGCTAAACAAATTTATGACTCAGGTATTTCTCCATGCAACAGAGTGGCCTGGGCTGTCATTAAAGATTGTGACTCATGTTTTGGAATCTGCTCTTTATATGCTTCCAATGATTATAGAGAAAGATCTTAGCTTTGGGATTGGATGATCTCCCTGCCTAACATCCCATGGATATTTGGGGGGATTTTAATATGATTGAATCAGATATTGACAAATCTGGAGGTGCTCCTTTTGAATGGAAAGGTTCGGAAAAAATCTGTTGGGATAGATTTAAAAAACATTTTAATCTCTTTGACCCTTTTATGATCATGCTTGTGATAATTCTGTCCTTAATTACACTTGGTGCAATTTTCAGCAGGGTGTCAATCGTATTTATTCTAGACTAGATAGATTCTACGCCAATCTTGATTTCTTCTCCTTCTTTTCCTCTGCCTCCTCACCTGCCATTGCTGTTCATCCTTCCAGTCTTTCTGATCACTACCTCATATCTGCTACCATCAATTATAGAAATGCCATCCCTCCTTCTGCCCCTCACTCTAGGAAGTTTATTCTTAATACTTCTCTGCTTGATGATCAAAATGTTCTGATTGCTATCAAAATGGTTAGACTTTTTAACCTGAATAATAACAATATTTCGCACATAACTAGATGGAATACCAATATTGAGTCTTGGCAAAAGGTCTTTCAGACTTTCGGTCAGAAAAAAGCTAAGGATTTTAGAAGAGTGGAAAACTCATTATCTGAGCATCTTCTTTCCCTGGAAGCCAGTATCCAAACCCAACCTACTTCTTCTATTCTGGCTGAGCAAGTTTCTCTTGCTAGAAATAAGCTTAGAAAACATCAGCAAGCTAAAATTAAAGGAGCCTCCATCAGATCTCGAAATCATGGCTACAATTTGGAGATAAAGGATAAAAAAATTTCTTTAATTTCTTAAAATAAAAACATGCGAAGGAGAGAATTGACAGGATTGTCGTTGAGGACAGAGAGCTTCTCTCTCTTCACGACATTATCAATGCCTTTCAGGAATTTTATTCCAATCTCTTCTCATCTGAAGATTCTTCTAACTCTGTTGATATTAGAAACCGCTGCATGAACCTTATTCCTACCAAGATTTCTGAAGAAGACTCTATTCAGCTTCAATATATGGTTTCCCCTCAGGAGATTGCTAATGCTATTCGTAAGCTTAAGGATGATAAAGCTCCGGGTCCTGACGGGCTCCCTGCTGAATTCTATAAGACTAACATTGATTGGATCACTCAGGACCTTTATAATTTATATTCTGAAGCTTTTGAAAATGGTTCCTTGGGGTCCTCTATTAATACTGGCATCATTAAGCTCATCCCCAAGGCTGGTGACAAGGCTCTTATCAAGAATTGGTGGCCTATTACATTGCTTAATGTTTCATACAAGATTCTTGCTAAAGTCTTGGCCACCAGACTTGAAAAAGTTCTTCCTAAATTTATTTGCCCCACTCAGACTGGGTTCATTAAAGGCAGATACATTTTGGAAAATTCAATCACTAGTTGGGAAACTGTGGAATGGGCTAAGACTTCTAATCAAGATACTGCTATGTTGCTTGTTCATTTTGAGAAGGGTTATGACATAATTGAGTGGGACTTCATTGTTAAAATGCTCAGAGCTTTCAGTTTTCCTCCTAACTTCTGTAGTTATGTTAAAGTTTTGCTTGCTGATGCCTCTGCTCTTATTGAAGTTAATGGTAATCTTTCACAACCTATTATGCTTTCTCGTTCCATTAGGCAAGGATGCTCTCTTGCTCCTGCCCTTTTTTTCATTGCCTCTGATGCTCTTTTTTATCTTCTTCAGGATGATTCCCACTCTCCTAGAGTTCATGGGATTACCCTTCCTGATAATTCTGAACTTTTAAACATTCAGTTTGCCGATGATACCTCTCTTTTTTTGGAGCTTTCTCAGCATAATATTCATTGTCTTAATCAAAAAACTTGAGCTTTTTGGGAAAGCCTCAGGAGCTCGCATTTCCAGCTCCAAATCTATTATGCTTGGCTGGAAAGAGACTCCTCCTGACTGGTTGAATTAGTTTGGTTATTCGTGGGGTGGGCCTCATAAGATTGTCAGATATCTTGGTATTCCCTTTTCTGTTGCTCCTTCTCTCAAGGATATGTGAGGGTGGGTCAAGGACAAGATCATTAATAAACTGAATAATTGGAATCATAAGACTCTCTCACTTGCTGGAAGGGCTCAAGTGTGTCAAAAAATCTTATCTTCTTATAGTATATATTACTCATCCGCTTGGATGTTTAGTAACTACCAGATCTTTGAAATTCAAAAGGTTATTCGCAACTTCCTATGGTCGGATGGTAAAGGAAAGAGAAAGACTCACATGGTGAAATGGAACTGGTGTCATCTAGATAAAAAAGTTGGTGGCCTCGGACTTAAAGATCTTAGATTGCAAGGAATCTCCCTTGCTTCCAAATGGATCTTCCAGGCCTTTGAGGGTAACGAGCCTTGGAAGGTACTTATCAAAAATAACATCCAGTGTGGTGTCCCAAAACAAGCTAAATCCTGGAAAGGTCTTCCTTTCTGTGATTTGGTGGTTGGCCGTTTTGTTGTTTCCGTTCAAGGGACCTGGGTCTTTAGATCCATTTGGAAGGCTTGGAAGATGGTCCGAGGTTTCATTGACAACTCCAGTTTTGATTATCAGTATGCTATTCATGGAGAGCGCTCTATTTGGTGGAACCTTACCAACTTTGATAAGCCTCTTGCTCTTACCAAAGGATGTTCTGCTAGATCTTGGAATGCTAAGGGCATCAAATGCATTATGGATATCATGGAACATAACACTCTTATTAGCTAGAACAGTCTGTCCAGAATGTATGATCTTCCTAATTCTCAAATCAGAACTTATAATTTAATTAAGAATGCTTGTGCCTCCTTAAATCTTCCTAGAAGTACTGATGTGGATTCTCATCGTTACCTATCTTTTAGATGGAGAGATGGGTCCCTGCTAACAAAAATTAAAGCCAAAGACATATACAAGTTTCTCAACACTGACACTGCTGTGACTAATCATATTAACAAAATTTGGTATTGTAATCTTAGTTCCACTGAATGGCAAAAATCCTTTGACATTTTATGGAAATCCCCTATTCCTCCTAAAGTTAAATGTTTTAAATGGCAGCTCCTGCTTGATAAGCTTCCTGTTAGAAATCATCTTACTGGTTATGATACTTGTTCTATTTGCAGAGTTCCTGAAACTATGAGGCATATATTTTTTGATTGTAATTTTGCAAAAGAAATCTGGTTAATGTTTGGAATTTCTGTTACTAAACATGTCTATACTATTGAGATTGTTACTGGCTTTATACAAGGATTGAGAAAAGACGCTAACCTTTTTTGGCATATTCTTTCATCTTTCATTCTTTGGTTCATATGGAAATTTAGAAATGAAGCCAAATTTCAAGGCATTGATAGAAGTCTTACTGGGTTTTACAGAAAACTCACTCGTTTTAAGATTGCCTCTCAGGTTTGCTGCATTATGAATCTAGAACGTGATAAGCTTCTGAGATTTCTTAAAGATGGACATGCCTCGAGGTTTATATATGAGATGAAGCATGGATATGAATGGGCCAGTATCTTAGAAGACAAAAATACTTTTGACAAAGCCCTTGACAACCTGATTAAAGAGATTAGAGACAATGGTACCCCTCCTTATGAGAAACTGGATATGTATGCTCAGATTCTGGATAGGAAGAAGGTGGTCTGGATGGAAGGACCGCAAGGATGGATGACCTGGTTGGAAAACCGGGATGATATTCTAAGGATGGATGACCTGGTTGGGAAACCGGGATGATATTCTTACTTAGCTGCTCTTGGTTACTCTCTCCTTTTGTATCTCCGTACTATTTATTATGTGATTTTGATACTCTAGTTTGACCCCTTGGGCTAGCTGTTTGCCCTTGGGTCTCTGTTGTATATTTGATACTTTGAACTCTCGATGATTAATATAAAAAATATATCTTTGATCTATGATATACTTTTCATTTGAAAGGCAACTTAAGCTCATAGTAAAATATATCTTGGATATATGATATTTTTAAAAAAAATAAAATATATTTTTACATTTGAAAGGCAACTTAAGATCATAGTAAAATATATTTTTGATCTATGATATACTTTTTAAAAATAAAATATATTTTCACATTTGAAAATAACTTAAGATCATAGTAAAATATATCTTTCATCTATTATATACTTTTAAAAAATAAAATCTATTCACATTTGAAAGACAATTCTTTAATGAATTTCAAATTTAAACATAATAATCAAATAAAATACATCATATGATAGTTTAAATATCCTTTTGATTAGAAAGGCAAAGCGGGTATACAGCCCAGGAGCAATCATTTCCCACTTATATTTTTATTTTTAAATTGGAACTTTTTGAAAACACCGATTGGTTCAATCGCTTGTCCACGGATCTGAGCGAAATCCATCTGAGCCGTCGGCACTAATAAAATCGGACGGGCTGCGAAACCCCTTGGACATACAAAGTAGAGTCTCTATATAACTAGCGGGAATCCCCCTTAAGTACATTGTGTCGAGTTTGTTTGTAAATATTTAGACATTTCGCGAGCTTTTGTGGACGATTCAGCTTAAGCGATCAGTAATGGAGTCTGGAGGTGCCAAGGCTGGTAAAGGAGGGCGAAAGGGAGGCGCTAAAAAGAAAAGCGTTTCCAAGTCGCTCAAGGCTGGCCTTCAGTTTCCTGTGGGCAGGGTGGGCAGATATCTTAAGAAGGGCAGATATGCCAAGAGAATTGGTTCTGGTGCCCCCATTTACATTGCCGCTGTCATGGAATACTTGGCGGCGGAAGTGCTGGAGCTCGCTGGTAATGCTGCTAGGGATAACAAGAAGAACAGAATCATTCCCAGGCATCTCCTGCTCGCGATCAGGAATGATGAGGAATTGGGGAAATTGTTGGGCGGAGTGACCATTGCCCATGGAGGTGTTCTGCCCAACATTCACCAGGTGCTCCTCCCCAAGAAATCAACCGCTGCTTCAGACAAGGAGCCCAAGTCTCCCAAGAAGACAAAAGCCTAGATGTGAGGTGGAGGGCAAGGGTTTTACACTAAACTGTGTTTATTTCGAACGGTGTTTTAAAACACCACTTCTGTTCTGGTGCTTGCTATCCCCCTTTAATCGGCTGTTCTTCTGTATCTCCGCTGATAAATGGCGGCGATCATTTAGTAAATATAGTTATTGGCGTTAGTAAATATATCTTCCATTTGTTTTTAAATTTTCTTTCATAAATTTACTTTAATAATTGGTTTTATAGGTTTATATAAAACTTACACACAGTTTAATCCAGAAATTACTGAACTCCTAAAGTTTATATATATATATATATATTCCTTTTTTTTTTCCAAAATTTTCTCTTTAACAATTGTTTTTTTTTGGTTTTTTAAATTTATATAGTAAAAGCATTACAATTAAAAATAATTGTTTAAAAAAATTAAAAGGCTATGGGACCACTAGAGAAAATAATCTTTGAAAAATTGGAGCAATAGTTGTTAAAAGTGTGAATTAAGTAGTTGCATGGGATCATGGTTTGACATCATTAGTGTTTTAAAAATTGTGCTTAAATATTATAAAATTTATGGGATCATTTAATTGTTAAAGGTTTTTAAGATTCTTAGTAACATTTGTTAATTTTTTTTTAGATAGCCTTCCTTCATAAAACCAAAGTTTATGTTCTCCTTTTTCTTTTAATAGGTTTACTTGAATGCATTCTACTTTTTATGATGATTTCTTTTTGTAATTATTACATTTAGAGGTGTTATATATCATAGCAAGGTGGGATGAGAGCACTCTTTTTTTTTTTTTTTTCCCTAAATTTATAAAAAAATTTAAAATGTCAAAAAGTAAAAAAAATAAAACTTAAGAAAATCAAACAAAATTTAAAAAAGAAATTAAAAAACATTGAAGGAGAACTAAAATTGGAAAAAATAAAAAATATAGACAAAAAAAGAAATGAAAAAAATAAAATAGAAACCAAAAAAGAAATTGCAAACCAAAACAAGTGAAAAAAAATAGAAACTATGGAAAAAGGATATCTCTTAACCTATTTAGATATATTTTTTTAAATATAAATATACTAGTTGTAGAGACTTTAGTAACTTGTCATATTACTATCTATGCATATTAAAACATAGGAGAGACAAAGCCCTTTCCATATGAATATATTGTTGAATAACTAATAAAAACTCATGAATGTGTTATTGAATGACTAATAGGCATATGAATAGTTTTGTCAAAAAAAAATTGTGTAGGACTTGGCCTATAAAATTATTATATACGTTTATTGGTCATACAAACTCATGAATGTGTTATTGAATGACTAATAGACATGAATAGTTTTGTCAAAAAAAAATTGTGTAGGACTTAGCTTATAAAATTATTATATATGTCTATTGGTCATACAATAGAATCTTTAGATATTTTAATTAGTCTATAACAATTTTATAGGTTTGATGAATATATTAAAAAGATGTGGTTTATGTATCATAATTCATGAATATGAATAATTAGTTACAAAAATGTTAAAAATGTATATAATAAATTTCAATCACAAGGATTTTTTTTTTTTTTTTTGGTCATATTCATGTTCATTTGAAATAGTAATTTCAATTTAAATACTTAGACTACTCTATTATTTAATAACTCAAATATTGATCATCACAATGCATTAGATAGGGAATATTATGTTGATTTTTTAAAAATTTTATTACAATTCAAATAAAATATTTAAAAAATCAAATAACCAAATGATTTATAAATTAAATTGTAAGTATATTTAATTTAAATTAAAACTAAAATATATAAGTACAACTAAAATTATCCACCATGACAAGTAAAAGACAATCACATTTATAATAAGAATTTAGAAAAAAATGATTTAAAGTTAACTATTAATAAAAAAATTGATTATAATTGTTATATAGATATTTAACTTGAACTAAAATGGAAATGGTATGAAATCAACACAAAGAAACAATAGAATAGAAGATTAAACACATAGGCTAACATAGTATTTATGTGGAAAAACTCTTTTGGGAAAAAAACTCCACACAAAAAGAGATGCATTAGTTTGTATTAATTTGGAAAAAAAAACTCCACACAAAAAAAGATGCATCAATTTGTATTAACTTCAATAGAGTTTACAATACAACACTCACAATCTCCTCTAAAGTCTTTAATCTTGTAGCGCTTATAATACACACCCACAATTGTAATACAATATCTTCTTAAAATAATGTTTCCTTTTAAGGCAAAAAACCTTAACATATTCTCGATTGATAGATTTGTGACCTAATGATCAACGGTCTAGATTGATTACAAAATTACAATATTTTATAGGGTAATTTTCTAAAAAAAATTCTCTTTGGAGGTGCTGGAGCATAGTTGCCTTTGAATCTCTGCTAGGAGGACTAAGAGTTGTCGCCGCTCTCCTTAGATCCCCCACAACAATAGTGGGGGGGCAGGGCCTCCCAGACTCTTTGTCGAGTACAAGGATCTAAAGTGCGTTTGAAACAAGATTGCTACTAAGTGAATATTTCATCCCTTGTGAATGATTTATAAACAATATTAAGAGTAATTAAATACATAGGATTTACAAGGTTGATAACATTTTAATCTTAACAAAAATAACTTGAAATACATGTATTTTGTCATTAACAATTTTTCTTTTATATATGGTCATTAAATCAAAAGAGTTCCAAAACATTAAGAAAATTTTCATTATAAAAATATTTAGATATTATATATTTAATTGTGTGTAGAGTCGTTTTGTTTTAAACAAAGATGAATTTTTAACTTTTATTTGATCATTGTACATAATGCATATTAAGTAAAACCTTTCCAAAATAAAAATTGAGAATTATGGAAGATAATTTTGTAATTTTATTTTGAAGATGGTCTTCTTATTTTATGTTCATTCCAAATGAACACAATAGATGGTGGATGGTGCATGTTGGTGGGGAAACCTTTTCATTTTTTCAATAATTGAAAATCCCAACAAAAGTTGAAAGCTTTGAAGGGAGAAGACTCAAGTTGTGTGGCTTTTTCAACATTTTAAGGGCAACACTTTTTTTGGCATTCACCAAAATTGTGCAAATTTCCAATCTCATAGTGCATAAGGTGTAGATACAATCCAAAGAGTTTTGAGTGCATTCCATATAGTTCGGAGTACATGTACACCATCTTGTCACACAACTTTAGGCAACTTTATTTTTTATTGGTTCAGGACAATTTGAATTTGATTAGATTTGGGATTCCCAAAATTGTAAGTACTAATTAGTCATCATGTAGATATGGAAAAATCTTTTTGACTAACATTTTTGGGTAAATAGGGGTTTTACATCAAAAAGAGAAGTAATGAAATTTATGCGGTCATCAGAAATACAATATGTCACTTATTTGGTTAGTAAAAAATGTTCTTATTTGGTGAGTAGGTTACTCTTATTTGGTCACTCTTTTTGACAAACTAAATAAGAATAATAGTTTAGGCTAAAGTTTTAAGTAATGACTGATCTCTTGTAGCATTGGATAATTCTTATGTAAACAATAATGAATTCTTTTGGTGGAGAACTTAACCATTTTTTTGCAATAGTTACCATGTAGCCCTCATTATAAAATTCAAAAACAAGCATTGATCAAAGGGCTAAGTGCTTTCTCATAGCATTTATGTAACCACTATTGAGTTGACTCCTTAAAAAAACAAGTGTTCAAAAAACATGAATACAAGAATTGTGCAATGGAATAGGAACAAATTTGCAATTTATCAAAGTACATAAATGACAATATTTTTTTCAAAATAAACACAACGCAATTGAAACTAAGAGGCCAAGGCCTACTTGTTTGAAGAAAAAAATTTAACGTGTAATGTACAAGTTGAATTTTATTGTTCTTTGCCAATGAACTTTTTTGATCTTACATAGAAATTGGTAAATATTTTACAACAAATTTGCTATTAAATATCAAAATTTGAATACTTGCTATGAAATATCAAATTTTGAGTAGTAATCTTCCAGCTCCTCATTGGAACAACCAAAAAAAATAATTCATCTTCGCCTCACAATACTATCAAATCATCGGTGGAGTTCAACATAGTAGAAGAATTCATCGATCCAAGCCTTAATGGACAATATTTAAATGTGAAAGCCATAAAACTAGCTAAATTGCACTTACATACCCAATTTGAAATCAAATGTGTTTCAAACCCTCATTCTAGTTTTTTTTTTTGTATTGAAAGAATGAAAATTACAGATGATAGAAAACAATCCACTGGGACTGTAGAACAAATACAAGACATAGAACAATACAACTGTCAGACAGTTACTCACTATGAACATCAATGTACAAGAAGAGGGAAGTGATCAACAAGAAGGAAACCATATCCAACATGTTCTACCATAATCTGTCAGCAGCAACGACATGTTGTAGAGCCACAGATGCCAATATGCCTACTAAACTTACCCAAACTAGAGCAAACAAAATAAGGAGAACCATCTACTGGCCTAAGAGGCATGAAGACCTTACAACAGTAGAGTAAACACCAAGAAAGTCTAAAGACCAGTACAAAATAGAACAAAGACAAGACAAAGAACAATACAACTGCCAGATAGTTACTCACTATGAACAACAATGTACAAGAAGGAAACCAGATCCAACATGTTCTACACACAATCTGTCAGTAGCAACAATGACTTGTTGCAGATCCATAGATGCTAATATGCCTACTGAACTTACCCAAACCAGAGCAAACAAATAAGGAGAACCATCTACTGGCCTAAGCGGCTTGAAGACCTTACAGCAGCAGAGTAAACACTAAGAAAGTCTAAAGACTAGTACAAATAAGTAAAGCAAATATACTGTAATGCATCAAATCGCTGCCTTTTGTATCAATGACTTGAAGCAGACTAGAGGTCACACCAGTACCGCTCTGTACAATGGATCTTGAAGTATATGTTCTCAGAGTACTATAGAGAAGAAATGATATTGAGCCACAGTAGCTTAGAGCAACCCAAATAACAGAAGCCATCATCCAAACTGACTCATTCAGAACACTGAAACCTATACTCTGTCTCAGTCAAGAGTACCACTACTCTTAACAACTTTATAATCTGCCTTCCAAGACCCCTGTAGAACCACAACAACCACCCTTAACATGACTTCCCAATCAATAGACCGCAGGGTAAAGATAATTGTCTGGGAGGATGATGAGTCAAATACATGACTCATCTATTTCATTCAATTCCCTGTTCTAAAAGACTTTAACAAAACACTATGGCATATATATTTACATATTATTATAATTATGTTTGTCTTTTGGATGAATTATGCACATGTTTGGTTTTCATTTCCTTTGATGAAATCTCTTAACTTATTTACTTGAATTTCATTTTCAAAATGCATATCTTATGAATTGTGGTACAAGTGGTTTGTGTTTGCATAAGGATTACGCTAGTAAGACTTCTAGTGGTCTCCGGATCCCTCCGGAGCCCCCTCTTTCTGTGAAGAACCTAAACTCCAGATGGCTCCACATGTTGTTACCCTCCAATAGAGTCATCCTCCCCTCGAATCAATGACTGTTGCCAGCTAATCCTATGGCTACCAAAGGCCCAGCAATGAAAACATGACCCACACCTCAATTAAGGCAACTATTATAATGTAAATCTCCATGTCACTCCATTTCAGTGACTAACTGCAATAGCTGCTAATTGGCGTTAGTCCTAATTGAAGTCGCTATCACCAAACACCACGCCATTTTAGGAAATCACTCAAGTTCTCCAACAACCAAGTCGATGCAAATCCTTGATCTTCAGTAAACTGTAGAGCAATCACCAATGTAATAAATTAGCAACTGGTTTCAAGTCTAGTTTGTTGTAGTTAGAATCGCTGTTAAGTTATTTCCCTCCAATAAAGCTCGAATGTATAAATAGGAGCAAATGATCTCTCTAGGTTAGTTTCAACTTTTCTTAGATAGTTGTTCTCCAGATTGTGTTTTCAGCAGGAGGAAAACTCCTTGTTTTTAGACATGTACTTTCATCCATCCTTTGGACTATGATTGAATGCAAATGAAGGGGGAATTCTTCTAAAATATTTAGTTGATCAAAGAGGATCATCTCCAGCTGGGAAAGTAGGGCCCGCTTCCCCATTTTGGAGGAGATCTCTCAGTATTTTCATGTTTATTCAGTTTTGTTAAATCTTCTGTTTAGTTATCTTTGTACTTGTCTTCATGTGATGTGTGTTTCACTTCTGTGTGATTGTTAGCTAAGTTGTTCCCTGCAAGATTGTTTTATAAGTTCTTAAATAGATTTGTTATTCTGCAACACTGTCATATTCAGAGTGTTTCATTGTTGTAGCTTAACAAGTAAAGGCAATTTATTTTTATTTACTTTTCCAGCAAGTGTGGTTATTTTCTAGCAAGTTAGAATAGTTTCTTTCATTGCAAGTGTGTTTATTTTCCAGCAAGCTAGAATAGTTTCTTTCACTGCAAGTGTGTTTATTTCCAGCAAAGTGTGTTTATTTTCCAACAAGCTAAAATAGTTTCTTTCATTGCACATGTGTTTATTTCTGAAGCAAATAGATAGATTTTCATTTATGTATGACCTTTCATTTCTGTAAGATCGACAAACCAAGTTCCATCCACGAACCATTCAACCAAATCCCCCCATACCAAAAAGTCTTATCGCAGATCACCCCAGACACCTCCGGATTGATAAAATTAAATCATGATGCATTAACAAACACTACTTCGACCCTTATCAAAGGAGTAAAAAACTGGAGAATGAGAGGCTAATAGCTGTTGATCCTTCTCACTACACAAGCAACTGAGAAAACCATAAACTGATACAATAAAATTGATGCTTTAAATCTTTAATCTAGGAGTTGTTAGAACTAACCATGACCGATAACTTCAAACTGTCACTGAGTACTGAAACAAAACACCAACTTCAATATAGAAATTAGGCAAGGACCAACTACTGATCAAACATGAGTTAAACACACCGAATACACTTCGGATAACCAACTTAAACTTTGAAACTAAAAAGAACTTGAAGTTGTCTTGAGCATAAGATATCACCTTCATGGAGTTGAAGCCATTGAAATTTAATCTTATTTAGATGACCACTGATTTGAGCATGCTTCTTAGTAGCCCCTTGTAGCTAAAAGCAAAGAGAAACAATTTGAAACAAGATATCAGCGTAAAACTTTAGCATTTTTTATTCCTGATGAGTATTATGATTTGAAAACACTGTCAAGCATCTATTTTTCCATATGTGCAGTAAAATAGCCTGTCTCATAGAATCAACAATAACATTTTTATGCAATCCCATACCAAATAAAGCTTCTTTCCAACTCAAATAATGATAAAAAATAGCAGGTAAGTGCAAAAAAATAGCATTCCATTTTTTCTTTGTCCATGAACATTCCTAGAAAATATGTTTCATGTCTTCATTCTACTTACAGAAAGGGTATTTTACTGGCTGAATAATCATACATCTTAACCTATCCCCAACAGGTATCTTGTTATGTAAGATTTTCCATGCCAGAATTTGAGCATTTGCATTAGCTTTTGATCTCCAAATTTGAGCACTCAAATTTCTCCAAGTTCTTTCTTGAAATTTGTATTTCCATTTTATGTTGAGCCTTGGATTCAGTGGCAATCTCAGAAGAAGACTTAAATAAATCTTTTTCAAAGGAAAGCAAAAGAAGTGATATTTTGTTAGCCACAACCAATCTTTGAAGAAGTGACAATGGATAGGAGTACATAGCTTCATCACTAAGTCCATAGGCACCAACAATTTCACAAAAATTAAAGTGTTTCAATTTATCATTTAGATTAAACATGTCCTTAGTAGTCTGCCACATAGACCAGTCAAAGGCAGAGAAGTCCCAGATATCGCCAAACTGATGAATTCCTTTTTTAAATAAAGAATGAACTTGATTGGAGAAACAAACAACAAGAGGTTGTCCATGACATTGGACAAGTTTGTTCCACCACATAGAAGACGAACCAAAACTGAAACCATGCTGCAATGAGGGGCCTTTCTAGCTTAAGAACTAACAGACCTATTGCCAAGCCTTCCAAATAGATTGTAGCTGAAATGAAGCCTTAAATTGAAAGAAGGGGGCCATAAGAATTTTATCTAACCATCTGACTGAGTGCCATTTCTTTTTTACTATAGCAAGATTGATACGATGACGCACCAATATTTTCCATGGTTCTTCTCCTGAAACAACTCTGATTATCCATTTGGCAGACAAGTCTTGGGGTCCAAAATACCCAAACCACCTTTAGATTTTGGTTGAATACAATGTGACCAAGATGAGTATTTATAACCAGCTTTACCTTCCTAGTTAGACCACAAAAATTAGCGAATAATTTTGTTAAGGTCCTCATATCCTTTACTAGAAGGCATCCGGCATGAGGAATAATAAACATGAGAAGCAAGAAATATATGATTAACAACTTGAATCTTGCTTGCTAGAGATAGAAATTTGTTCTCCCAAGCAAAAAGTTTATTTTTCAGTTTTTTAATAAACTAGTTCCACATCTCAGAAAGAGAAACACCAAGCCCAAATGGAATACCAAGGTACCGTGTAATCTACCCATGTTTTATCTATTTCCATTCTTTAGGAATCCACTGCGGAATCGGATAGGATTGAATCATGAAAAATTCAGTTTTATGATGTGCCAGTTGAGAACCAGACACTGAACAATATAAGTTTAAAATGTCCAAAACATTATTAATCTCCTATTCAAAATTATGCAAAAAAGCATACTATCATCAACAAAATGTGAATTGATCACAACAACATTATTGGGAATGGAAATGCCCTTTATCAAGTTCATTTGATTTGCTTTTTGCAATAAGTAATCAAGTGCATCAATTGTAAGAACATATAGAAAAGAAGATAATGGACAACCCTGCCTAATTGAGCATTGTAGGGGGAAGGAATTGATTAAAGATTTATTAATAACAATTTGTGCATTGGCCTCATTAAACAAGATCTGGATGTGTTTACACATTTTGGGCCCAAAACCCAACCATTGAAGCATTTTTATAATAAAGCTCTATCAAATTCTAGCATAATCTTTGTCAAAAGCAAGCTTTTATGAGCAATGCATTTTTGCCTGATTGTTGAGACCATTCGCTGGATTCCCAGGCCAAAATTTAATTATCAAGAATAAACCTTCCACCAAGAAATCATGTTTTCTTAGGCCTTACTATACCTTTCACCACAGGTTTAATCCTTGTTGCTAGGGATTTAGCAATGATTTTGTAAGAGGTATTAAGCAATGTAATAGGTCTCCATCCAATAATAGTGTCTTTGTTTCTCCCTTTCAGAATAAGTTTGATTAGACCTTTGTTAATAACAAGCCCTAAGGATCCTTTCTCTAGAGCTTCCAAGTATAAAAGGTAAAAATCCTCTTTGATGTGCCGCCACATGGATTGATAGAATTCAATGGAAAGTCCATCAAATCCAAGACTTTTATTAGGAGCCATATAGAAAACAACATGTTCCAAGTCTTCAATGGATAGCTCTCAGTCTATAAACTATCTGTATTCAAAATCTACCTTAGTAGGAATGCAATCTTTGACAATGCTCTCTAAGGTTGACTAAATATCCTGCCAATTAGAGTCCTCTCTAAAAAGTTTCTCATAAAAATTTTGAAACATAACTTTTATCTCTTTAGGGTCACTATGAACAACACCCGTTTCATCTAGAACAGCTCCAAGATATTCTTTTTTATGTTTGTAATTTAAATAATTGAAGAAGTATTTGGAGCTTCTATTTCCTTCTTTAATCCAATGTAATCTGACTCTGATTTTAGCACCTTGGCCCCTATATGAATCAATTTTATGAAATTGAGCTTCCGTAATAGCTATAGCAGTTTGAATGTCCCTATTATGAGGATTTAAGATAAGTATTTTCCTAGCAAATTCTAGCTTCCCTTGAAAAGATTTTTCTCTCTGTTTTCGTTGCCAAGCTAATCTTTTGCCAAAGGAACGTAGGAATTCAGCACATTGTAAGATAGCATTATTCCACCATTCCCTATAAGATTCTCCATCTTGAGGTTTAGGGATAGCAGTCCAAATACCCACAAGAGCAACCAAGCATGAAGTGTTTTTTAAATGAGAAGTATTGAGTTTATATGGTAGCTAATAGTTCATCTTATATTTTTAGCCAATGAAAAGGAACAAAAAATAGGATAATGATTCGACAGTGTTGTAGAGTAATCAACTTAGACATAATTGCCATATGAACCCTGAATAAACTGTAGATTAGGTGACAGATAGAACCTATCAAGCCTGCTAAGTTTCTTGTCATCCCCAAATCTACAATTAGACCAGGTGAACTAGTTCTGTGTATGACTGGATTGTTTATTATTAATTGGATCTATGACACCTAATGTATTGCGACAATTCAACCATTTATCAAATTCTTTATTACTCAACTTTGCCTGATTTAACCAGCCGTCGGTCTTGGTGTTGTTCTACCATATTAAAATCACCTCCTATAATCCAATCTATGATAGGAAGAGCTTTGGACATCCAATCCCATAAATCACATCTATCTTTTGTATTATTAGGGGCATACACATAACAAAATCCAAAAGGCTATTTATTGATAAAAGGAAGGGCCCAAAAACAACTATGTGACGAGTCCTCATCTTTATCAATAACATATTTACTAACCCAAGGAGATAAACCAATAACAACCCCCCTCTACCATCTCTATGCGACGTATGTAGAGATGTAGCATCTCTCCATACGTTAAATAGATATGCTTCAAGATGGCAGCCATTAAGCTTAACTTGGAGAAAAACAATATCAGATTTCCACTTCAAAATTGTATCTTTCAACCTAAACTTGCGATGAGGGAGAGATAACCCTTGAACATTCCATGATAAAAGTTTATAATTCATGAGAAAGAAGAATAAGGAAGGTCCTCCTCTTGTGGCAGCACTTCAAAATGATTAGTAAGAGAAATTGGAATGAGGTGAAGATGAGTAAACAATTTTGAGTAATATTTTGATCATTCTGAGAACTCTTTCCTCTTCCTTACCATTCTCCAACCATCCGTCATTATAGTATCCTTGAATGAAGGAATCATTCTAGTTGATAGAGGTCTAAGATGAGAAGCAATCATTTCCCACTTATATTTTTATTTTTAAATTGGAACTTTTGAAAACAATGATTGGTTTAATCGCTTGTCCACGGATTTGAGCGAAATCCATCTGAATCATTGGCACTAATAAAATTGGATGAGCTGCGAAGCCCCTTGGACATACAATGTAGAGTCTTTATAAAACTAGCAGAAATCCCCCTTAAATACATCGTGTCAAGCTTGTTTGTGAAGACTTTAATATTTTGAGAGCTTCTGTGGACGATTTAGCTCAAGTAATCAGTAATGGAGTTAGGAGGTGCCAAAGCCGAAAATAGGGGGAGAAGAGATGGAGCAAAGAAGAAGAGCGTCTCCAAGTCGGTGAAGGCAGGGCTTTAGTTTCATGTGGGTAGAGTGGCCAGATATCTCAAGAAAGGCAGATATGCCAAGAGAGTTCGTTCTGGCGCCCCCATTTACATTGTCGCTGTGATGGAATACTTGGTGACAGAAGTGCTGGAGCTCATTGGTAATGTTGCCAGGGATAACAAGAAGAATATAATCATTTCTAGGCATCTCCTGCTTGTGATCAAGAATGATGAGGAATTGGGGAAATTGTTGGGCAGAGTGACCATTTCCCATGGCGGTGTTCTGCCCAACATACACCAGGTGCTCCTCCCTAAGAAGTTTGTCGCCTCTTCAGATAAGGAGCCCAAGTCTCCCAAGAAGACAAAAGCCTAGATGTGAGCGGGACGACTATGCTTTTCTACTAAACTGTGCTTATTTCAAACGGTGTTTTAAGACACCTCTTCTGTTCCAGTGCTTGTTATCCCCCTTTAATCGGTTGTTTATGTGTTTCTTTGCTGATAAATGGTGGCCATCACACAAATGCCAGATTTTTTAGTAAATATAGTTAAAGGTTTTTAAAGAAACCAAAGTTTATGTTCCTCTTTTCCTTTTAATAAGCCTACTCTAAGGTAATCTACTTTTTATGATAATTTTTTTCCCTAATTATTGTAGAGACTTTGGTAACTTGTCATACTACCATCTACACATTAAACATAGCAGAGGCAAAGCTCTTTTCATAGGAATCCATTGTGTAATAATTTTTTAGGTGGTTGATTTTGAGCGGGTGCATTTGAGGTGGGGTTGAAACTTTCCTCCACCAACTTAGGGACTTTTCTACCAGTTTTTAGAATTTTTATGAGATGCAAAGTACTGATTTACCAACTATTCTCTAGAGCTAAATTTAATTGCCCAATTTACATCCAATAAGAATTCAGTTGTTCTCTTGTAATCCTATTACTATAAATAACTCAATTAGACAAACATTAGAAAAACTTGGAAGGTCAATTTTGAGAACGAACACTTTGATTGTTTTTTTTCAACTTATTTGAATCATGGATGTAGTGAAAGGAGTGTTTGATATATATATATATATAGAAAATAGAAAACTTTACAATCCTCATTTACGTGGAGAAACAGTCCTGCCAGGTTAAAAGTTAGCTCAAGACTTTTTTTCCTAGAGTCCCAATAGAGGCTTAAGTGAATAAATAAAAAGTAGGGTTCTCAACTTGGGAACTTGGGCAATAAGAAACAACAGAAGGATTCTGGAGGGCAATAAGATTGGAAACATCCATAGTGAAGTTGCAAGTACACTTGTTTGAAGGGGAAAGACAGAGGATAAACAAAGAGAAATCTTTTCCACCAAAAATAAAAACCAGAGATTATATATGTTATGAAAATATCAACATAATATAGTTGCTGCACTTTTCATATTTTTTCTAACAATATCTTCTAACCCAAAACAAGGCTTTATATGCATATCTTATAGATTTTACATTCAAATAGCTATTTCATAACACAACAAAATTATAAATACCACTTATGAATTTTTTTTTCAATAGTGTAGGGCTTTATATTCATAAAAGATTTTAAATTCAAATAGCCATTTCATAATACAACAAAATTATAAACAACACTCTTTGTCACAGCTCCTAAAATATAAATATATACATCAACTGTACCACATTGATTACAAAGTACCCTTATCTAGTTTACAATTATACCAACCACAAAAAATGATATAAAGACTTATTGAGCTACATCAATAGGCCATACATTTCAAGATCAATCGACATATACAAAATGCGGTGAAAACAATATCATAATATTGAAAGCATAGTTTCTGTTCACCTTTGAAAATTACATAAACATAGCAGAGATCAAGATTTCAGAATTTATGGAAGACACCAGCAAATATGATCAACAAAAAATGTGCTTGACAAATATGATGAGATTCAAATTGTGAAGCTTTTGGATAGGTCTATTTTGAATATAAGATAACACACTCATGTATTGTCTACAATTTTACCTATATATTATAAAGCTTATCATCAGAAGCACCAAAACATGATTATTCAAATCAAAGAAAGAGAGAGAAAGAAAATAAGTGTCAATAATGCACCATGGCTGAATGTTATCACAACTAATCATCTTCAAATTATTGAACTTGTTACATTTAAATAGAATTGTTAATGAACTGATCTTAAATCATCAAGCATAACAATTGATGGACAACTCAGCAAACAGAGCGAAAAATCTATTGCAATATCCTGATGGTTAAACATAAGTTGAATACACAAAAAATAACATGCAAAACTCAAAGTCACGATGAGTTCTATTTTGAAAACATTACATAAGCAACAAACATAGCTGCATCCAGCGCATTAGCTAATGCTACCCAAGTAGACCATACAAGATGCATCTTCCTTAGTTTCTTGTTCTCGGTCTCTTTTTCTTTTGAGATCTCATGTAGCTCATTTGCTTGTTTCTTAGTTTCTTCTTCGATCTTCCTTAACTTCATTGTAACTTCATCATATGTTTCCCTTGTTGTTGCCATCTCTCTGAATAGTTTCGATACCTAATCCTCCAAGCGTAACATTCTCAATCTCCCACTATACTAAATTTCTTCTACTCTCTCAGTAGCCTCTGCAAGACTTTTACTCAACTGTTGATTCTCATCTTTCAATTATGCATTTTCAACTGACAATTCTCCCAGTTGTTCATTGGCATTGTCCTTGAGTGTTGAGCTCGGTTGTCATGGAGTTGTATTCTAAAATTGTATGCAATTGTGATACCTGATCTTGTAAATCTAGAACTCATGTTACTATGGAAAAGTGTTTTGTGAATTTCCACATATCTCAAGGTTACTTCCTCAAGCCTCCTTACAATAGTGACTTTCTCACTCTCAAGGAAAGCCTTATCTTTATCCAATGAATCAATCTCGTTTCTGTGCATCTCAATCTCATTCAACATTTCAATCTCTTTTTCATCCATTTCACTACATTTTCTTGTAAACTCCTTCATAAGCAATCTCTTTTCTTCCACTACCCTGGCATGTGTTCTTTGCATCTCTTTGAGACTCTCCCTCAAGTCCTCAATATGCATTTCACCCCTTCCAATCTAGATTTCAAGAATAGCCCTTGTGTGCTCTGTATTTGTTTGTAATAGTTCAATTTCTTGTTTGAGATGCTTTTTAGAAACTTGATATTCGTGTTTCAGCTCTGAGTATTATTTCCCACCTTCACAGACCATATGTTGAAGTTCACTAGTTTCTTGTTTCAATGTTGTATTCTCTATGAGCGAAGCTTCCAACCTCTTTGCTAACAAAGCTTCTTGTGATTGCTTCTCATCTTTGATAGAAGCAAGTATGTCATTAGATTCCATCAATTGGACCTTTAATGAATCATTCTCAATTAACAATTTTTCATATTTGTGGTTGAATCAAGCGACATTTACTTCACTTTTCTTCAAAATGTATGCAATGTTTTCCTTAGATTTGCACAACAATATCTCTTTCTCAGCTTCCCATGCTTTCTGCAACACTTCATGACTTGTATGCATCTCCTCAATATCCTTTCTTTTTGTTTCAACTTCTGATAAAAGCTTGCCCTTTTCAGATTCCAAAGATAACTAAGCTGCCTCTGACTCTTCAGATATAACCTGCATTTGTCCCTTCAACTACAAAATGTTAGCTTCCAGATTCTTTAGATGCTTCTTATGCCCTCCTCCCTTCATTTTGTCCACAACTTAGCACCATCCCTGCCACAGAACATAATAGATTATGGAGAAACTACAATAATCCCAAAGATGAACCCCTGTTTCCTAGCATAAAGCTTGTGTCTTTTTACCTCACCTAATTTCTCATTCTCATTAATTTCTCCCCAAAAAATTAATTTCTCAAAACTATTTTTCTTTTGTGGAAATCTCATTTCAAGAAATAGTGTGTTCAACTTTAAATGCTAATAAGCCTTCAATTAAAAATACATTACCAAATCAAATCTACAAAGAAGCTATGTTATCTAGAGAATTAAAAACAACAATAAAACAACATGAAGGATATTTATAAGTTGCATGTACCAAATGAATTTTATATAACTATAGAAAAAACATATATATTTAAATTTAAAGCATTTTTCTAAATTAATTTTAAGAAAGGAAAAATTATAAAAAATCACATTATATTTAACTTTGATTATTTTTCTAATAAAAACATTAATATAAATTAACTTAACAAAAATAGATAGAAAACATTTTAAAATCAAAACAAATTCTTATAAAATAAAAAAAAAAATTCTTAAACAATCTTTAAGTCATTTGAAAAAAAAAAACTCTAATTTTATGTTTAAAACATATAAAAATTTAGAAACTTTTAAAAATCAAATTACTTACCAAAAATGCCAAAATTTTCATTTAGGAAAAAAAAAATAGGGTCCATGAAGGAAAATGAAAAATTCCTGGTAACATTTTAATAATTAGAAACTAAAATTTATGGAAAGATCCTTTCTAAATCAAAAATTCTTTGGCAACATTTTAATAATTAGAAACTAAAATTTATCAAAGATCCTTTCTAAATCAATAAGTTTTAAACCCACTAAGGTTCAACAATCACACTAGGAAGGAAAAAAAAATAGGGTTCATGAAGGAAAATGAAAAATTCCTCGTAACATTTTAACAATTAGAAACTAAAATTTATCAAAGATCCTTTCTAAATCAATAAGTTGTAAACCAACTAAGGTTCAACAATCACACTATCTACACACATTATTATTTATGTCTAAAACTAACTTTCTTTTGCATGCACAAATTCTTTTAAAATTAGTAATTATTGTGTGGTTTCATTTCTAAATCTATAATAAAAAATATATTTTAGAAGTTTTATTTTAAAAATATAGAAATATTAAACATTAATTTCCATTATCCAATATTTAACAATTATAGAGTTAATACACTAACTATTTAGTATATTATCCACTTCCATTATAAACAACCCTCCAACATAACAAATAGTTTAAAATTTTGTTAAATTATGATTATATAGTAATAAACTTGCTAATAAACCTTTTGCTCCTCTATCTATGAAGGTATTAGTTTGTTGTGGTCTCGCAACTTCATCTCTTTTGTTGTCTTTCTAGGCTGGTTCTATTTCTTGGTTGTACAAAGGTTTGAGGCTTTCAAAAACCCTCTTTTACCCATAATTTAGAAAATAAACTTACAAAATTTACAAATCAATAACATTTTTATAAACATAATAATTTTCATTAAATATAGATATTATTTTATTATGATAAATTTATTTACATCCCTTCTTTATCTTCTAATTAAATCTAAATTTACCCTTTGAAGGCTTATGTGTAAGCATTTTATAACTATATTTACAATATAATTTGGATGGCTCATATGGGATTATTAACTTTATTACTTATCCCCCACAAATTAGTGTAAGTAACAATGTTTAAAATACTTTTTTGTAGGCAAGAAAATAAAAAAAAAAAACATTAAACTAAGGAGAACATTTGAAGAAATTACATATTAGGTGGATGAAAGCTTTTTTAATGACATGGCAATAAATTGCACAAGATGTGTATTTAGTCCACCCTTGTTGGGAAAGAAATGGGTGAGAGTCAACTAAAATATGATTTTGAATTTTATAATATTGAAGGTCAAGCCATCAGCCACAAGGGCAACTTTGTTAGGAAATTACCAGGTTGATCAAACCATTTCCTACATAACCCTATGAGAGATAATGATGCATACAAGCTTACAAAATAACCATAATGTAAAGATTAAAAGACAACCATAAGATAACACAAGATATACCGATGGAAAACCCTCAAGAAGGAAAAACCCAACCTCCAAAAGCATCCATACTGTATATAATATTCAACAATAAAATATTGCAATGCAATTACATAGCCTTATTAATACTTCTAAAACATCAAATTCCTCCAATGCATCCTCCATGTCTCCAAGCATGTAACCACACATCCCACACCATGCTTCACACATGCACTCACAAAAGAAACTCAATACAATGACAACCCACTCAATCAGCCAACCCAAACCACTAACCATGTGCTTGATTTTATAGACTCAAGCTCACACAAATATAACATGTAATATTGGGAAAACTCTCAAAACCATGAGTAAATAAAATCATTGACCACCTCATTTAATTATTGATACTAAGTTTTCACTTTAAGGTACTAAGTTTTGTTGCAAGTATGAGCAGTAAGTGTTGTCATTGATGTCAACACATAAGGAAGTTATTTGACAAGTATCTAAGGAAGTAGTACAAGTGTAGAATTGCTTTATCTTTCAAGAACAGTGCAGTGTTTTGCTCCGCATATCCTGCAGATTGAATATCTTTGCATGCGAATTGGAAGTAATGTTAAGGGATGTCTGTAGATGTTATGTTTCAAGTTTGAGCCTTTGGTGTGAAGATTTGAGCGAGTTGTGTTCACCAGAGTAAAAACTGTGTATTTGATGGTGATAGAGAGAATGTATTATGCTTTGCATTTCTTCGCATTTAAGTTTCACAGTCTGAGGTTCTTGAATTAAGTTTGTGATGATGTTATGTGTCTTTAGCTCAAATAGTTCATGATTTGGTGCTCCACAAGTGATATTTCCTTTATGATAGTGGCTGACAGTAATGTTCAAGTGCTCTGATTTGAAGAATCTTATGGATAAAGTGTTTAGAGGTTGTGCGAATGTTCTTGGTGATTGTAACATGCTTATGGGAGTATCTAGATCGTGTTCCTATCTTTGGATTGGTCCGCAAAGTATAATCCAGATCATGCATGAAGCGTGTTCCTAAAAGCCTTAGTGTTAACTCTAGTCTTGGCCGACTTGGTTGTTCTCACTACTTGCGGTTATGATAAATGAAGATTGTGGAAGTGTGTTATTGCGTGGAAGATTGCAATTGAGTCCCAGCTAAGCCTTGGCATGATTCACATTCATTCTTTTCTCTCCTAATTCTGTTTAGGTCCAGACCTATCTTAATGTATGTATGTTTTCTAACCTTGGAGATTGTTCCAAAGGTTGATGATTGTAATGCCGACCTTGATGTAAATTCCAAGGTTGATGAATTGTATAAAAACATGAAATGAAGTCCTGAATCTGTATGAGGATGCGAAAATGAAAAGATAGTTGTGAAGTGTAAAAGCAGAGCGGAGCAGAGGATACTTATTGTGCTTCAATGGAACTAAACCCTGGCATCGTGTAGATGCTATTATCTCAGTTCACCAACTTTGGCTGTGAGCCACCCCATTGGTAGTGAGCCTCTTCTTGTAGTGAGTAATTTTAGTAGTGAGCCTTAAGGCGGTGAGCCTCTAATTTTTAGTATTGTTATAACATATTATATTGTGAGCTAACACTCACTGTGGTTTTTCCCCTATGTGGTTTTCCACGTAAAAAAATTGGTGTCTCCTGTGTCTCCTGTGTGAATGTGTTCAAGTTTATGTTTCATGCTTTTGTGGTTAAAATACAAACACAGTGTTGATTGGTTAATGTGTAAATGGTTTTGAAATATTGGTTACAACTGATTCACCCCCCCTCTCAGTTGTATTGCGCTTTTCAACAAGTTTTCCATATAATAATTAATAATTCTATATCTTACACACATAAAATAATTAACCAAATGTTACATACAACTTTACAAGTGGAACCAAATAAATATTTAATGAGGCTCAACACATCCTCTAGATGCACCACAATTAAATATTTATTTTACATAATTAAAGTATTTCATTTTGATGCAAGATGCATAGCACACCCTTTTCTTAACATTCTCCCACTTCTTGTATATATTGCATAAGGGTTAATCAATGAAATATATCATCATATCCATACCTGAAACTATTGATCATTAAATTTTCACCTAAGTCTCAATACAAACCAATAATCAACAAAGGGAAATCTCACAAACATGGGATGTAGCTTGTAGGATGACCTTCAAGATTTTAGAAACCAACTCTTCTTAGGATTTTTAGTGAATGCTTCTTCAAACTTTGGGAGAAAAGAGAAGATGGAGGCTGAAAGTAAATCTTGATTAAAATGGAAAAACACCAATGGTGAATTAAAATGGTGAAACTCCATTGCGCCAATAATTGATGTAGATGAGTCAGTAGGGCTCCAGGCCTTGCGAAGAAGACATAGATGTACCTCTAGGGAGACATGTGGTAGTTTGGTATCCCTCCAGGTGACTTTCAAATTTACAATCACCCCTACCTACTTATGAGGATCAATAACTCAAACAAAGAAAGGACCACCATATCGCATGAACTAGATTGTGGTATGGATTGAATTGGAGGAGGCTGACTGATTAAGAACCACTTGGAGGGATGCCAAATTGTCACTTATCTCCCTAGAGGTGCATCCGTGTCTTCTTCGCAAGGTCCAGCGGCCTATTGACTCATCTAAAGGGTCTTGAGAATATTTGTCCAAACTTTTCATGTATTTTTAGAAAAATACAACAAATAAGTATCTAAAATTCATTTTTGGGCAAGGTTTGTTGTTTATGCTACAAATTTTCTTTTTTAGGTGGCAGTTGTTAGGCGACAGATCAATGGTGGCCATTAACAACTTTGTTTTGAGTTTTAAAAAATTGCATCTTTTGAATTTTCCCTTTTCTATGTGTGCCTTTATCCAAGGTTTGTGTTAGGCCACCTCAACTTAGGGTTATCTAAAAAATGCTTTGTATACTCTTTTGTTTAATACAATATTATAATATGAGTTATCAAATTAAATTGTAATTGTTGTCATCCTTTTAAAATTTTTTTTTTTTAATCAATTTTTTTTCATTAATAACATAATTCTGGAACTTTTTTATTTATAATTGTAGCCATTGGTTAACTATGGAAGTATCTACTATCATAATTTAGAATATATGTAAATATAAGGTTAATCTAAATTATTCACTTGTTGACACTTCAAACTTATCTCTATTCCAAAGACTTTATGTAGAAATTTGGCTGTGTCAAAAATTTGGCTCGGAATAGAACTTATGCCATTGATCTACGAACATCTGTTGATCGAAATTTATTATAATATTATAACTACATTGATTTAAATTATAACTGTAGTCATCCTTTTGAATCTTTGTTTTATTATCTATTATTTTTTGTTAATCTAAATCATTCACTCATTGACACTTGTCTCTATTTTGGAGACTTTATGTAGAAATTTGCATGTGTCAGAACTTCGACTTGAAATAGAACTTATTCTATCGATTTGCGATCATCTAATGATCAAAATTTATTATAACATTTAATTACATCGATTTAAATTGCAATTCTTGTCATCCTTTCAAATTTTATTTTTATTATCTATTAATTTTCAGTAAGCTTAATCGTCGACTCATCGACACTTGTCTCTTTTCTGGAGACTTCATGTACAAATTTGGGTATGTCAGAACTTCAATCCAGAGTAGAACTTATGTCCTTGATTTGCAATCATCCGATAATGTAAATGTAAATATTTTTAAATCTATAAATTTTCCAAGTAATTTAATCATTATCATATAGCATTTGTTATTTTCACCAACCACATTATGTTTTTTCAAAAACTTGCCAGCACATTCACCAAATAATTAATTTTATATTTTTAAATATTTATCTAATTCTCCACCAAACTTATTTTATTTTTTTGAATACAAGTATAATTCACTAACAAAATTATTTTTTTTACCAATTATTCATTAGGATTCACCATGATTTTATAAAAAATTCTAATAACAAGCATAAATTCGTGAGGAAAATTAATATTTTTTTCAAAAAAAGGAAAATTTGCAAGGAAAATTATAGCACTTAGCTATGACTCACCAGGATTTTATAGGTTTTTTTAGGGGGGGTTCCTTAAAGTTATCACTGGAAGCACTTATCCATTTAGAGGATGTCCCTCTAGTTGATCTATATTTTCCTGAAGAAGTCTCTACATGGAATAGATAGAGAAAGTGGAACCATTAAAAATTCAAGAAATTAACAACAAAAAACAATGACAACACTCTTAGATCACCGACCTCTAACATTATAGGATATCATTGCCACTTCTAATCCAATATTTGCACCTTTTTTATTTGAAAGAATATGGTTAACACAACTATTTATTGAATGCAAAATTTAGAGGCATCAGATTTATAGATTCTATGAAAGGTTCAAATATCTCAAACAGAAAGACACTATAAGCATTTTCACAAATATGTAATATCTTTGAAACTTGGGATTTGAACTACATAACCAACTAGGGCAACTCTAGAAAACAATTAGATAAACATACTTTACACAACAATAACTGGAACAAGAACACACTCTCATACATAAATTGCCCATAAAGCAAGAGATGAACTCTATTAGGAGTTGCAACATTTTAGGTAGCAATGGATCTATTAAGGTAAAGTTTTCTACCAACAATTCTTGAAAGAAAACACATACATAGTCCAATTAATTAAAAAAGACTAGCTTTATTTTGAAAAATCTTACTAAAATATTTGATTATGCCACACTTCTTCAGAAAGCTCCTAAAAATGATAATACACAAAATCAAACATGGGATAAACATACATCATTGTAGTTGACTCTAAAGAAAATAAATGCCATAGAAAAATTAAAATCTTGAATTTAAAATATTAAAATCTTGAGTTTTGAGAAAAGTCATAGAAGAGTAAGTGTAACACAATTTTCTCTTTCCAACTTGATAAAGCCCCTAACCTCTATGATTATAGTCTCTATCATTATCATTCAACACAACCTTTCCTCTCTTGACACAAGCTCGGATAAGTGGACTCTCTCATTCCATACCTCTATCATATTGTTTAGAAACACTACACATGTTATAGAAAATCTTGAAGACTTGGTGGAAAAATTAGCATTTTATGAACAATAGAAAATGGGAATAGATATGTAAAATTTTACTATGTTGATGGCATAGTACCATTCTCCTTTCTCCTCCTCCCAAGAGGTGAAAACACTCAAGCAACTCCTCAACACCTTTCAATTAGATTATAGACAACAAATCAATGTTCAAAAAGTAAAATTCATGTAATTTTGTCAACATAAAGCCACAACGCACAAGATAATAAATTTTTAAAAAGCAATACTCATTGCTATAATTTAGTTATTTGATCATAGAAATATTTATAAGATTCGTTACTATTTGCATCATCTTTGTTTAATTGTTTTCTATCATCAATTAACTTTGGTTGCTTTTTGGGTGGTCTTTTTGTTAAATATGTGGACATAATTATATTTAGTGGATTCTAAAAACTATTATATAAGGTAAAGATGATTTCTAGTTCACCATCAAGTGAGACTAACAATTTGGTACATGCGATCTTGTGGTAACCCACAATGGGTTTGTTTTTCCAAAAAAATTATATATTTTTAAAATATGAACATACCTTCTCCATTGACGATTCAAACCTATGGCTCCTCTATAAATACAAAGGCCTTCAACATCAAGCCCACTTGGTCTATATAAAAAACATAAAACAAGTAAAAAAAAAAACCAAACATAAAACAAATCGTAAAGCTCATGAACATAGAGCTTTTTATTTTGTTAGAAAATTTTCCATAGGCCCACATTTTGAGCCATGTTCTTGCCCTAACCATAATATTATACATACAAACATTGCTTGGCTAAACTCTAGCTATAGTAATCATGATTTTTTTGCATTGTGTTCTTAGGATTAAATGATAGTAGTCATAAAGCATGTAACAAATAGGGACAAAGCATGTTCACATGCCAACCATTTTACCAAAAATATGACCACATCTTACTAGGTATATAATATAAAATAAATATGCCTTATGAAGAGAGGAGAATCAATTTTTAGTTATAAGTGATGAAAAATGAGAGTTTTGTATTATGTAACATGGTCAAAAGATAAAATATGTGTTGTGGATAAATCTGAAGGCTTAACGCATGAGAAAAGGGTACCAAACACATCCTATTTGCAAAGCCAATTATCATGCACAATACATAGTGCACACATCCAAAAAGTTAGCACACAAGTCAAATTATGTGTTAAATACACAATGTCAATAAAGTAATTGAAGATAATGATTAAGCCCATCCAACTCAGTGGTGGAAAAAATAAGGCTTTATTATTTGACTAAAAAATGTTGGTAAAGTTAGTATTTTGATTCAAATGTTCTTTTTCCCATATTTAGTGCCATTAACACATTTACTCAACCACTTACAAAACACATCATAATCTTTCCTGGTATAATTGTCAATGACCATTATTGGGAAATGCATGACACATTTTTGAACTTATACAAACATGGTATAAATAGTTGACACAAAGAAAAATAGTTCAAAATATCATGTTCAATGACCATTATTGAGAATCACATGATATGTTGTTGAACTCATACAAATATGGTATAAAGACGTCACACAAAGAAAACATATTCTGAATGAGGACAAACACATGATATGCTGTTGAACTTAGACAAACGTGGTATAAAGAGTTTATTCTAAAGAGCATAATTTGTGAATGAAAACAATTTTTTTAAGAATAGTTCTACAACAAAAGGAAAAAAAAAGAATATAGAGAAATTAAAAGTTCAAAATAAAAAATCTCTATTTAAAAAATATATGTACATTAGAACATATTAGGCAATATTATACCAAAAGGGCCAGCTACAATTCAACGAGATCATATCAGGCAAGATTATACCAAAATAACTAACTACAATTCAACAAGATCATAGTAAAACCCCTATCAATGTAGTAATAAAAGCCAAGGCTGTCCAAAAGAGTTTTAAAAGATCATCCCAAACAAAATTAAGTACTCGAAACAAAATAGATGAAACTTCAAAATTAACAAGCTTCTATTGGGGATGAGTCAATGAAGTATTGCACCAAAGAATTCTAATTTACCATCTTCCTGAGAATTAACTTTTAACAAGCCACAGTGAACATCATCTTTAGGATTTCAAGCCATCATTCAAAAGTAATATGTTCATAAATTCATTGATGATTCCTTTCATATAAATTACATGTTCATAAATACATTACGCAGCTCCTCCTTTGCCGCAATAGCCAGAGTTGATCCTAGCTATTCTCTGCCTCACATGGGTGAGTGGATTACTCATAGAAGTTTACAAGCATTAGTCACTATTTAATAGGCCATTCATCCATTATATAGCATACTTACTTCCCAAAGAATTGTATTCTTTAGATTTATGCATCAATAGAACTCTTGAACATGTGCAGAGTATAAGGGACAAATATAATACCCTCATATTCACAAGCCCTCAAATAGTTGAAGCACTCCTATTATTAAAAAATAGTAAAATTGTGTTTAAGAAATCTCCCTTGTATGGATTCTACAGATGTGTTTCTGCATATACCTGATTCTTTTGTCCTCTGATACAATGATAATAGTTTTGTATGTTTATAGTCTGCTATCCAACAACTATTCCACATAAACTTCTTCCCAAAAGAAAGCACTTTAATAAGTTCTAGTTTATTTCTCAACCAGTTAGCAATTTGGATGAATATTAGTTATATATAGGTGCATGCATATTGACTGTTTAAGCAACCCAAAAAAATAAGTGATCTCCCCAAGCAAAGTACTGATTTACCCACTATTCTCTAGAGCTAAATTTAATTGCCCAAATTACATCCAATAAAAATTCTGTTGTTCTCTTGTAATCCTATTACTATAAATAACTAAGTCAAATAGACATTAGGAAAAACCTGCAAGGTTAATTTTGACAATGAACACTTCGGTTATTTTCTTTCAACTTATCCCTTGAAAAACATTGAGTGGAATACATTTTGGCGAAGGGAGAGTTTGATATATATATAGACACACACACACACACACTATAGAAAATAGAAAACTATACAATATTCATTTACTTGGAGAAATAGTCCCGTCAGGTTAAAAGTTAGCTCAAGGCATTTTTTCCCAGAGTCCCACAACAAAGGCATAAGTGAATAAATAAAAAGTAGGGTTCTCAACTTGGGACCTTGGGCTCAAGAAACAATAGAAGGATTCTAGAGGGCAATAAGATTGGAAACATCCATAGTGAAGTTGCATTTGTACACTTGTTTGAAAGGGAGAGGCAGAGGATAAACAAAGAGAACACATAGCTACTGCTCTTTTTATACACATAAATCTTTTCCACCAAAAACAAAAACCAAAGATTATATATATTATGAAAATATCAACATAATATAGCTACTGCTCTTTTCATATTTTTCTAACAATATATTCTAAACCAAAACAGGGATTTATATGCATATCTTACAGATTTTACATTCAAATAGCTATTTCATAACACAACAAAATTATAAACAATACTTATGAATTCTTTTTTCTCAGTAGTGCAAGGATTTATATTCATAAAAGATTTTAAATTTAAATAGCCATTTCATAACACAACAAAATTATAAGTAGCACTCTTTGTCACAACTCCTAAAATATAAATAGATACATCAATTGTATCACATTGATTACAAAGTACCCTTATCCAGTTTACCAATTATACCAACAACAAAAAATGATATAAAGATTTATTGAGCTACATCAATAGGCCATACATTTCAAGATCAATCAACATATACAAAATACGGTGAAAACAATATCATAATATTGAAAGCATAGTTTCTGTTCACCTTTGAAAATTACATAAACATAGCAAAGATCAAGATTTCAGATTTTATGGAAGAAAACAACAAATATGATTAACAATACTATTACTAATAATCTTCAAAGGCCATGTGTTTGACAAAAATGTGCCTAGCAAATATGATGAGATTCTATAGGTTTTTTCAAATTGTGAAGCTTTTGGATAGGCCTATTTTGAATATACGATGATACACTCATGTATTGTCTTCAGTTTTACCTATATATTATAAAGCTTATCAACAAAAGCATGAAAACATTATTATTCAAATCAAAGAAAGAGAGGGAAAGCAAATAAGCGTCAATAATGCACCATGGCTGAATGTTATCACAACTAATCATCTTTAAATTATTGAACTTGTTACTTTTAAACATAATAGTCAATGAACTGATCTTAAATCATCAAGCATAACAATTGATTAACTCAACAACAAACCAAGTGAAAAATCTATTGCAATAGTTAAACAAAAGTTGAATACACAAAAAACATCATGCAAAACTCAAAGTCACAATGTGTTCTATTTTGAAAACATTACATAAGCAACAAATGTACTTGCAACCAGCACACCAGCTGACGCTACCCAAGTAGACCGTACAAGATGCATCTTCCTTCATTTCTTAATCTTAGCCTCTTTTTTTTTCTGAGATCTCACATAGCACCATACAAGCTGCATATTCCTTTGTTTCTTATTCTCAGCGTCTTTTTTTCTGAGACCTCATGTAGCTCATTTTCCTATTTCTTAGTCTCTTATTCAATCTTCCTTAAATTGGGTGTAAATTCATCATATGTTGCCCTTGTTGTTTCCATCTCTCTGAATAGTTTTAATACCTGATCCTCTAAGCATAACATTCTTAGTCTCCCACTATACTAAATTTCTTCCACTCTCCTAGTAGCCTCTGCAAGACTTTTACTCAATCGTTGATTCTCATCCTTCAATTGTGCATTTTCAGCCAACAATTCTCCTAGTTGTTCATTAACATTTTCTTTGACATTGTTGATTTTGGTTGTTATGGAGTTCTATTCAGAATATCCTACTTCTAAAATTGTATACAGTTGTGATACCTGATCCTCTAAATCTAGCACTCTCCTGTTACTATGGAAAAGTGCTTTGTGAATTCCCACATATCTCAGGGTTACTTCCTCAAGCCTCCTTACAACAAATACTTTCTCACTCTCAAGGAAAGCCTTATCCTTATCCAATGACTCAATCTCCTTTCTATGCATCTTGATCTCATTCAACATTTTTAACTCTTTTTCATACATTTCAATACATTTTCTTCTAAAATCTTTCATAAGCAATCTCTTTTCTTCCACTACCCTGGCATGTGTTCTTTGCATCTCTTCGAGACTCCCCCTCAAGTCCTCAATCTGCATTTCACCCCTTCCAATTTGGATTTCAAGTATAGCCCTTGTTTGTTTTCTATCTGTTTGTAGTCATTCAATTTCCTATTTGAGATTCTTTTCAAAAACTTGATATCCATGTTTTTGCTTTGAGTATTTTTTGCCACCTTCACAGACCATATGTTGAAGTTCACTAGTTTTTTGTTTCAATGTTGTATTCTCTATAAGAAAAGCTTCCAACCTCTTTGCTAACAAAGCTTCTTGTGACTGCTTCTCATCTTTGATAGAAGTAAGTATGTCATTAGACTCCATCAATTGGACCTTTAATGAATCATTCTCAATTAACAGTTTTTCATATTCGAGGTTGAATCAAAAGACATCTGCTTCACTTTTCTTCTAAATGTATGCAACTTTTTCCTCAGATTTGCACAACAATCTCTCTTTCTCAGCTTCCCATGCTTTTTGCAACACTTCATGACTTGTACACATCTCCTCAATATCTTTTCTTTTTGTTTCAACTTCTGATAGAAGCTTGCCCTTTTTAGATTCCAAAGATAACCGAGTTGCCCCTAACTCTTCAGATATAGCCTACATTTGTCCCTTCAACTACAAAATGTTAACTACCAGATTATTTAGTGTATATAGTGATGTTTTTGGACTAGAAAAAGTTCTATCACTTGGAAAATCTATATACTATACTACTTTATAGATGACTTCTCAAGAAATACCTTAGTGTATTTTCTATGAAATAAATTTGTAGTTTATAGAGTTTAAGGCTCAGGTAGAAAACTAGACAAAATAAAATCAAGGTTTTGAGAAGTGATAATGGTGGAGAATATTTCTCAGATGCATTCAATTAGTTATGTAAGAAATGTAGAATAGAAAGTCAAAATACCACTCCCTATATACCACATCTAAATGAAGTTGTTGAAATAATGAATAAAACTCTGATGATGGATCATGGAGTATGATTTGAAACGTCGATGAAGAAAAAAAGCATAACACTGTGATTCTAGAAGCCTGAATTCTACACTTGATCATGGACTGTGGAAATATCATGTCTACAAAACTCTGATGGATAAGGCTCAAAGCATGCTTAATTATGTAGGTTTGTATAGGAAATCATGGGCATGAGGAGTAACAATTGCTTGTTACCTTATTAATAGGTCACCTACCTCAACATTGTTGGAAAAAAATTCAAAAGAAGCATAGATTGGTAAGAAACCCTCTCTCAAACATTTAAGGGTTTTTGGTTATGATGCTTATATGTATATTCCTGAAGAAAGAAAGACTGAGCTAGATTATAAATTAACAATGTGTATATTTATGGGATATTGTAAGTTAGTATCAATGGACATAAGCTATGGAACCTAGAAACACAAAAAATGGAATATCGTCATAATGTAATTTTTAGATAAGGAAGGAGGTCTACAAAATAGGAAAAAAACTAGAGAAAGAACCTAAAACAATTCATGTGGAAAGAGAAGAGGGTAGATCTATGTTTCAATTAGAAACAACTACACAAGATGAATTAGAGAATGAGTTGGTAGAAGAGAATGTGCAACCATGAAATACGAAGTTAGAGGACACATATTTAGAGGGTGTTGAACTAGAAATTCTAACTTTGAGGAGATTGGATCATGTAAGAAGAAAACCAAAAAGATATAGAGATCCTAATTTTTATCATGCATCTCTTTTATCATCTTTATTTGTTTTTGATTACATCAGGTGGCAAAAACAAGGGACCAAACCCTTAATAGATATTACATTAGAAAAAGCACAGGCTCAGAAAACAAAAAGAGCCTGAAACCAAAACCCAGGAAACACCAGCTAAAAAATGGCAGAAAGTAAGCAACAACAAAGAACCAGCAACTAGGCAGCTGAAGGCACACTAGGACAGAGAGTCCTCCCAGTCATTAGCAAGAAGTTCAAAAATTCTGTCCAGCTCCTGTGTTCTGTCATTGTTGGTTCCCTGGGTGAAAAGTTGAATATCCTGCAAAAGGGTTAAGTTGATCATGGAAGACCTGCACAGCATGCGAGTAATGAACTTATAAAGAGTAGACATCTTGAGTTGCAGAGCCACCATCTTGTCCTTTAACTGAGTCACTTCATCAAAGAGAGAGCTACTGTCCCTGCCCTCATTCATATTGCCATTCTCATCAGTAGCCCTGACATCATCCTCTTCAAGGACAGACTGACTGTTCGCTTCCACCTCTTCAGCACCGGCAGGGTTTTGGTCGTTAAAGTTCCCCTCTCCTTCGCCAGTATCATACTGGGCCTCCACAGGGCTCTGATGGTCAACCTCTTCCTTGTCACTGCCAGTACCAATCACATTCTTGGGGCTGTCCCTGTAAACATTCTGCGGAGAGTCATGGCCATCAAACTGTCCCCCAGAAATAGGATCGTCCATGTAAATTTCCTGCAATTCATCACTATCGGCCTCCTTACCGTGAGAAGAAACCTCAGAATTACTTTCTGAGTAGTCTATGAGTTTAACCATGGGGGATGGCTTCCCAGCAATTCTGGTAGAGCGTCTGACACCAGTGGAAATGCTTTTCCCTTTGCCCTTCCTAGCCTTTTTAGCAGGATTCTCAGTAGACAAGTTAACACCTTTGGGGGTCTCCTGACTATCTTTGAGGGAGCTAAGAATAGCCGCTTCCTCAGCCAGCTTAGAGAGGCGATGAAGCCGCTTCCTAGACTTAACAGAGCCCTTCTTCTTAGGGGTAGAGGTAGACCCAGGAATGGGGGTATTAGTTTCCACAGAGGCCGAAGTCGGGCCATCATGACTATTGATCACAGGGGTGTGAAGAGAATCACATTTAATAGAAGCCGACGGAGTATTGGGGGAAGGTTCCACAGCCGGGTAATGGAGAGTGGCAGGGGGCGTCAGGGCCAAGTGAAACTGGTAAAGCCTGTGAATGAGGCCTTGGTGAAGGGGCACAGGCTTCTCCAACGACCTAGAGGTTAAATTCTTATGGACCATTTTAACCGAGTGCTCTAAAGAAGAAAGCAAGTAGTAAGGGAAACAAATAGCCAAGTTTCTGCGAAAATGATTGAGCAGGGGAAGATGGTAGTAATAAAACCTGGCATAGTGGCCTTCCAAAGTGAAATACTTCATAATTAAAAAGCACATGTCCGCCCATGGCTGAGGAAGCTTCGCCCTCTCGAACCCTCCCTGGTAGGGAACCAACTCTTCGCCATCACCCAAGAAGAGCTTTTGGTTCTGTGCTTCAGAAACTCTGTTCTTTCTCGGCAACTTAATGCCTTTAAGGGATAAGCCCGTCGCCTCAGCAATACTTTTCTCTAAAAACTCAAAGCTAACACTGCCAATGGTGACCCGTCTGTCAACCCACGAAGATGCACACTGGATGGATAATGATTCATCATGCCCGTTAAGGCATTCTAGGAATAGAATTATGCCCCCTTCCTTGCAGTAATGCTAGACAATGGCATTATCTTTGAAATCATTGCAGGTGTTAGGTTCAGTGCGAATTCTTTCACCGCCCATAATGAAAGCCCACCCCGCAATACCCAGCAGGAGAAGACAATTAAGTCGCAGAATACCCTTCAGAGGAATCCAGCAAGCGGTATTCATATGAATAAAACCCAGCCGATGCCAATCATCTTTATTTGTTACTAATGAATACCCCAATACTATTAAGGAGGCACTTAGATCAAATGAAAAAGAGTCTTAGAAGGAGGTCATCGAAAAAGAAGTGGAGACCTTATATAAAAATCAGACTTAGGACTTAGTTAAATTACCCCCTCAAAAAAAACCAACTGGTTGTAAATGGTTATTTAAGAAGATGCATAATATAGAAGGAAAATGGAGAAGTATAAAGCTTGTTTATTAGAAAAGGGATTCTCTCAAGTAGAGGGAATTGACTTTGGGGAATTTTTTCTCCTATTGTAAAACTAACATCAATTATATTTTTAACTATAGTTATTGCTTTTAATCTTGAAATTGAATATTTGAATGTAAAGACAACATTGTTGAATGGTGAGTTGGAGGAAAAAATTTACATGGCACAACCAAAATGTTATAAGGTGAAAGGAAAGGAGGACTTGGTGTGTAAGCTGAAAATGTCTCTTTATGGTTTGGAGTAATCACCAAAGACATGGATTAAATTTTTGTATAGGTATGTTAAGGGATTTGTGCTAGATCATAGCAAAGTCGGTCCATGTGTGTGTTTCAAACAAAAAAGTATTTTTTTTAATTATAGTGTTGTATGTAGATGACATGTTATTAATTGGTAACAATATGAAAATGATAATTTTACTTATATCTCGATTATCTTCACAATTTGACATGAATGATCTTGGTGTTGTAAATTTTATTTTGGGCATGCAAATTAAAGGACCGTGCAAACAAAAAACTATGGTTATGTATTAAAATAAATATGTTGAGATGATTTTGTAGATATTTAGGATGTAGGATAGTAAATTGATGAGTACTCCATTTCTTGTTAATCAAAAGTTATTTGTTGAAAATATCCTAAAACATAAGAAGAAATTGAGGAAATATGGTAGGCTCCTTATCCTAGTGCTATTGGTAGCCTCATGTATGCAATGACTTGTATTGGACCTGACATTGCTCATGCAATGTTATTTGTGAGTAGACATATGTCCAAATGAGGTAAAGAACATTGGACTATCGCAAACTCTTTTTTAGATATCAAGGTGGCACACCAGATTATGTAATTTATTACCAAGGAAGAATGGATGAAAATAAAACTTTGAATTTGCAAGGATTTGTGGATTCTAATTGGGTTGAAGATCTTTACTTTCAAAGATCTACTAGTGGATATGTATTTAGTCTCTTTGGAGGAGCAATAAGTTGGATAAATAAAATATAGGAAGTAGTACCATTATCTACAATAGAGGTAGAGTACATGGCATTTACTCATGCATGTAAGGAATCAATGTGACTACAAAGGTTGTAATCAACTATTGGTTTGGTATAGAAGATGGTAAGGATTCATAGTGATAGTTAGAGTACAATATATTTGGCCACAAATCTTGCTTATCATGTTTAGTTAAAGCATATTGGAGTACGATATCATTTTGTGAGAGAAATGGTTAAAAGTAAACAAGTATTGTTGGAAAAAGTTGATATAGAAAATAATGTTGTCAATTCATTGACAAAGGTTATGAGTACTAAGAAAACAAAGTTCAAGAATTGAAAAATCAAAATTTTAAATGTTGTAAATACAACCACATCCAATATAATTATGAATAAATAAATACGTGAGATGTAAACTAGATTCTAATTATCTGACATTGAAAAGGGAAATAATAAAAAAGTCTCAAGCTTTATATGAATTTGGACACAAGTTACATAATGACAATTAATAAATAAACACTACAAGTAGGGCCTAAATTTGATGGCCGTATTGATTAATTCTTGCCATAAAATAGAATTAAAATTTTGGGAACACTATATCAAGGGATTTTTTTGATAAATTGTCAAAAATTATATAAGATGATCATAGTAAAATATATCTTTGATTTATGATATGAAGGAAAAATTTGTGGGAAGAAACAATCAACAAATGCAGGGTGAAGGCAACCTCATGGAAAGGTTATTGGCTGACACTATTGAGTAAAATCCAAATGATTTTAAGGTTGTCCTTTCTATGATCCCCATTTACCAGATGGCTAGCAATCAAATCACAAGGAAAGATAGTTGTTTGATGGAAAGTAGTTTCAAAAATTCTTGTGGGAAGGGGTGAATGAGGATAGACACATTCCACTAGTAGGTTGGCAAACAACTTGCCAAAGCAAAGAATGCAACAGAATTGGCTTCAGAGCAACAAAAACAAAAATAAAGCCCTTGACACCAAACTTATTTGGTGAATGTTCAAAGATCACGACACCCAATGGTGTAGACTCCTAAGATGCAAATATTTGGATGATGCGGAACCCTCTAGAATTCTCACAACGCCAAATCTACTCCATGGCTCTCATATCTAGAATTTTAAGCAAAGTTGCAGGAGCCTCATAACCAAACACCTAACCTGGGTTGTAAAAAGGGGGAGATTGCTAATTTCTAGATAGATTCATAGAACAATTACCCATCCTTGGATGAGAATCCTAACATAAATCAGTTTTAGAGAACACTCTTAGAATCCGAAGGGGACCGAGTCACAGATTATTTATCTCCACATAGTAGCTAGTGGAACTAGATCAAAATTAATTCTTGGGATTTGAAATCACAGAACCAGAGCATCTTGATTGAGGAAATGAACAAAAGAAGAGTCAATATAAACAATAAGATGGATGAGATCATTTGGACCGGCTCAAAGTCTAAGGAGTACACAGTGAAAATGGGCTACAAACTACAAAATGCCATGGAAGAATGGGTTGACTAGCCTAGTGAACTATGTTGGAGCAAATAGATTCTACCAAAGGCATGGACATTCACTTGGATGGTGATACACAAGAAAATATTGACATGTGAGAGGCTTAAATCTATTGGCATCTGCGGTCTGTCATGTTGTGTTCTTTGTAAAAAAGAGGAAGAAATAGTGGATCACTTATTCCTATGATGCCCCTTCTCGGTCTCTTGCTGGGAATGGCTGAAAGGTAAGTTGGAGTGGAGTGGCCCCCTTTTGAATGACATTTTAGAGTTTTTTTTAGAGTCATTTTAAAGTTGGCCCAAGATACACAATTCTATATGGGAAGGTTTGTGGATATCTGGTCCCTCAATGCTTTCATGGCAGATTTGGAGAGAGCGAAACAATCAGATGTTCAATGATAAATCATTAGACATTGATGAAGTGCAGAGGAAACTTGAAAGAGGTGTCGTGGAAATAATGGTGGAAAGATTAATTGGTTCTTCCCCGAAACCATTCACTCATTAGGACAAGGTGGTGATGAAGGCTTGACAATATTTGAAACTTCTTCTGAACTATAACTCCAACGCAAAGATCACAAAGATTAATAGGGATACCATTAAGTGGTTTGCCCCCCTTTTTGAAGACTGAAATTAAATTTTGGTGGTAAGATTAACTGGTTCTTCCCTGAAATCATTCACTCATTGGGAAGAGATGGTGGTGAAGGCCTGGAAATACTTGAAACTTCCACGGAACTATAACTCCAAAGCAAAGATCACAAAGATCAATAGGGCTACCATTAAGTGGTTCCCCCCATTATGGAAGACTGAAAGTAAATTTTGGTGGTGTAGCGAAGGGGAATCTAGGGATTTTGGGTTGTAGAGTGGTGATCAAGAACAATGCTAGCAACCTTGTCCGGGTAATTTCAAAAAAGCTCCCCATTGGCACCAATAATGAGGCATAATTCTATGCCCTCTTGAATGGATTGGTCTTGTGTAAACGGGAAAACATCACTGACATAGATATCAAGGGAGATTCACAGATATGCATCAACTCCATTAGAGGTGGGAAAATTCTAAATTAGAAGTTGAAGAACATTGTGGCTACAATTTGGAATCTTTTGGAAGGCATGAACACAATCATCAACCATATTTATCAGGAAGGCAATCGCACTGTAGACTTTCTAGCAAATTTTTCATGCAATCAACCCGAGATGGAAATTATCTCAAATGACAAAACAAAATGGAAGGACATCCCTCTCTAACTTCAGAAGTGATTCATAAGGTGGTAACCATATCCTATGGACCTGACAAAGAATCCATAACAAGTTGGATTACTGTAAGTTTGCATACTTCAAAACTCATGGCAGGCACTTCGATATTGCGAGCTCACTCTTGGCATTCACGACAACCCTGCTACATAGAAAAATGAAGTTAAGATTGGCGGCCTTGAAGGATGATCAAATTCAACAAGATCCATTTGAATGAAATCCTTTGAGAATCTGATAAGTTTCCCCTCATGAGCTTAACAGGAGCTTGAGATGAAATGCCTATAAAATAGGAACGGTGTTGTAGTTTTACACCAACTAGCAAAATGGCACAATGAATGTCAATTAAATGTGTATGTGCTTGCAGCCAAGAGAGGGACGAAGATCTAGAAGACGAGGAGGAGGAATTGGTGAATGAGAAGATCAAGTGCATTTTCAAGGCCGGACGAGATGGAGTGGTATTAGCGATAAAGAAGGTTATTGGTTCCCATCTCCTCTCAGGAGAGCAGGTTCATGATGGATTCCTTTATGAGGAGTTCCTAATGAATACTATGCTAATCCTTGGCAGGAAGGCATGCGACAAAATTATGGCCGATGCATTTGTGAAGGAAGAAATGAAAGACGTTGGCTATGCAACCATATCTGCATTTAACAAGAAGTTGTTTTGATTATGTCTATTGTTGTTTCTTCAGTTGCTCTCCTAAGAATTGACTTCTTGTAATTGTGATCTTTCAATATAAAAAAACAAGAAGCCCAAATAGGGCTCAATGGCAAGAGTTTTTGATACAACAATGCTCAATAAAAACAAAGTCACTGCTTAGGTGTTGTGTCTCTTGAGAGAAGACATTCAGAGGAACAATATGGAAACATTCACCTATTTTCTCAGCTAATACGGTGACTTGCTCTCAACCTCTCAGATTGAACGAGCCTCTGAAATTGGTGAAGGATTGTGTTTCCTTTGGCATATGCCCACTTCAAGTGGATGACTGTAACTAAAGATGCTCATTTGGGTTGCTACTACTATGCAATTTTTCTATGCTTTTAATGGAATGGGAGCTACCTCCACTCGTAGTACTTAGCAAAAAAAAAATTTGATTTATGATATACTTTTTAAAAATAAAATATATTTTAACATTGAAAGGCAACTTAAGATCATAGTAAAATATACCTTTGATCTATGATATACTTTTAAAAAAAAAAAAATTTTCACATTTGAAAGGCAACTTAAAATCATAGTAAAATATATCTTTGATCTATGTTATACTTTTTAAAAATAAAATATATTTTCACATTTGAAAGGCAACTTAAGATCATGGGTAAAATATATCTTTGACTTGTGATATACTTTTTAAAAATAAAATATATTTTCACATTTGAAAGGCAACTTAAGATCATAGTAAAATATATCTTTGATTTATAATATACTTTTAAAAATAAAATATATTTTCATAGTTGAAAGGCAACTTAAAGTCATAATAAAATATATCTCTGATCTATGATATACTTTTAAAAATAAAATATATTTTCCTTTGAAAGGCAAATATTAATTTTATGCATGTTGTGTGCTTAAATTTAAGCAATTCTTTAATGAATTTCAAGTTTAAACCTAATAATCAAATAAAATATCATCATATAAAAATTTATATGATGATAGTTTAAATATCCTTTTGATTAGAAAGGCAAAGGTTTCTACAACGAGAAGCAATCATTTCCCACTTATATTATTATTTTTAAACTGGGAACTTTTGAAAACACCGATTGGTTCAATCGCTTGTCCACGGATCCGAGCGAAATCCATCCGAACCGTCGGCACTAATAAAATCGGACGGGCTGCGAATCCCCTTGGACATACAATGTAGAGTCTCTATAAAACTACCGGGAATACTCTTTAATTATTTACACTGTGTCGAGTTTGTTTGTGAAGACTCTTTCGCGAGTTTCTGTGGACGATTGAGCTCAAGCGATCAGTAATGGAGTCAGGAGGTGCCAAGGCTGGTAAAGGAGGGCGAAACGGAGGCGCCAAAAAGAAAAGCGTTTCCAAGTCTTTCAAGTCTGGGCTTCAGTTTCCTGTGAGCAGGGTTGACAGATATCTTAAGAAGGGCAGATATGCCAAGAGAATTGGTTCTGGCGCCCCCATTTACATTGCTGCTGTCATGGAATACTTGGCGGCGGAAGTGCTGGAGCTCGCTGGTAATGCTGCCAGGGATAATAAGAAGAACAGAATCATTCCCAGGCATCTCCTGCTTGCGATTAGGAATGATGAGGAATTGGGGAAATTGTTGGGCGGAGTGACGATTGCCCATGGCGGTGTTCTGCCCAACATTCACCAGGTGCTCCTCCCCAAGAAGTCCACTGCTGCTACTGACAAGGAGCCCAAATCTCCCAAGAAGACAAAAGCCTAGATGTGAGAGGAAGGGCTATGCTTTTCTACTAAACTGTGCTTATTTCAAATGGTGTTTTAAAGCACCACTTCTGTTCTGGTGCTTGCTATCCCCTTTTTAGTCGGCTGTTCATGTGTTTCTCTGGTGATAAATGGTGGCCATCACGCATATGCCAGAACTTTTTTTTTTTTAAAGTAAATATGGTTAAAGGTTTTTAAAGAAACCAAAGTTTATGTTTCTCTTTTCCTTTTAATAGGCCTACCCTAAGGTATTATACTTATGATAATTATTTCCCTAATTATTCTAGGGACTTTAGTAACTTGTCATACTACATCTACACATTAAGCATAAGAGAGGCAATGCCCTTTCCATAGGAATCCATTGTTCAATAATTAGTAAAAACTCATGAAGTTATGTAAATATCTACAATAATTATGATGGTAATATGAGTAATTAGGCCTTTTTATAACTAGGTGCTCACCAAAATTGTGCGAATTTCCAATCTTAGAGTGCATAAGGTGTAGATATAATTTGAAGAGCTTTGAGTGCATTCCATATAGCTTGGAGTGCATGTACACCATCTTGTTACCTAACTTTAGGCAATTTTATTTTTTTATTGGTTTAGGACAATTTGAATTTGATTGGATTTGGGATTCTTGAGATTGTAAGTACTAATTAGTCATGATGTAGATATGGAGGAACCTTTTTGACTAATGTTCTAGGGAAAACATGGGGTTTATGATAAAAAGAGAAGTAATGAAGTTTATGTGATCATTAGAAATACAAAAGGTCACTTATTTGGCTAGTGAAAAAAGATTGTTTTTAATTAGTTTAGTTAGAAAAGAGGGTCCAAACCTTATAAAAAGGTTGTTATTTGGTCAATAGGTTACTCTTATATAGTAACTTTTTTTGACAAATTAAATAAGAATAATAATTCAAGCTAAAATTTTAAGTAATGATTGACCTTTTGTAGCATTAAATAATTTTTATGTAAACATTAATGAATACTTTTGGTGAAGAATTTGACCCTTTTTTTTTGCAATAGTTACCATGCAACACTCTCATAATAACATTAAAAAACAAGCATTGATCAAAAGGCAAAGTGTTTTCTCATAGTATTTATGTAACCATTACTAAGTTGACTCCTTAAGAAACAAGTGTTCAAAAAACACGAATAAAAGAATTGTGTAATGGAACAAACAAATTTGTGATTTATCAAAGCACAAATGACAATATTTTTTTATTCAAAATAAATACAATGAAATTGAAGCTAAGAGGCCATCACCTAGTTATTTGAAGAAAAGATTTTAATTTTAGATCCCTAACCTTAAGAGGCCATCACCTAATTATTTTGTTGTTCCAATGAACTTTCTTGGCCTTAGATAGAAATTGGTAAGGATATAAAATTAAATATTTTACAACAAATTTGGAATGAAATATCAAATTTTGAATAGTAATCTTCCAACTCCTCATTGGAACAACAAAAAAAAACACAATTCATCTTTGCTTCATAATACTATCAAATCATTAGTAGAGTTCAACATAGTAGAAGAATTCATTTATCCATGCCTTGATCGACAATATTTAGGTGTGAAAACCATAAATCTAGCTAAATTGCACTTTTGTACCAAATTTAAAATCAAATGCATTTCAAACCCTTAGTCTAGTTGATAAAGGTTGGGTTTTTAGGGAAATGTTGTAACAAGATTGATAATTGTTGGTGCATTATTTTAATTTCTTGTGTTTAGTTAATTACTTTATTGCATATTATGCATCTACTTAGGTAGGTATCTATTTAGATAAGTTGTATTTGAATCATGTGATGTACCTTTTTAATTTGGTGGAGATTTACAAACATGTGACTCCATCTCTTCTAATCTCATTTGATAGATAAAGATCATGGAATAGAAAGGCACATGACAATTGTGTATACACTGCAACATAATGGAGTTGTAAAGATAATGAACATGATGTTGATGGAGAGGCTTAGAACAAAAGTTTTGGGTAGAAGTAGTTGCCACAAATTGTTATTTGCTTAATAGGTTTCCTACATCATATCTTGTTGATAAAACACACATAGAAGTGTGGTTAGGTAAAAAGCCTCCATTAAGACATCTTTGAGTCTTTGGTTGCAAGGCATATGCACATGTGCTTAGGAAGAAGTAATCAACATTGGAGAACAAGTCTGTAAATGTATCTTCATTAAGTATGGTGTTGGTATGGAAGGGTACAAGCTTTGGGATCCTTTGGTTGAGAGAGTTTTGTATAGTAGAAGTGTTCTCTTTAGAGAAGTCAAGTCTTCTTCCCCACAATATTGTAGTTCGAGAAGGATGGAAAGAAAGATGTGTTTCAACTAACCCTAAAGACTTAGAAGGTTGAATTAAAAGCCCATGAAGACCTTAAGAGATCTCAAATAGTTTAGAGAGTTTTGAAGAAGAGATAAAACCTTCACCTTAGTCATTGAGGAGGTCCACTTGACAAAGATAGTAGCCAAAAAAGTATTCTCCCCTTGATTGGATATGTATTTGTTACTTTGATTACTAACATTGTTGAGCTTAGGACTATAAGGGAGGCTATGGGTATAAATGATGTCGATTTCTAAAAATTGGCAATGAAAGAAAAATGATATATGAGATGGTAGTGTTTAGAAGTACAAGGTGAGATTAGTTGCAAAGGGTTACTACCAAGTTGAGGGAATTGATTATGGTGATATTTTCTCTCCAATTGTTAAGCTAACATCCATTCAATCTCTATTATCAGTTGTAGTGTATGATTTTGATGTTGAGCAAATGGATGTGAAGACAACTTTCCTCCATAGTTATTTGGAGGAAGGGATTTATGACACAGTTAGAGAACTACATTGAGATAGGTAAACAATATTGAGTTTGTAAGTTGAAGAAATCTTCGTATGGTTTTAAGCAATCTCTTAGGATGTGGTACCAAAATTTTGATTCCTTTGTGTTAAGTTTGAGATTTTTGAGATCTAAATCAGATCATTGCATCTATTATAAGATGGACAGTGATTGTATTTTCACTATTGCATTATATGTTGATGATATGTTATTTTTTGGTAATGGGAAGAGTTTGATTTGTGAATTGAAGTCTCAAGTTTTAGCATAGTTTGAGATGAAAGACTTAGGGGCAACCATGTATGTCTTGGGGATGGAGATTAGAAGAGATAGAGTGAATATAAAACTTTGGTTAGGTCAGAGTAAGTATGTGAACTCGATGTTGGAGAGGTTCAACATATTAGCTTGCAGGTCATTATGTGTTCATATAACAATGTGGATAGAGTTATCAGTTAAGGATTGTCCAAAGTCTCCTAGTGAGATGGAGGATATGAGTAGAGTACCTTATGCTAGTGTTGTTGGAAGTTTGATATATGCCATGGTTTGTACAAGACCAAACATAGCTCAAGTAGTGGGAGTCCTTAGTCATTTTATGGCTAATCTTGGATGGGTACATTAGGATGCAATGAAGAGGGTCTTTAGATATATGTGGGATAATAATTTTGAGTATTCCATTTGTTATCATGGTTATTGCTGCAGTCACGGTTAGGAGGGTCCTCAAAGAGAACAATCAGACTGTGCAACAAGAGTAAACACAATAGAAACAATTTAAAGATATAAGGCAAATGCAAATTTAGTCATTTAGTATATTGAATAGAATTCAAATACAATTCGACCAGCAATATACAAGCTTACAATTAGGGCTTATAGGCTTGATTATAGAATATTAGAATATGCACAGGGTATAGCTTTGAAGCTCCTTCACAAAGAATTCAAACTATCAATCTTCTCAAGCGTGATCACTACTTTCCTAGGCATCTATTACATCGTTTTATATCATCTTTGGAACATAAGATTCCTCCGCGTCGGCCAAGGATCATTACAAACTCCAATGAAGAGCTGTAACGTGTGTATACAGATAGGTCAGACCTAAATGAATAGAATTCCTTCGCAAATGAATGGAATGATGTACGGATCTCGAGGAAGGTCAGCCACGAACCATAGATCATCGAATGATGTGTCATTATGCTTCACAAGCCGGGAAATGCTCCGCAAGTCTTCTCCTTTAGCTGATTGTTTGAGACTGTCACGATGCTTTGTTATGAGAAAATAGTCGATCTTCTGATAGGGATATCTTTTCGGTACCTTAACCAAATATTCTGAGATTTGGATATGTCGTGCATGAATGTCTCTAGATGCTAAGCCCAGCTCTACAAGGTCTGAAATGCAACTGTAGTAGAATGCGGACCAAAATACAGAAACTGCTATTGACTGAATTGCCTGAACTGAACTGGAAACGAAAGGAAACAAATTGAATTGCAAACAAACTTAAATGCAAATGTTTTTGGTTGATGCAAGATTGCTCTTGAACTAGGGATGCTCTTGCATCAGACATCCGAGGTTATTGAAAAAGTGAGTCCCTCACTTTGCGTGGGCTAGAGGAAAACTAAGGTGGTCTACCTCAGCTTGAGAAATCCAAGATGAATCTTCTTCTGGTCTGCCTTTCCACTTCACAAGATATTCTTTGTATTGTCATCCTCTGGTTTTGTGTCCAATTCTACTGTCCAAAATGTCTTCAATTTGCTCCGATGCTTGTTGTGGTAACTGCTTCTTCAAGTCTTCTTCCATGTTGTGATTGAACTCTGCTTCATGATATTGGTATAGGTCTGCAATGTTGAAAATAGGTGATATACCCAATGTCTCCGGTAGCTCTACTTCATATGCATTTCTTGAATCAAACTTTATGAGTATCCTACAAGGTTCAAACTTCTTCATCTTCAACTTGTTATATGTTCCAACTGGAAATCTTTCTTTTCTCAAGTATACCATCACTTCATCTCCAACTGTAAATTCCTTATGTCTTCTCTTCTCATCTGCTTGCTCCTTATATTTGCTATTCATATCCTCCAAATGCCTCTTTACCTGATTATGCACAGTCTCCATATGTTCTGCAAATTCTTCTACTTCTGCACTTCTTTTTTCTGCCATACCGATATCTCTCAACATTGCAACTCCTCTAGGGTTTACTCCGGTAACAATCTCAAAAGGTGTTCTTCCGGTACTCCTATTCACTAAATTATTGTATGCAAACTATGCTTGTGAAAGAATCAAATCCCAACTTTCTACCTTTTGTCCAACCAAACATCTCAACAAGTTTCCCAAACTCCTATTCACTACCTCTATCTATCCATCAGTCTGTGGATGAAATGTTGAATTGAACTTCAAATCTGTCTTCATCTTCTTCCAAAGTGTCTTCCAAAAGTATCCAAGAAATCTTGTATCTCTTTCTGAAATTATGCTCTTAGGTAATCCATGCAATCTCACAATCTCCTTGAAAAATAGGTCAGGTAGATGCATTGCATCAGTTATCTTCTTACAAGGTATGAAATGTGTCATCTTCGAAAATTTGTCTACCACTACTAATATAGAATCATGTCCTCTCTGTGTCTTAGGCAATCCCATTACAAAATCCATGCTTATGTCTTCCCAAGGTTTCTCCGATACTGTCAAAGGTTTATACAATCCAATATTCTGACTACTCCCTTTTGCAACTTACTGTGCAACTTTGCACAAATTTCCTAACATCCTTATGTATCTAAGGCCAAAAGTAATGTTCACTCACCAAAGCTACTGTCTTATCAATGCCAGAATGTCCTACCAATCCACCACTATGTTTTTCCTTGATCACCTTATCTCTCATTGAACTTCTAGGTATGTATAACCGATTTCCTATGAACAACATATCTTCCTAAATGAAATAGTCCAACCACTTACTCCTATATGTCACAGCAGGTTTCTTACATGCTTTCCAGGGTTCTGCAAAATCAGTGTCTCCCTCATACATGTTCTTCAATTCATCAAATCCCAACACTTCAACTCTCATCTCTGTCAACAAGTTCCTTCTCCTACTCAATGCATTTGCAACTTTGTTTGATTTTTCACTCCTATGCTTCAAAACAAAAGTATAACTTTGTATGAACTCTACCCATCTCATATGTCTCTGATTCAACTTACCTTGACTGTTCAAATATTGCAAAGTTTGATGATCTGTATACAACACAAATTCCTTAGGCAACAAGTAATGTCTCCACTTCTTCAAGGCTTGAATTATGGCATAGAACTCTTGATCATAAACTGAATATCTTCTCCTTACATCATTCAACTTCTCACTGAAATATGCTATAGGTCTACCTTCTTGACTTAATACTGCTCCAATTATATTTCCACTTGCATCACAATCTACTTGAAATACCTTATTGAAATCCGGTAATGCCAAATAGGTTGCTCCGTCACTTTCTACTTCAACAACTCAAAACTTTTATCTGCTCCTGATGTCCACTTGAAATCTTTTCTGTCACCTCTCATTGTCTCTGTCATAGGATTACATACTGTACTAAAATTTCTGATGAACTTCTGGTAGAAACTAGGTAATCCATTAAATGATTCGACTTCTCCAATGCTCTCTGGTATAGGCCATTCAATAATTGCTCTTACTTTCTTAGGGTCCATCTTCAATCCTTCCGCAGAAAGCACAAATCCCAAGTATAACAATTCTTCCTTTATGAAACTACACTTCTTGATGTTTATCAACAATTTCTCCTCTCTCAGTCTTTGCAAAACTTGTCTAAGGTGCTGCAAATGTTCCTCCTTTGTTTTACTGAAAATTAGAATGTCATCCAAATATACAATAACAAACTTACCCAAGAATTTCTTCAGAACTTCATTCATCAATTTCATGAAAGTACTAGGTTTATTTGTCAATCCAAAAGGCATTATTAACCACTCATTCAATCCTTCATTTGTCTTAAAATCAGTCTTCCATTCATCTCCTTCTCTGATTCTGATATGATGGTATCCTCTCTTCAAATCTATCTTTGTGAAATATCTTGCTCCACTCAAACAATCCTTAATATCATCCATCCTAGGTAAAGGAAATTTGTACTTATCTGTGATCTTGTTTATTGCTCTAGAGTCTGTACACATTCTCCATTCTCCATCTTTCTTTGGTGCTAACGCTGTAGGTACTACACAAGGGCTCAAACTTTCTCTGATCAAACCTTTCCTCAACAACTCATGTATCTGTCTATTCAATTCTTCATTCTCTGCCGGTGTCATTCTGTGTGCTTCTTTGTTAGGCAAACTAGCTCCCGGTATAAGATCCATGTGATGACTAATACTCCTAATTGGTGGCAATCCTTCAAGTTCATTATTTGATATGATGTTTTCATACTTTGTCAGCAACTCAGTTATCTCCTTCAACTGTGATTCAATCTTCTTCTCCAATGTTTCAGGGTTCTTAGGGATCAAAATATAACACATATTCTCATGTCTAAAACCATCCAGAAATTTTCTTCCATCTACCAAACAAATTCTAGTATTCCCACATACTTCACTTTTAGGATCATCTTCCAAAGGAATCAAAGTAATTCTCTTTCCATTTGTTGTTATAGTGTATGTATTCTTTTTTCCATCATGTGTAGCTTTTCTATCATACTACCAAGATCTACCCAACAAGTATGAGAAACATCCATAGGCATAATATCACACAATACTTCATCATTATAATATCCAATATGAAATTTCACCAAACATTGTTCACTCACAAGTACCTTATGATCATCTTGAATCCATGCTATCTAATAGGGCTTAGGGTGTTTCAATATTTTCAACTTCAGCTTAGTCACCATCTCCTCTGAAACTAGATTATCTGAACTACCACTATCAATTACAACTTTACAACATTTACCTCCTAATTTGCATCTGGTTTTGAACAAACTTTCCCTCTGCAGTGGTTCTTCATTTGTCTCTACTTGAAATAGTGCTCTCCTCATCACAAGTGATTCTCCTTTCTCCGGTTTGCCAACTGAACTAGGTGATCCAATAGGTTCTTCTTCCACATAGGCTGCTCTTCCACTGTTCTTTGTCCTCTTGCTTGTACTCTCCTGATTACATTCAAATGCTCTATGTCCACCTCCACACTTGAAACAAGTTCCTCTAAATGTTCTCCTATCAGGTCCTCTTCCTTCTCTTCTGTATCCTTCACTCCGGTATGGTCTAGGGTTCCCTCTGTGGTAGAAATTTTTGTCATCTCTCTGGTAAGCATTGTTATCTCTGTCCTCCTTGAATGTGTTCTCTTATCTTTTTTGATCCACAAATGATCTTTCTCCTCCAGAAAATGTTCTGCCTCTCTAAAATTTACCTCCACTGCCTCTCTGTTTTTGATCATGCCTCTTATTCAGCTTCTCCTCAACTTTCAGGGCAAACTGATATGCTTCTTCCAGTGTTGTCATCCTCACCAAACTTAGTTCTTCTTGATTGTTCAATCTCAGTCTATTGATGTATCTAGCCACTTTCTCTTTGCTTGATTCACTATGTCCTATCCTTATGATCATCTTATGAAATTCTTCAGTATACTCCTTCACAGATTTCTCCTTTTGTCTCAGGTTTTGCAGTCTCTTCAACAACTCCAACTCATAGTTAGCAGGTACAAACTGGTTCTTTAATTTTGTCACCATCATATCCCATTTTGTAATCTTTTCTTTTCCTCTTCTATTTCTATCCAATTGAACTTCCTTCCACCATATAGCAGCACGTCCTTTCAACTTTGTCTTTGCAAATTTCACCTTCTCTAGATCTTTAACTTCTTCATATTGAAAGTATTCTTCCATGTCATTTATCCAGTCAATCAATTCTTCAGGGTTCAAATTGCTAGTGTAATTAGGTACATCAACTCTAGGTCTCTTTTCAATCTTTGAAATAGCTCACAACATCTTAACTTGATCTGATTCCTCTTCTTCGTCACCTCCTCGGGTTTCACCAATTTGTTCAATAGATTAAAATTCCTCTTCATCGTCACCTTCAACATTAGGTCTCAGTGTCAATCCTCTTCGCCTATATTCCTCAACGGAATCCAATCAAATTCTCATCATTTCCATCATCTCATCCATTCTACCAGCCATTGTTCCAACAACAGGGATTCTCCTCAGCGGTATTCTTCCTATGATCAAGTGTAAACTGCCTCAAGTTCGGTGATCGGGCTACAAGGTGACAACTGCCTCACAATCGGCGATCGGTTGCGACACAAGTAACCTGCCTTAGATTCAGTGATCTGTCCACAACAAGATCTTACGGAAATTCCTTCGCCAACTTCACTCAATTCACTCCCAAAGTTTTGAACTTTCGCTCTGATACCACTTGGTGCAGTCACGGTTAGGAGGGTCCTTAAAGAGAACAATCTAGACCGTGCAACAAGAGTAAACACAATGGAAACAATTCAAAGATATAAGGCAAATGTAGATTTAGGCATTCAGTATATCATAGAATTCAAATACAATTCAGCTAGCAATATGCGGGCTTACAATTAGGGCTCACATGCCTGATTACAGAATATCAGAATATGCACAAGATATAGCGTTGAAGCTCCTTCACAAAGAATTCAAACTATCAATCTTCTCAATCATGATCACTACTTTTCTAGGCATCTATTACATCATTTTATATCATCTCCGGAACATAAGATTGCTCCGTGTTGGCCAAGGATCATTACAAACTCTAATGAAGAGCCGTAACGTGTGTACACAGATAGGTCAGACCTAAATGAATAGAATTCCTCCGTAAATGAATGGAATAATGTGGGGATCTCAAGGAAGGTAATCCATGAACCATAGATCATCGAATGATGTGTCATTAGGCTTCACAAGTCAAGAAATTCTCCGCAAGTCTTCTCCTTTAGATGATTGTCTGAGACTGTCAGTATGTTCTATTCTGAGAAAATAATCGATCTTTTGATAGTGATATATTTTCGGTACCTTAACCAAATGTTCTGAGATTTGGATATGTTGTGCATGAATGTATCTATATGCTAAGTCTAGCTCCACAAGCTCTAAAATGCAACTGCGGTAGAATACAGACCAAAATACAAAAAATGCTATTGACTGAATTGCCTAAACTGAACTGGAAAATGAAAGGAAACAAACTTAAATGCAAATGTTTTTGGTTGATGCAAGATTGCTCTTGAACCAGGGATGCTCCTACATCATTTATCCTATAGGGACCCAACATTTAGTGTGTATTCATGGATATGTGGATTTTGATTGGGCTAGTAATTTTGACAACAAGAGATCCACCAATGGATATGTTTTCAATGTGTTTGGTGGTGTAATGATTTAGATGAGTAAGTGACAAGCTACAATCATTTTATCTACTACAAAAGTAGAGTACATGGTATCTACTCAATCTTGTAAGGAATCCATTTAGCTTAAGAGATTATGTTCAGATGTTGGGCTAGATGCAAGAGCCATTACGGTTCATTGTGACAATTAAAGTGTTATATGTCTAGCAAAGAATCTAACCTTTAATGTGAGGATGAAGCACATTGATGTCTAATGCCATTTTGTTCATGATATGATAGAGTATGGAAGGGTGATATTGGAGAAGTTTGATACTTTGATGAATGTTGCAGATTCGTTGACAATCCAATGCACACAGACAAGTTGAAGTGGTGTAGTGAATCTATGGGCCTCTTGGCCCCTAGCAATTATTTTCTAATGTTGGCAAGTTTTCCCTTTGATCTTGCAAGGTGTTTGACAAGTGGGAGAATGTTAATAAAGTTTTCTCAACCTTGTACCTAATGTTAAGATTACAAACAGTACAATTTTTAGGTTAAAAAATTAAAAAAAACAAACATAATTTCTGGGCTATAGATTTGGTTTTTGGCCAAAATAAAATTTTTGGGTTGTTCAACACTAGTTTCTAGGTACTTGTCATGTGGACCTCTTCAATCTCTACATTAAAAAAAAGACCCAACTGACATCTTGAATCAAAAGTTATGGCGTTTGAAAGTTGGGCCTCTTGCATTGGAAATATAAAAACATCAACAGATAAAAGAGCAATAAAAGGGAGTTATGCTTGTTGACCAACACATCATAAGGCATCTTCAGATGGAGATAATGAAGCCAAAATAGAATTCCCAATTTGGTGAGTGGATTATAATGAGGTTATGATAGGTGAAAGTGATATTCTATTTTTAGCATGTGGACTTATTTTGAAATTTGGGTGTTGGATTTCTAACTAAGGATTTGGGCACCACTATTTTGGGTGGTTTTAGCTCATGGTTTCTAATTACCATTTGATGGCTTCATGTATTATAACTCCTATTTATTGGATGCTTGAAATGGAGGTGAGTTAGTGAGTTTTGTAGGTATTGTTATGTTATCATAATTCCTCTAGATCTCTAGTTGGTGATAGTATTATAAAGGCTTGCTCTACAAGTGTATTGTAACCATGTTGTTTACTAAATAATACATTGAGATGCTTTGAGGTGTGGGGTTTTTCTCCTGGAAAGGTTTTCCCCATGTACACCTATGTTATAGTATATTATGTATTTGATGTTTATGTGTTTCTACATTTTGTAATTGTTAAAAGATTGAAATTTGCACAACACTATACTCATAAGTTTAGTGTTGGCAGTGTTTTTGCATATCTTACTTCCTTTTATTTGGTATCAAAGCCTAATCACCTCATATTATTTGTGTTGAGTAGAGAGTTTTTTGTACTAATTTTCATTTGAGTGGGAACTTGTGTAGAGGGATTTTTATCTTATTTTAGGAAGAGATGGCAAGAACATCAAGGATAGAGATGGAGAAGTTCTCATGCACACACTTTGATTTGTATAATCTCAAGATGGAGGACGTGCTTGTAGGCCAAGATCTATGGGTTGTAGTATCTATGTCCAAACCTATAGCCACATCACAAGAAGATTGGGACAAGTTTGATAAAAAATAAAGGCTCTCTTTAGACTTAGTTTGGTTGATTCAATGTTGCTAAATGTGCATGAAGGGACTATCGTAGTCAATCTTTGGAAGAAGCTTGGAGAAATTTATCAAGATAAACCCCTAATGCATAAGATTTTTATTAAGAAAGAAGTTTTATATCCTCAAGATGGAGGATGGTGGGTCTGTAGTCAAACATCTAAATACATTTAATATGTTAGTTACCCAATTGCACTCTGTGAGAGTGAAGATGGAGGAGGAGGATAGTTCTATGACTTTGTTGTGTTCTTTCCTAGATTCATGGTTATGGCTATTGGGAGCACTACCACCATGTTCAAGATGGGATGAAGTGGTTGCATCTCTACTTTATGAAGAAATGAGAAGGAAGATATTTGAGTTGGCCAAGGAGGCCCTAGTGGTTAATGATAGATCTAAACAAAAAGGCAAGAAGAAGGACAAGAGACAAGATAAGTCTAGATATAAATCTTATGGGAAACCTAAATCTCTTGGTAAGTTCAAGGTGAAATGTTGGAATTATAGAAAAGTTGGACACCTTAGAGGAGATTGTAAAGAGGAGGAGAAGAAGAAAAAAGTTGAGTCTAATTATGAGTCTTAGAGATTCTCCCAAGATGATGGTGATGCTTTCGTTGCTACCTTGGATACTCATTCATTAGAAGGTGTGTGGTTGATAGATTCCAATGCCTCTTTCCACATGACCTTACATCAGGGTTGGTTTAAAAAATATGAAGAATATGATGGTGGGAAGGTGTACCTTGAAGATGACTCTCATTAGAAGATTATTGGATGTGGAAGAGACCTGATTCAATTCCCTGATGGATGAGTGAAGGGGATCAATGGTGTACTACATATCTCTAGTTTGACACAAAACCTACTTTCTATAAGTAAACTTAATGATGTGGGTGTGTAGGTTGTTTTCTCAAGTGGAGAGTATCAGATGGTTAGAGGAGCTATGGTTCTTGCTAAGGGTGTATGGATTGACACTCTATTTCAGCTAAATACATGCATGGTTCAATTTAATAGTTCTTTTGTTTCTGTAGTGAAGATATCTACATAATCTTCATCTTCACCATTGGAACCAACAATAAAGAGGTTTGTTGTATCTACTTCTAATGGTTGTGCTTTCTGGGTACCTAAGGGTACTCATTCATTGGACATAAAACTTCTAACAGAGAAAACGATGTTATGGCACAAATGGATGGGTCCACATAGGTAAGAAGTGTCTTCAAACGATGAAAAGTAAAAACCTTTATGAGAGGTTGAATGATTGTAATCTTGAGTTTAATTTTTGTGAATATTATCTTTATGGAAAACAAAACCATATTTAGTTTTACTCTATTTCTCATAAATCTTCTAGGATATTGGACTCAATACATTCTGATGTTTATGGTCATGTTGGTGTTCCTTTGATTTATAGATCCATTTGTAAACACTTAAAATTGACGTGTCCTCATAACCCTTCAACATCCCCTGGACATTCATCTTGCAACACATTGTCCCTTAATCCCTTTCCCAAATTAATTAAATAAATTATATCTATTTAATTAATCCATTCCCTCCATCACCTAAATAAAATAAATAAATAATATTTATTTATTTAATCAATTTATCCCTTTTAGCCAAAATTAATTGAATAAATCTTATTTATTTAATTAATTTATCCTCCCATTATCCCCTCTCCAATAATTAATTAAATAATTTTATTATTTAATTTAATTATTGAGATTCACTTGACTATAGTTTGTCCTCATCCTCATCCACTTGCCACAATCAATAAATGAGTGTACCGAAAGTCAAACTAAGTTTTCATCCTAGCCACTCATCTCATACTACATCTCTCAATCTTAGCCATTCACATAACAAATACCCTAGAAGCCCTAATCCTCCACCTCTTAATCTCAACCCTCCATTTCATATTGCACCTCTTAATCTTAGCCATCTATTTCCACCTCTTAATCTCAACCATCCATTAAACCTCTTAATCCTATCCCTTCATACTATCAATCAAGTATCTATAAATCAAGCCTCAGCCAAGCCATTATCAACAGATATTATGCCGTAAGCTTATGCTACCCATTTGCTATCTCATAGATCCACACATTCAAAGCATCATCATGCTATCAAAATCATCATAGATCTCCCATTATCGTATAGCTATCATCTTTATTTAATGTTATGTTGTTAGTTTGAGCAACCAACATTTCTAAATCACTATCAAATATCAACGACAACAAGGACACATTTGGTGATATTGTTTCATTTCCATTTTATAGTTACTTGATCTTGATGTGTCTTAAATATAAAATATGTATTTGCTCGTATTGTTTCCTTATTTCATTCCATATTTGTGCATACACACTATTTATTATGTATCTTTCATTAATAATTATAGTGGAAGGACATGAGTATATTTACTTAGAAGTAAATATGAGGACTTTAATAAGTTTAAAGAGTTTAAGGTTCTTGTGAAAAATTAGACTAGTAAAAAGATTAAGTGTTTGAGGACCGATAATGGCCCAAGGAGTTTTGTTGGACAAATTTCAACATGTTCTTTAAAGATCATGGAATAGAAAGGCATAAGACAACTTTGCATACCCCTCTATAGAATGGAGTTGTCAAGAGAATGAACAAGATGTTGATGGAGAGGGCTAAGAGTATCCTTAGTGTGGATGACCTAAAACAAAAGTTTTGGACAGAAGAAATTGCCACAACTTGTCACTGGGTAAATAGATCTCTTACATCAGCTCTTGTTGATAAGACACACGTAGAGGTGTGGTTGAGAAAAAAACCCTCATTGTGACATATTCAAGTCTTTGGTTGTGAGGCATATGCATATGTGCCTATGAAGAAGTGGTCAAAATTGGAGAACAAGACTATAAAATGTATCTTCATTAGCTATGGTGTTGGTGTGAAATGGTACAAGCTTTGGGATCCTATGGTTGAGAGAGTTTTGTATAGCAGAAACGTTATCTTTAGGGAAGTCAAGCCTTCTTCCATAGTATTGCAACTAAAGAAGGATGGAAATCAATATGTGGTTTAACTAACCCCAAAGACCAAGAAGGTTGAACTAGAAGCCCATGAATGACCTGAAGAGGAGGAGAACTCAAATAATTCAAAGAGTTATGAAGAAGAGATAGAACCTCCACCTTGGCCATTGAGGAGGTCCACTCGACAAGGCAGTAGCTAGAAAGGTATACTCCTAATTGGAGATGTATTTTTTCTTTGATTACTAACACTAATGAGCCTAGAACTATAAAGAAGGCTATGCGTATGAATGATGCAAATTTTTGAAAAGTGGCCATCGAAGAAGAGATGTTTGCATTAAATAAAAATGATACATGGGATCCAGTACGTTTGGTTGATGGATGTAAACCTATTGGATGTAAATGGATGTTCAAGAAGAATATTAGTTCATATGGTAGTGTTGAGAAGTACAAGACGAGATTGGTTGCAAAGGGTTATTCTTAGGTTGAGGGAATTGATTATGGTGAGATTTTCTCTCCAGTTGCTAAGATGACATCCATTTAGTTTCTATTGTCACTTGTTGTAGCATATGATCTTGAGGTTGAGTAAAGAGATGTGAAGATAGCTTTCCTTCATGGTAATTTGGAGGAAGAGATTTATATGACACAACCAAAGCACTACGTTGAGAAAGGTAAAGAACATTTGGTTAGTAAGTTGAAGAAGTCTTTGTATGGTCTTAATAAATCTCCTAGGATGTGGTACCAAAAGTTTGATTCCTTTGTGTTAAGTTTGGGATTTTTGAGATTTAAACCAGATCATTGCATCTACTATAAAATGGATAGTGATCGTGTTCTCATTATTACGTTATATGTTGATGATATGTTATTTTTTGGCAATGGGAAGTGTTTGATTTGTGAATTGAAGTCTCATGTTTCAACATAGTTTGAGATGAAAGACTTAGGGGTAGCCAAGTATATCTTAGGGATGGAGATTAGAAGAGATAGAGATAACAATTTTTTTTGGTTGGGCCAGAGTAAGCATGTGAATTTCGTGTTGGAGAGGTTTAACATGTCAACTTATAGGCCACTGTGTGTTTTCGTGACAATGGAGATAAAGTTATTAGTTAAGAATTTTCTAAAGTCTCCTAGCGAGATGGAGGATATGAGTAGAGTACCTTATTCTAGTGTTGTTGGAAGTTTGATGTATGCCATGGTCTATACAAGATTAGACATTGCCCAAGAAGTGGGAGTCCTTAGTCATTTTATGGCTAATCCTAGACAAGTACATTGGGATGTAGTGATGAGGGTCTTTAGATATATTTGGGGTGCTTTTGAGTATTCAATTTGTTATCATGGTTATCCTACAAGGACCCAACTCATTTGGTGTGTGTTCGTGGATATGTGGATTCTAATTGGGTTGGTGATATTGACAACAAGAGATCCACCAGTGGATATGTTTTCACTATTTTTGGTGGTGCAATCAATTGGATGAGTAAGTGATATGTTGTGGTTTCTTTGTCCACTATAGAAGCAAAGTACATGGAATATACTCATATTCGTGTGTTCAAGTGTTGGGCTAGATGTAGGAGCCATTGCAGTTCATTGTGATAGTTAGAGTGCCATATGTCTGGCAAATAACCTAACCTTTCATGTGAGAATGAAACAAATTGATGTCCAGTACCATTTTGTTTGTGATTTGGTAGAGGATGGAAGGGTGATGTCAGAGAAGCTTGATACTTTGATGAATGTTGCTGATTTGTTAACAAAGTCAGTGAGCACAAACAAGCTTAGGCGGTGCAATGAATCTATGGGCCTTTCGACCCCTAGCAATTAGTTTTTAGGGTTGGTAAGTTCCCCTTTTCTCTTGAAAGGTGTTTGACAAGTGGGATAATGTTAGGAAAGGTGTCTCAACCTTGCACCTAATGTCAATATTACAAACAGTGTAATTTCTAGGTTAAAAGATAGAAAAACTTAATTTCTAGGCTATAGGATTAGTTTTAGTCAAAATAAAAATTTTGGGTTGTTCAACACTAGTTCCTAGGTGCCTATCACATGGACCTTTTCAAGCTCTACAATTTAAAAAAAATGGGCCCAATCGTCTTCCTGGATCAAAAGTTATGGCCTCCAAAAGTTGGGCCTCCTACATTGAAAATGTAAAAACATCAACACATAAAAGAGTTGTAAAGGGGAGTTACACTTGTTGACCAACACATCATAAGACATCTTTGGATGGGACTACTGAAGCCAAAATGGAACTCCCAATTTGGTGAGTGGATTATAACAAGGTTATGACAGGTGGAAGGGATGTGTTATTTTTAGCATGTGGACTCATCTTGGATTTGGGTGTTGAATTTCTAACTAAGGATTTGGGTGCCACTATTTTGGGTGGTTTTAGCTCATGGTTTCTAATTACTATTTTATAGTTTCATGTATTGTATCTCCTATTTATTGGGTTCTTAAGATGGAGGTTAGTTAGTGAGTTTCATAGGTATTGGTATGTTGGCAGAACTCCTCCAGATCTCTATTTGGTGATACTTCTATGAAGGATTGCTCTACAAGAGTATTGGAATTGTTTTGTGTACTGAATAATGTATTGAGCTACTTTGGAGTGTGAGGTTTTTCTACCAAAAGGGTTTTCCCCACATACATTCGTGTTATGGTATATTATTTATTTAATTTTTATATGCGTTTCTACTTTCTATAATTGTCAAAGGATTAACATTTGTACAACACTCTCCTCAAAAGTTTAGTGTTGGAAGTGTTTTTACATACCTTGCTTCCTTTCAAAATCTAGCTACTCCATTACAAGTAGTAGATGGAATAATTTACCTCTAGTTTTCATCTCCTAGAAGGAAGCATCCCCACTGGATAAAATGAAATGTGTTATGAAAGTCATTGAAGATTGGACCAGTGATTTGCATAAGCATGTTTGTAAAATGATTGGTGAAGTTGTAGAGTCCTAGAGTCAATTCAGATTGTTGAAGGATAAGATTGATGATTTAGTTGAACATTGTAAAGATGAACAAGAAACAAATGTTCAAAATTTGCCTTACTTGGTTGCTATTGGAAGCATGGACCCTCAATTGGTGGTGAAAGAGAAGATTCTAGATTAGAACTCCCTGAAGTAGCCAAGGATATGAATAGAGATCATCAAACTCAAGAATGATTTGATTGAGAAATGCCTTAAGGAGATGAGTGAACTAAAAAATAAAGTGGTAGATGTACAATATAAAAATCTTGCATTTTTGGAGGATTTGACAAGCCATTATGCAGTTGTAGATGAAAGTTTGAAGGAGATTGATGCTTTAAAGAGTAATTTCAAGCAAATTCTTAGTTCTAATTTGGACTGAACTCCATACACCTTTAGTTTAGATTTAATGGATAAATTAATGAAGATGAAATCAATGCTTAGGGCATATGAAAAGGATGCTCCAAAGAAGCAAACCAAATTTGAAGTCTTCCTCTCAACATATGAAACACAAAAAAATAGATATGGATTTGTCAATGGGCTGGACATTGATTTAATGAATCCAATACTTACAACATACCTAGATTACAAATGGAGAGAAGCAAAAAAAAAATGATTATTGAGGAGATCTCTAATGCAATTCAGATGTTGCGAAGTAGACTTGTTTGTTGCTACTAGAGTGTGTCACTTTTTAAAAAAATTTTAAAAGTGACTTTTTCAAAATTGGGCATTTATGCCTAGAAACTTGTGCCATCTTATAGGGTTGTTCCACAATATTGTGTCCCACTTATAGAACATCCTAATTTTTGCCTAAAATCACATATTTTTTAGAAAAATTAATGATTTAAGCCTTGAGGTGTTCCATATAAAGGGGTTTAATTGAAAGGAGTTAGATAAAACCACCTTAGATTAAACCCCCTTGGATAGAACCCTCCTAGTCTTAAATTAAACCCTCAATGGAGTCTCCTCTACACCTATCAAAATGCTGCTAAAAAACCAACTTTGCTTCACCTTTTGGGAGGTCAAATGAAGTCATTTATAAATTATATTTTTTTAATTATGTAGCCCTTTGTATACACTTTCCAAAAATTATAATTTTGAATAATTTAATTTTACTATTATATTTATTTTCTATTTTCTAGTGAACATAAGTTTTTCACTAAACAACAAGGTCTTTATTCCACACAAGCGGAAAAATAAAAAAATAGAGAAAAAAATTCTAAAAAATATGTGCCCTAAGTATTGATGTCCTTGTTTTAACAAAAAAAAGAAAATTAATTTTTGATACATACAAAACAAGTTATTTGTTACGACATAAACCTGTGTCCAAATTATAATTAATCTCACTTCAAAAATTAATTAAAAAAATATGCTACAAAAAATTATGAAAAAATCCATGCCCTGGATATTGGTGTAACAAATCTATATTTTAAAAATTAGAATTTAATCCTTTCTATAAAAAAACTATGCATTACAAAAATTAAAACTATACAACAATAAATTTTTTAGTGAAATGGCGCGACAATTTACAGGTCGACACATTCTAGAATGGCAAAAAACAGAGATGGAGGGAAGCTTTGAGGAGCGAAGAGATGGTCAAAGATTTCCTCAAAGGGAGCCTGAGCAGGCTAGGTATCAAGAGAACTGGGACAGAAGGGCTGCCGACGCTGACCAAAACCTTCACCTCCAGGAAGAAGAGCAATGGAGAAGGAACGATGATCGGCTTCCCCAGGGAAGGAGGCGTCAACAAAATGGAGGGTTTCGCCGTCCAAGGCAGTGGAATCAAAGGCAGCATGATCATCCTCTACAAAGAAACCCAAATTTACATTGGAGGGGAGGGAGAAACCCTAGAGGTGGAGGCTAGCTTAGGGATTTTCAGAGACACAATCAACAACCCAGAAATCAAATACCTAGAAGGAGGGAAGAAGATAGAAAAGAAGAAATAACAATCACCCTAAGCGCAAATCAGATTCAAGACCAAGTCTTGAAATTGGAAAACACAACATTAATAATCAAATGGTATGGGAAAGATTTAAATTGGCAAAGTTTGACAACCTGGTGGTGCGACAAATGGGGAAAGGATCTAGAATTTAAGAGATTGGAGAATGATTTTTTTGTAGTCATCTACCCAACTGTTGCCATTAGGGTTCAAATAGAAGAAGGGGTTTGGATTCTGGACGGTTGTGGCTTTTACATCTGTCAGTGGAAGGCGGGTTTTGATCCAATCTCACACCGCATTGAAAAAGTTCAAGATTGGTATATCATGCCCAATCTTCCCCTTGAATATTGGGATCCCAAGATTCTGGAAGAGATTGGAAATGGTATGGGAACCTTTGTATGCGCTGAAGAAAGATTTAACCTAGAAGGGTCTGGCACGTTTGTTAGGTTAGGCATTGAAAACAATCCAAATCGAAGAATTCGTAGAGAAATCAAGATTTCGTCAGGATTGGGTATTTGGTCGCAGAACTTGATCCACAACCCCATCTCCACAGACACATTGGTCAAAATTCTGGGGTGGAAAAGTGATAACCTCTTAGGAGAGAAATCAGAGCAATCTTCAAAAAAGCAACCCATTTCTACCGCCGATGAAGATCAAAATTTTGCTGAAGAAGTGAAACTACACGCTGAATCCAAATTAGGGCAGAGATGTGAAGATAACCAGAGTATTAAGCCTTTAGATCAAGAACTGTCTCAAGTCATTGAAATGATTGGCAACAAAGTGAGGGAGGAAGATTTGGATTCCCTTATTAATGTGGGTAATGAATTGGTTGACATTGCTAATGCGGCTAAAAGAGGTGAGATTGACCTTGATAATTATGAAGGTGAAGACTGGTTTGTAGAACAGGAGCTAGAAATTGGGGGAAATTTAGCCTTTCTGGATGAAGAGGAAATTCCAAGCAAAGTCTTGAATACTCCCACTCCAAAACCCCCAGAACAAGGGGGGCTCGGTCTGAGAACTAAGGATCCAATCAAAACTTCTCTTGACTGTGGAGAACACAGAGGAAAAGGAAGAATTCCAAACAAGGAAAAGCTAAAATGGGACGGGGAAGTGTTAGGCCAGTTAAAAATTGAAACATTGTTGAAAGTAGGGAAGGGAGATCCCCTTCCTGAACAATAATGAAAATCATGACTTGGAATGTTAGGGGCTTAAATGCCCCTAACAAAAGATACCTGCTGCGGCAGCATCTGAATACTCAGCTTCCAGACATTTGCCTGATTCAGGAATCTAAACTAGGCAAACAAGAAAGAACAAATCTAGGTTTGAAGATGAAGAACTGGAAAATCTGTGGGGTCAACTCGGAAGGAGCATCAGGAGGGTTACTAACTCTATGGAAACCTCAAACAGTTCTGGTATAGGTAGTGGCTTCAAGCAACTTCTGGCAAGCTTGTAAGGTAAGGAGTTTAGTCTCCAATTTAAGCTTTTTACTGATCAATGTTTATGGGCCTAATAATTATATTCAAAAAAGAATTTTATGGAATGAATTGGACAAAGTTTGCAAGCTTCCAGATTTTGAGGTATGCATTCTGGGAGGGGATTTCAATGCTATCTTAATAGGAGTAGATAAGAAAGGGGGAGTTGGAAGGAAACTCCAGTCTCAACTTGATTTTGAAAACTTTGTGGATAGGAATGAGCTCTGCGACAATCAGATGGGGGGTGGGCAATACACTTGGACAAATAGAAGGTTGGGTTTTTGTAATATAGCTGAGAAGCTGGATATGTTTCTATTCAAAGGAAATCTTAGTAGATTCCCCTTCACTCTTGATAGTCAGCTGCTACCTCTACCAGGGTCAGACCATTATCCAGTTTGTTTGGAAATTTTGGGAGAAAGGGGCCCAGCTAGAAGCCCTTTCAAGTTTGAAAATATGTGGTTCAAGCATAAAGATTTCTTGGATTTGATCAAACAATGGTGGAATGAAACATAGCCAGCCGGATCCAAAATGTTTTGCGTTGTTGTCAAGTTGAAAGTAATAAAGCAGAATCTAAAATTATGGAATAAAAACAACTTCAAAAACATTTTTGAGGAGAAGAAGCAGTATGAATCAGATTTGAAAGCCCTCTCAGAAAAGATTATCCAAGAAGGAATGGACAATCAAAGTTACTTAGAGGAAAAAGCTTTGATGACAAAACTAAATGATATTATTTCCAAGGAAGAAATGTTTTGGAGACAAAAGTCCCGGGAGGTTTGGCTGTCTGCTGGCGACAGAAATACAAAATACTTCCATAATGCAACAAAAGCAAGAAGAGAGGTGAATAGGATAACAAGGGTAAGAGATAAAGATGGAAGACTTCTAGAGGAAGTGGAAGAGGTGAAACAATCGGTGGTGGACCATTTCCAGAATCTGTTAAATGAGAAGGAAGGCTCCAACCTCACAGTCCAAAAAGAGCTTGTCGGCTTCATTCCCAAGTTGGTAATAGAGGCCCAAAATGAGATGTTAAACAACAAATTTTTAGAGAAAGAAGTTAAGATTGCTCTTTTTCAACTCCACCCAGACAAGGTGCCAGGCCCAGATGGTTTCCCAGCAAGTTTTTTCCAAAAACGTTGGGACATAATCAGCAAAGACATTCTGGAGGCTCTAGAGGAATCCAGGACTTCTGGATAGCTGTTAAAGGAAATTAATAATACCTTTTTAGCTTTGGTCCCCAAAAAAGAGAAGCCTAAATTTTTGGATGACTTTAGGCCCATCTCTCTCTGTAATACCCTTTACAAAATTTTTGCCAAAACAATGGCTAACAGGTTAAAAGTACTTCCAGATTTGATTTCTAAAGAACAGACAGGGTTCATCACGAATAGATCCATCCTAGATGGGGTAATAATTGCCCAGGAGGCCATTCATTCAATTCAAAATCTAAGAAAGCAAGCATTTCTAATAAAACTTGACATCAAGAAGGCATATGATCGAGTCAACTGGCGTTTCTTGTTTAAAGTTCTGGAAGGGTTTGGCTTCAACAAGCTTTGGCTAGACTGGATCTTCTCCTGGATTGCAAGTCCAAGATTCTCAGTCTTGGTGAATGGCACTCCAGAAGGTTTCTTCAACGTCTCTCGGGGGCTAAGACAGGGAGACCCAATTTCCCCTTTTCTTTTTATACTAATGGTGGAAGCTCTCGGGAAATCAATCTCCAAAGCCTGGAACTTAAGGGAGATCATTGGCATTCAAGTTACAAGTGGTGTTCCGAACATCACCCATCAGCAGTTTGTTGATGACACTATGCTGTTCGGGAAAGCCCAAATCAAGGAGGCTCGAAGCTTCAAATCAATTCTCTAAAAATATACAACAACATCAGGACAAGAGTTCAGCCAAGAAAAATCAGAGGTTTTTTTCTTCAACACAGCAGCGAGATTGGAAGCTTAGATTTTGAGGATCCTTGGCTTTAAGAAAGGATCTCTTCCCTGCAAATACTTGGGGATTCCACTGGTTAAAGGTCTTCAGCCGGGCAACACTTGGAACAACTTGTTGGAGAAAGTTAGTATGAAGACAGCTTCCTGGAAAAATAATTGGCTCTCATGGGCAGGTTGGCTCACTAAACTCAAGTCAGTTATATCCGCCCTACCGACCTATCTAATGTCCTGCCTCCCTCTGTCAAGTAAAGCAAGCAAAGATTTGAACAAGAAGATGAAAATTTTTTTCTAGCAAGGGTCGTCGGAACAATTCAAGTTTCCTTTAATCAAATGGAAACAAATTTGTGAATCCAAACAAAGTGCGGGAACGGGAATAAAAAACCTTTTGCTGCAAAACAAAGCCCTTGGAGCCAAATTGGTATGGACAATTTTCTCCAACCAAGATCTTAAATGGGTGAGAATCGTCAGGGCCAAATATTTAGATGGAGTGGACAAAATTTTCACCACAAGGGAGCTCCCCTCTGGCTCCAGAATTTGGAACTTCATACGCAGCTGCAGAAACCTCATCTCTAATCATCTTTCATTGGAAATCAGGAGCAAAAACTTAGCAAACTTTTGGGATGATTCTTGGCAAGGTTTACCCAAACTGGCCGACAGAGATGATTTGTCAAATGTGAAAAGGATCACAAAATAGGTATGGGGGGATAAGGTAAGAGATTATTTAACTCCGTCTTTCCACAATGGTCTGCTCACAACCAAGTGGAAGAGCCTTATAAATCTTGGCTTAAGTCAGGCGGAAGTGGAAATATTTGACAGAGGTCTAGAGAATTGGCAGATCAGCTACAGGCAGGGTCAAAACATCCTCCGATGGATGGGATCTCCTAACGGAGTCTATAGTGTCAAAGAAGGTTATAAAAAACTGTCAGAAAGCTCGGAAGAAGCCTCTGCAATCCCAAGGGAATTGTGCTGGAACCCAAATTGTCTTCCAAAGGCAGGGGTTTTCTTGTGGATAGCTTTACAAGGCAGAGCCCTAACTGCCGATAGGTTAGCCAAACTCGGCATTCAGGGGCCTTCGAGATGCTGTTTGTGCAAAGAAGCCTCAGAAGATGGTGATCATCTTTTCCTAAATTGTCCTTTCTCCAATCATTGTTGGATTTGGCTAATGAACAAACTTTACTAGAAATCTGCTTTGTCGAATAATCTTTCAGAGTGGCTTATGTGTTGGCTGAGTTTAAACAAAAAAGTAGTTTACCACAATCTGTGGTCCATCTGTCCCTCATTGCTAATCTGGGAGCTCTAGAAGGAGAGAAATAGGAGACTCTTTCAGAAAAAAGAAATGTCTCTTATCACATTCCTTAATAAAGCTGAAAGTAATATAGTTGAAGTCTTCAATTCAAAGTTAAGTGACTCAAAACCCTCGCAACAGTTTTTTTCAGTCTGGGATGCATTGATAAGACAAGGATGGTCGGGTCTTAAAGTGTCGCCTGTCAGTATGGAAGGTGGTCAACTTACAACACAAAAAAGGAAACTTTCCAAATGGTCCCCCCCAGACCATGACTGGTTCAAACTAAATTTTGATGGGGCTTCACAAGGGAACCTTGGTAAATCAAGGGCTAGGTGCATCATTAGAAACTGGGAGGGTATAACAATTGGTAGCCTAGTAGAGCCATTGCCAGACGGCACAAACAATGAAGCGGAGATGGAGGCTTTAATCCTAGGCTTAAGGCTTTGCCACGAACTTAAGCTCAGGAAAGTAGCCATTGAGGGAGACTCCCTTTTGGTAATCAATGGGCTGTGATCAAGGAGAATGCATAATTGGAAACTTGCCGCAAAATTGGAGTTAGCCCTAAGCTTGATGGATTGGTACGAGATGACAACTATCAACCACATCTACAGAGAGGCCAATACAGAAGAAAACTCTCTTTCTAATCAGTGGGTGGATGGAGTATGTGTTAAATTTTTAATCTCCTCCACGTAAAAGGCTGGGTGGTAGGGTGGGCACCCAATCCATGACAACTTGGATGGGTCACTGCCATAAGTTAACATTATGGCAAGTTAATCCCGGTTGACACTCAACTATCATTGTTGGGTCTGCGGCCCCTTGACTCAATCGGTCGCATGCTCCACATCCTCCTTTCTCTCTTATCTCCACAGTTTAATGAATGTAGACAACGTTTGGCACTGACAGAGAAGCATCCAGACGATTGCCTTCAGCTTTTTCTTCAATCAATTAGCTTGCCTGATTGGTAGTAGGACCCTGTAGCTTTAGTAGAGAGGGCAGAATGGCGGAGGGTTTTGGTTTCATAGAAAAGATCTTTGTTAATGGATAGTTGAACCTGGGAATGTCGACACCTCTCCAGTTGGAGAGCTCAGTCCGTCAGATGGCTTTCAAAGGAGCTATCACAGACCAAAGACTCAAGCGAATTCTGTGGAGGCATGAAGGTCTACTTCTCCCGGCAGTAAAGCTCATTTTAGGGAAAGATTTCCTATCTGCAGATGAGTTCTATAGGGTAGACTCACACATCTCCTCCTAGTTTCTAGCTTCTATCCTAGATGCAGGGGTGCCAGATGGAGCATCGAAGAGTCTGATGCTAAAATTGTTAAAACCAGAAATCCTCGGTGGCCTCAATACCATACTCGGTGCAGTCATCCCTGGGGTGGGTATCCCTCATCCAAATGACATCGCTTCCCCAAAGGATCCTCTGGAGGTGATGAAAGTTTTCCCCCTCATTCTCGACCTGAAAGGTATGGCATTGATCGAACACCAGGACCGCGTGCTTCAGGTTTATGGCTTTCTTCAGAACATGCTGAGCGAGGATGGGGACATTAGGGAAGTGGAATGGGTTGGTAAGCTCCAATCCATGGCAGTGGGGCTTGGCCTTCTTTAATAGCGTGGTCTCTAATTCCTAGCTTCTATGATCAGTCTCAGTAGGCATTTGTATTTGGCTTAGTTCCTAATGGTATAGTAAGCCTTAATGGCAATTTTGCCCATATGACTCTGCAAGGTCTCAGTGATAGTAACTTTGAAAGTCAGTTTTTGTTGGTTGCAGGAAAACAGCTTATAGGCACCTGCTTTCGAAAGTCAGTTTGTTGGTTGCAGGTAAACAGCTTATAGGCACCTGATTGTAAATTTCTACTTCTTCTCAATACAGATTTCCATCTTTATGAATCAAAAAAAAAAAACTATGCATTACGACATAAATGCCACTTTTAAAAAATGTTTTTTACTATAAAAACAAGTTATTAAAAATTATGTAAAAAAATTACAATTTATTTCTAATTTTTTAAAAAAAATATTTAGAATCTACACAAAATCTCACAAATCACTAGTTTGCATCATCTTCGAATTCTTAATGGTTTAGCTGCTATGGGTGTCATAAAGAAAATATTTGGTTAAAAATACTGATTTCAATGTCCCACTTTGGCCAAAAAGTGGGACACAGTATTGTGGGTTGACCCTATAATGTAATTTTATAAAATGATATTGTGTAAGGATGACTTATGCTTTAGAACTTGTATTGTTTTATAGGAGTTAGATCCTGGTTAGTTATTTATGGACAATGGAGATTATTTTAGTTCCAAAAATTTAATGCTTTGTAAATCCTAGCATATGATTGTATTATATTTTATATTTGTCAATATAGAATATCTTATTAAGTTGCACCATAAATTCGGTGTTTGATGATATAGATTATTTCATGGTTTAGAAATATTTTCCATTGAAGATTGTACACTAAGGATACTTAAGTTTAAAAATCCTTTCCATTCAAGATTCATTAGATAAAAGCATGTATTTAGAATCTTTTACATCAATACACGAAGACAAAATGAGATTAGTCAAATAATGATTGTAATTCCTTAAAAGCATGAAAGTCTAATTGTATATCATATAATATGCAGTGCATAGGAATAAACAAAGAAAACATGTCTAGAATCATGAGTTTTACCTTTTTATAGATTGTTGCTCCATTTTTTAGGTAAACCAAAATATGTATGCATTATATAATCATTTGATTACGTGTACACATTATAACTTACATCGAGAAATTCTAACCCTTAAGGAAATTACACTTTCACATTCTAGACTCTACTTTATACAATTTTTTTTTTAAAATTTCAATTAGATTTCAAAAAAATTAAGGGGGGAGCATGCTCAATTTTTTTATTTTTTAAGATATGTCCAATTTAAAAATTAGTTATGTTGACACTTGAAAAAACTAGTTCCTAACTTGCTCCTTTTTGCCCCAAAAATTTAGTGAAAAACCCACTTCATGCCATCAATATTGGACCTATAGTTTATAACCAATTTGAGGTATCTTCCATAAGTTTTCATGTGTTTGCCTTTTAAGTACAAGGGAAAAGCCCAAAAAAATGACCAAGTCCAAATCTTTCTAAGTGTTTCCTTGTATTTTTCACCTTTGTCGGAGGTCGGAGTTTCGAGCTTCCTCCTTTCGTCGTGCTTTCCCTGTTGGCTCCAAAGCCCTCCAAGGCTAAAATTTGCCTAAGTGTTAAGTTCTTGAAAATTCTTCTAAGTTTGTTGGAGGTCAAAGTTCAGGCCTTTGGCCTTCAATCTTCTTCAAGGTAGGTGTTAGGGAGAAGCCCCGAGGGCCGAAGTCCAAAGGGATATACTTGTTTCAAATTCTTCTAAGTATGTAGTGGGTGGCGAACGGTGGAGATTGGTTCTTCTTCCTCCCTTCAGGGAAGATGGTAGGTGGAAAGCCCAGGGGATGACGCTTGACATTTTCATTATTTAACTAAGTGTATCGGAAGACGGAAGTCGGGCCTGCGGCCTTCCCTCTTCCTCAGGACAAGTGGCAATAGGAAGGCCCGACGACCAAAGTCCGCCTAAGGTTTGAAAATTTTTCTAAGTAAAGTAGACTTTGGGGGTCAGAGTTATGATGTTCTCTCTTCTTCTAGGCAAGTGAAAAGGAGAGAAGGCCGAAGTCTGAATTGTAGATTTCGCTGACAGTAAGGCGGGACACGTGGTGAGCCAACACAACTTTTTGAAAGCTTTATCTCTAGCACCAGGAGGAATTGTGCCATGCAAACATGTGGCATTCACATAGATGCATCACAGAGGAAAATACATGGCCCACCGCTTTGACAAAAGCCAACACGTCAAGCCACCACGTGGCGCCTTCGCATACGCGCAGGGAGAAGTTGCACCTGGACTACAAAGAACTTGCACCGAAAAGGAATGAAGGCCGCAACAAAGGCAAAAGGTAAGTGAAGAAATGATTGGTGATAAAGAAGAAAGCAAGCCCTGGTCAGATGGGGTGACAGTTCATGAAAATAATAATTCACCAATAAAGCGAATATAAGAAGGAAGAATGAACTGGAAAATGAGAGGTTCATGAAAAGAGAAATTTGCCGATAGTGAATAAAATGCAAGCAAGGAAGGAAGAAGGCCCGAGGCCTGATCCCCAGTGACTTTTATATTCTTCCAAGTGTTTCGGGTTGGGTGTTTCCTTTCTTCCCTATATTTTGCAAATCCTTGTATCGACTTACTATTTTTGCTCCACCACTATAGATGTTCTTTCTAGCAAACTCTGATTGTAGTTAGGGTTTTCTCTTGCCACACTTCGTGGTATGAATGTAAACATTGATTTGAATGAATGTGACAGTTCTTAATTCATTTCCAAGATTTTGTGAATGATCATTTAATTTTTACATGGGGAAGAATATGGTATGGTGTGGGATTACTAAGCATTCTCAGTGATTTGGTATTGATTTTCATGCATTTGATTTATCACATAGAAAACCATGTATTTCTTTGTAATTGTGTTCCTCTGTTGAAGGTAAGACTCTGCAACCTGATGGAAAGGCACCGGTTTGAGTAGCCTTTAATCACCCGATCTTCAAAACAAAACAACACATCTATCCTTAGACATAGTAGTAGTTTTTATGCATCCTCATTTTGCAGGATTACCTTTGTCAGCTATATAGGGGTCTTATAATAACTTGCTATTCTCAGTTTAGTGACAAATTTGGGGCTAAGAGCGATCTGGGTGTGGTTATTAGTATTTTTAGTTGTTCATCTGGTTTGAACTCAATACCTATTCAGGTATACCCCTTGAAGTATCCCTCTAGAGTTTAAGCTGAGCTCAAAGTGCAGAGAAGACTACTCACTCCTGTAGGTTGACCAAAATCACCCTTAACCTATTGATAAACCTCTTTTAATCACCTTGACAATGCCTATGGCCTAGGTGATTATAAAATGTTTTAGGGTTCAGGGTTGCAGTCATTTTGGGAGTCAACAAGTTAAAAATCATATATTCATTAAAAATTAGCAAAAAATTTAAGCGTAAACTATGCACATAACCAACACCAAGTGAGCTGAAGCAGTTAATATTTTTACAATATTGAATGTAGAAAACATACAAAAACAAGTAAATATGAAGCACACTCTTTATCAAGTTTGCACTATTTTTTATGTTAATCTAAAAAAATGCCATGATGACTTCAAGTTCTTTATTACCTTTCTAACCATGTATTTTTTTAAATCTAAAAATATTAAGTTTCCATCTTCAATTTTGTTGGTGTCATTTTTTATCCACTTATCCAAATTTGAAACGAAATATATTTTTACACTATAGATTCTATTCTACACACATTCATTTTTTTAATTTTTAATTAGTTTTCAAAAAATTAATGTGGGAGCATGTTCAATTTTTCATTTTTCAAGATGTGTCCACTTTAAAATTAGTAATTTAAATCATATATTCATTAAAAAATTAGTAGAAAAATTAAGCATAAACTATGTGGTATTAGCTAATTTTGTATCAAAGAGATTTGTGAAATACTTTTAAAAAGTCAACATTTTAGGGGGAGCACACCAATGCTATGTTATATTTTTCTAACAAAAATATGAGTACTTTATGTGCGCCCCCTATTTGACCCTCTAAGTATCCACAATTTAAAAAAAATAGTAGTTTATAAACTAAATTCCAACCACTACTAATCTTGTTTTAGTCACATCTTTAAATCTTGAGCATGGCTATTTTGAATTTCTTGTCCAAGATTAGTTTTTGTTGATTTCAAGAAAAAATAGCCACTTTGACCCCTTTTTGATACCTCGTTTATATGCACATCCTCAACACTAAGTGAGCCCAAGAAATTAATAATTTTACAATATTGAATACATTTTACAAGACCTCAAAAATATTAAATTCATTCCCCCAATGAGACCAATTGACCATGTGCTCCTAAACTATGACCCCTCGATATGCCACCCATATAAAATTCTTTTGTAATTGTATATACAATCTCCCTTAAAAAATATTGCATACTGAATACATTTTATGAGACCTCAAAAACTATTTAAAACATTCATCTTGTTGGTGTGAATGAGATATATTACCTAACTTGTTCCACATTCGGTCCTATTCACACTTGTCTAGTTAAGTTTACTTAGGGCATACTTAGGGTACACTAAGGATATTTATTACTTTGTGTCTCAAGTCATAAGATTAAGATACTTGTCATAATATTATGTTGTCCTATGTTTCACCTTGGCTTATATAACTAAGGGCTTCTCTTTGTATTTCATAATGAATATTCATGTCATATTGTTGTACATATTGTCTATTTGCATATTTTGATAGAATAGAATTATTCTTTCATTTTGGGTCTCCCTTGTGCTTTCATTGATGCTCCTAGATCTTGGGTGGCTATCTCCATAGCCAAATCTTGCATGGTATAGCACATTCTATACCAACTTTTACATGATATCAGAGATTTTAGGATTGCTTTGTGTTAGTCTTTTTTGAGAGATCTAGGATGCAAATCTTGGTTGATCTTGAAAAGTTGAGTATGCTCTTCTCTTGCATCATATGATGACTTGGAGAATCAGAAAAAATTGATAGAAATATTAGATTTGGGAGAGTTTCTTCTTTATGTATATAGAAGTGCGCCAAGATCTTTTGGATCGAATTCATGTACTAGTTAGAGCTACGAGAGTCAAGCAATTGCATGCTCTTTGATGCAAGTTATATTAAAAACATAGACAAAAAAAGAAATACATAAATAAGAATGAACACGAAATGGATCCAATAGCATGAATTGATATTAGCTTAAGAAATGGAGATATACATATATGAAAGAAAGGAAGTGCAGCTTCCACCTAGAATAGTTGTGAAGGAGCCTACGAATAGGTACGTAACTCCCACTAACTAAGACTAGTGGCATGCGAACTCCACAAGACTAGCATGCTAACTCAATGAGACTAGCTAGCTAACTCCACATGACTAGCACACCTAAGCAAGCTTAACTCCAAATGTAGGAGTAATTCATGCATAATCCATGCATAGGAATAATATAATAAACAATAAAGATAAATAATATCCTACACTAACAATCCCCTTAAGCATAGCTTAGGTGGGTACAAAGAAATTAGGTATGGACAACTAGGTTTGATGAGGTACGCACGTACAATGCTATCTCTCATAAAATGGAGAAACAAAGAAAACTCAATGGGGAAAAACTCCCCCCCAAAAGAGAAAAAAGAAGTGAAGAGGGCTAGAAGGCCTCCTGAAGATGATGCTACTATTGAAGTATATTGCACCCCAAGAAGAGATCGTAGATGATTGAAATTACTCTTAGTAAAAGGCTTGGTGAAGATATCAACAACCTTCTCTGAAGACTGGAAAAATGTTAAGTCGATGATCTTCCCATGAATAAGCTCTCGAATAAAATGCATGTGAATCTCTGTGTTTGGTCCACTAATGTTGGACCGGATTCCTACATATCTAGATGGTGCTCTGGTTGTCACAAGCCTAAATAGAATGCCAAACTCAATGAGAATGCAAGCTAAAGCCAAATAGCCTTAGTAGCTACGTTGATAGTGCCCCTGTACTTTGCCTCTATGGATGATAAAGCAATAACATTTTACTTTTTTCTAGACCAATTGATAGGACCATAACCTAGTGAGAAACTATAACCTGAAGTGGACTTGCAATTCTAAGTATCACCAGCCCAATCTGAATCTATGTATCCAACCAAATTAAATGTTGTGCCATCTCTATAATGAATCTTGAATCTGAGAGTGCCCTAAAGGTAGTGAAGGATCCTCTTAACTATTTTCCAATGTATCTCATGAGACTCTTGCATGACTCTCAAAACCATGCCTACAACATATGAAATATCAAGACTAGTATGAGTCAGATAGATGAGACTACCAACAAGTTGTTGATACAAGGTTGCATCGATCAATGGTGTAGTACAATCAGCCTCAAGCTTGACTCTAGATAAAAAGGGAGTTGGAGATGGCTTATAATTAGTCATGTGAAACTAAGCAAGTAGATCAAGAGTATACTTGGGTTGTGCAAGAGTGATCCTTGAGTCAGATTGTGAAATATCAATGCCAAGGAATTAATGCAATAAACCCAAGTCTGTCATGTCAAATTTATCCTGCAGAGATGACTTCACTATTGCAATATCGAATGAAGATCTGGTGATCAAAAGATCATCACCATAAAGAACTACTACAAATAGAGAATCATCCTACCGCAAGAGATATACATAAGGATCCAAATGGTACCAAGTGAAACCCGAAGCTAGGAGGAAGAAATCCATCTTAGCATACCAAGCCTGAGGGCCATGTTTGAGGCCATAGATGATTTTCCTATTTCTGAATACTAAAAATGAATCTTGAATGAACCCTGGTGGTTGCTCCATGCAGATCTCCTCCTCAAGGTATCCGTGAAGAAAAGCACTCTTCACATCCATTCGGTGCACATCCCAACCATGTGCTATGAAAATGGCAAGTGTAAGTCAGATCAAAGTTATTTTGGCCACAGGTGCAAAGGTCTCTTTATAATCGATGCTAGCAACTTGTGAAAACCCCTTAGCAACCAATTTGCCTTGAACATGTCAACTAACCCATCTGCTGTAAACTTGGTCTAATATATCCACCTACATCAAACCATATCCCTTCCCTTAGGAAGTAAGTCAAGTCCCATGTGTGATTTTTGTATAAGGAATCATATTCCCCATGCATAACATTATCCTACTCGAGTATGCCTTATGTCTCGAAGAATGTCTATGGATTGGAGGTTGAAGCATAGAAAACATGTGACTCAATTTGATAGTCTGACCTAGTATGCCTATCATCTACTGGATCCTTTACCCAAGTGTCAACACTCTAAAGTGTCTGCCTAGCCCAAAGAGGGTCAGATGTGGGTGAGTCGAGTGTTAAATCCTCATCATCCAAAACATGTCTAGAAGCGGATGAAAATGACTCCCCATCACTATCCTCATTGTTGGAACTGGAAGAAGAAGAAGACTCTACCTCAGAAATCTGTTGTGGCTAGTCTGATTCATTAGAAGAATCATCAAATCCAACTAAGTCCTAAGTAGAAGGAGAAATGTCAAGTATAGAGTCACATGACTCCCTTGAAACGTAACACTCCTCTCAATGAGCAACTAATGTGTGGTTGGGTGGAGTAGGTGATAACCTTTTACACCATCTGGATAACCTACAAAGATGCAAAGTTATTGAGGTTCCATTTCCTTACAATTTTTCTTCGATATACGTGCCATGGTTGAAGATCCAAGGCCCTGAAGTGCTCAACTAATGGTTTTTTACCTGTCAAAGCTTCAAAGGGAGTGATTCCCTTCAAGGATTTGTGAGGAATATGGTTCTGAATATAACAAGCACAATTGATTGCTTCTTCCCAGTACTGCGGTGTAAGGCCCTTGGAGTGTATTATGCAATTAGCCATCTCTTTTAAGGATGTATTTTTTCATTCTACAATACCATTCTATTGGGCAGTACAAGGAACTATGTGTTGCAAGTCTATCCCCTATGCTGTACAAAGGTGTTCAGAGGTATTATATCTAGAGTTTTAGATTCTGGATTGTGCGGTAGTAGATGTGTTTTACATAGTGTTTAACTGTGAAGAAGGTTGTTTGGGATAAATGAAACTGCTCCAAATTTCTCTGCTTAAGGTTTCTCATATTGTGGATCTAGGAACATGCTTATATTATATGTATCTACCTTCCCTTGAAGTTGCTAGTGTTCGGTTGCTCCGCAAGTTCATTTCTTGTGTTGGTATTCAGTGGTAGTGCATCCTAATATGCAAAAGGAAGACATTCTTTGTTTCAGATGGTTGCGACAAATGTTGCAAAAGATTATGTTAATGCTAGAATACTCTAAAAAGATGTGTGGATGCTGTGGAATACTTCTTTGTGGTCCGCATGATGTTTTTGATCTTACAAAGGCATGTATGTGGTTGCTTGCAGTGATTGTTCAGGTTTGGCTAACTTGGCTTGCTAGCGCCATCTGCGGATGTATTCATGGATTGTGGATGTGATGAGTAGAATGGTGATACAGATTTGAGTCCTAGTTAACCCTTTGCATGGTCCACTTTCACTTCTTTCCACCGCGGAAGTGTTTAGTGCCGACCTATTTTGGTGTTGCATGTTTGTGGTGCATACATTTCTTTAGGACTGACCTAATTAAGATGGTTTTTTGGTTATGGATGGTATAAATGCAAGAGGAAGTTGAGTGGAGCATTGTAGAGAAGATGATGTAAATGTGAATCAAGGGTAGTGAATTGAGTGCAATCTTAAATGCTTATGACTCTCGAATGCAGTGAGCAGAAGGTGTCTACATTTCAATGTGCTTGAAGTTGCTAGAGGTAGTGAGCCAAAGGTTGCGGATAGCAAGAAGTTGCAGTGGTGGATTTCTTCTATTTCTTTGAGATAGTGAATCTCTTTGTAATAGTCCTCTTCTATTCTTCTCTCTTCTGGACAGTGATTCCTTCTCGTAGTGAGACTTTCTTCTGGGTAGTGAGCCTATTTGTTTTTGGTGTTGATATTCATATATATGTGAGCTAATCCTCATTGTAGTTTTTCTCTTCTTGGGTTTTCCACGTAAATCTGGTGTTCTTATGTGTTTGATGTGTTTGCATTGATGCTTCATATGTTTACAATCTGCTAATGCTTAATAAGAGTTTGGAATAGCTTTGAGGGTTTAATGTTTTAATGTACAACTGATTCACCCCCCCTCTTAGTTGTCCTGTGCATCTAACAATTGGTATCAGAGCCAAGTTCCTTGAAGAAGCTTAATTGCTTGGGGTAGATTCAGATTGAAACAAATTATAGTTTTTGGAAGACCAGAATGGAAAGCTTTCTTATCTCATTAGGATATGGCATATGGAAGTTAGTTGAGAAAAAATATACTATACCTACTAATGGTCTAAAGGATGAAGATGAGATTAAAGAATATGCGAACAATGGCAAGGCAAGGAGTGCTCTTCTGAATAGTCTTTTTGATTCTGAATTAGTGAAAGTAATGAGCTACAAAACTGCTCATGAGATCTGGAAGAAGATGGAAAGTATCTATGAAGGAGATGACAAGGTCAAGCAAGCAAAGATGTAGAATTTGAAGGCCAAGTTTGAAACCCTAAAGATGTCATAGGATGAAAATATTGCAAGCTACATGTAGAGAGTGGATGAAGTTGTCAAATCCATCAATGGTCTTGGTGAAAAACTAGAGAAAAGTGAAGTGGTAAAGAAGGTACTAAGAACTCTTCCAAAATCTTATAGTGCTAAAGTTTCTTCTATTAAGGAAGTTCAAAATTTGGATACTTATACTAGGGATCAATTGTTTGGTACTTTAACTACTTTTGAATTAAGAGAGTTTGGTCAAGATGACTCAAGAAAAGAGACTATTTTTAAGGTTAGTAAAATAGAAATGAATGATGAATCAGATTCATATGATTTTGATAAAGTAGAAGCAAATTTTGTAAGCAAATTGAAAAAAGGCTCTAGAAAATACAAAGGTAAGTTACCCTTCAAATGTTTTAACTGTGGAAAGATAGGTCATTATGCTTGAAAATGTCTGGTTAAGATCTCTAATGACATATACAAGGATAACAAAGGAAAATCATTCAAGATGAGTTATTATGTTTGTTGGAATACAGATTTGTCCCTCACAAACAACTATAGAAAAATGACTCGAATGCCCAAATAGAAGGACAAATAGCACCAACAGTTGGAGAGGTTGCCATTAAATTGGCAATCTTCCTCTGAATTTTAGAGGTACAACACGACTCCTTACGAAGCATTGAGTATTAAACTCTTGAATCGTTTGAACTTTCGAACCATTGAAAAGGGTTCAAGTTCAAAGGTTCGACTCTTCAATCACTTCACACACAAAGATGATAGGTGGGTGAACCTTTAAGAACAAAGAGTTGACTTTAGGAAACAAACATATAACCAATAAGGAAAGATGGCAGGTCAACTTTCGCTTAGGGAAGGTTCACGAAAAATTGAATAAGGGTGAAATGAAAGGTAACATTGGCTCTGACTGGGGACGAGGACTGCAAAAGGACAAAGCAAGGAATCTAGAATCTCAAGTCAAGACCAGTGCCTATCCATTGGGCCAATAGAGTCAGACAACACAGGAGTCAGAACAAGCCAAAAATAGGACGCAACAAGAAAGGAAACTACACTACCAGCACATCAAAACTCCTATTATGTACATGGTCATGAAGACCCTACCTCCAGAGATTCCAGAGTGATTATGCAAACCCATTGATAGCCTGGGAGAAATAACAGCCTCTGCGAAATAATAATTGGTACGTGAGAAGCCTGCAAGCAACCGGCTACCAACAGATGACCATCATGATTGATTTAGTAGGAATAGCATCAGATAGAAATCTTCTAGATGTGACTTGCTGCTCAAAAAGCCACTCTTCATTGTATGTTTCTTCAATTGAACGACTCATGTTAGTATTGCTCAGCACATAATTACCAACCTCTACATGAATGACCTCATGTATAATGTCAGAGTGCAACTGATTCTGTAAGCATGGAGAAACCAGCCCCCAGATTGGACAACCTACATACAGATCATGAGATAAGAAGCTTTCTTCGGCTGTGGAATTAATTGCATTGTTCAAAAATTTTGTGTCACAACTCGTAGAATCCTTCTCCTCTGTATCAGACAAAACAATATCTCCAGCCTGGAAATAATTATGACTATTCAACTCATCAGCAAACCAATCATAGGATGCGGATGACTCATGTAAAACTGAAAGTGAATTAACTTTGGTTGAAAAAGAATGAAAATCCTTATTATCAACGGAACTCTCATGTGGCTGAAAATCAATCTCAGATGGAATAACAGTCTTTTTCTTTGCCAGGGCTGATTCACTTACTTCATCATTCTCACCTATAAGCTCTTCTTGCAGCCATGCCCTTTCATGATTAAATGCGAGAATTTTGACAACTTCACATTCCAGCTGTGTATCAATCATAGCTTCACTGTCTACATTAGGACCTGGAAATAAAACATTAGAAAAACATTCTTTCTGCAGACTACATGATGAATCACTTTCTAAGAATGTGACTGTGGTTTCTAATTTTTGAATATCACATTCTATCAGCATGGGATCGAGTTTGATAGAAAAGACTTCTTCTTCTCTTGCACAAGGAAAATCATCGAGGGAATAAGTAGATTGACAATGTAATTTATCTATTTCCTCACCAGACTCAATCGTCACATTATCAAATGTATATATTCCATTTATTGAATCAGCATCACGAGTAATGGGAAATTGAAATGAGACCATATGAGCTTGTGTAATGTCTCCTACCTTTTCTTGTGACTTTCCATTTTCTTCATAAAGAAATTCGAATGTTGAGTATTCAGGAGAGGTGCAAAGATTTGATTGTTTTATTTCTAAATCAGCGTCATCAAAAAGAAAGACTCCCATGTTTGAATTTAAGAACTCTTTCTCAGTATCACATGGAACACTTTCTACTATTTGATCTTTTTCATCCATGTCAAAATTAAATATTTTCGATTCAGGAGAAAATATAAAATCATCCATACCTTCTTTCATATTGTTTGAGACATTTCTGGATGCATCCATTTCAATTTCTGTAATGTGACCATCTTCATTCAAAACTCCACATAGAAAATCATTATTCAATCCCTCCAGGCACCAGCTTGGAATGATAGTGATATTGGGTTCTTTTGATAGAACTTCTTCATTATTCTCTTAAGCAAGAGTAGATGATTGTTCTATTTCACTCCTTTGTATGTATGCTGAAATTTTTTTTGGTCTTTTGCTTTCATCCTGGCTTAAATCTTTTCTTTGTTGCTGATTGTGATTCCATGGCATGGACAAATTTCTGGGCTCAACTAGTGTTTGCACACAGTCTTGTTCACTAAGAACAGAAAAATTATAAGAAACTTGATCTTCATTAACCCTTTGTTTAAAATCTTGGAGAGAATAGAACCTGTCATGCAAACTTCTGAGCAGTGATGCAGATTTGTAATCTTTGGATGGATGCAACTTCCTCTTCTCTGCTTCAGAGATGTTAGCTTTGAGATAATTCCATAATAAATGAAGTATTTCATCATTTTCAAATAATATCTCTTCAACCGTTGGCATAGGTCTTCTTCTAGTTTTAAACCGATTTCTTTGGCTTGCCTGGAATCTAACCATTTTCTGAAATCTTCATATAAAATAGAGTCGCCAACCTCTTCTTTGAACAAGGTATCTTCAATTTACTGGAGAAATAAGGATGCAGCACCAATCTTTTCGAATCCCCAGTAGAGTCGCCAAAAATCTATTGGAATACAGATTTGTCCCTCACAAACAACTATAGAAAAATGACTCGAATGCCCAAATAGAAGGACAAATAGCACCAACAGTTGGAGAGGTTGCCATTAAATTGGCAATCTTCCTCTGAATTTTAGAGGTACAGCTCCCTCCTAAAATATACAACAAATAAAAATATGGGTTGTACTTTTAACTAGAAAGCAGGAAACGTATATTAACACCTATTCATAACCATGAAATAGATGCAAAGATCAAATTTGAAATGAGGTGAATGCAAAACGAATGACACACAGTTCACTTATTCTACATCCACAATGATAAATAGAAAAAGAAAGAACAGTAAATTCCTTTCAATGGGTGAATTGTCATGAACTCAAAGATTCATAAATAAACACCTACACAATTTGACATAACAGAGAATGCAATTGGAAATCAATTATAGAGACACACAGGACACATATAATCTAAAGAAAATATTCATAAATTCACATATTCAAAAACATTTTCCTTATTTCTCCAGTACAAAAGTGGGTTCACAGACCCAACGCCCCTGTATAGCAAACTGAGCATGAAAGAAAAATTCTACTGCTACCACTTCCCCTATTTTTCAGAACAGCCGTAAAGGAAAATCCCCCCCCCCCCCCAAAAAAAAAAAAAAAGAGATCCCCTTTCGACGAGAAGAAGGAAATTTATAATCTCCTCCTCAAGAGACTCTTCCGTTCCCATAACCAATTCCTAAAAAAAGAAAAAGCTTTCTTTTTTTTGTAACTACTTCTTGAAAATCCAAGATAAGTGAAAAATAAAGAATTTCACTTTTCAATATCTTTTTGAATTTGGATATTTCCAATTCTAACTTTTTGCCAACATTTCCCGTGTAACTGTTTCTTAATGACTTTCCATATTCTTCCTTTGGAAGTACTTCGTATCTTCTATAATGATTTTGTTCTTCTTGTAACTTTCCAATTTCTTATTTAAAGAGGTCCCCACTTTTCATACATTCACTCGCCTTGCTAAGCCCATACTATGTCTTGAAGGCCAGGCTTTGGGTTTTGCTGAAAGAACATCTGACATGCTAAAATGTCACCACCTATTTTCTTCAACTCCACAACAGATAGAGAAGGTATCACCTCAAAAATCTCTGCAGTAATATATGGATGCCCCTTTTTCTCCCTGTATTTGGTCCTTGCGTCTTAACTTTACACTCCATCTTTTTTAGATTGAATATCGCATTTCTTGCTATCTCCTCAAGCTTTGAGATTATCACTAAAGCTGTCTTCATGGATGTGAAGTGTATCTCATCTTTAAATTTTGTCTTTTTCTTCAAACAAATCAGTTAGATCAAAACCGTGTGAAAGAGAAATAAGATCAAATGCATTAAATAGGGCCGGTTTCTCTGTGACAGTCTCTATTTTGTTTTCGTTGCTGTCATGGTTGTTAAATATTGAAGTCACATCAACAAGGTTGCTAAACTCATCTTCTGTATTTAATTTAGAATATCGCAGGTCCCTTTTATACCATGAGACATCCATAATCTTAGGAATAGTGATTCGTGTTTTGGGATTGAGATCCAAGAGCTTTGCCAATAGCCTGCGCACTCCAGAGCAAAACCACTCCAGACAACTAAATTCCCCCTTGTGTATTTTCCTGTACATTTGCACCAGATTGCCACCACAAAATGGCAAATGCCTTGCAACAAGAACATATAAAATTACTCCACATGACCATTTATTTGCCTTGGAACCTTTATAGCCTTTGCTCATAATCACTTCAGGAGCAACTTATACTGGAGAACCACAAGAGGTATGCAATAATCCATCTTCCTTCAGTTGGTCTAAAACTGCACTCAACCCAAAATCAGAGAATTTAAGGTTCCCTCGTTCATCAAGGAGGAGATTCTCAGGCTTTAAATCCCAGTGGTAGACCCCTCTACAAGGACAGTAATCCATAGCATTAACAAGTTGCTGGAAATACTTCCTTCCTTTCTCCGCCCTTAACTTTCCTTTGGCAATTATTTTGTTGTAAAGTAATCCTCCTTTGACATACTCCATTACAAAATAGATCTTTGTCTTGCTTGCCATAACCTCATGAAGCTGCACAATATCGGGGTGTTTCACTTGTTTCATTATGGATATCTCATGCTTGATTTGATCTGTCATGCCAACTTTGAGGATTTTCTCTTTGTTCATTACCCTTATGGCAATGATTTGCCATGCTATTGAATTCTTTGCTAAAAACACTTTTGCAAATGCCCCTTGTCTCAGTAGCCTGCCTAGTTCATAGTTCTCCATCAACATGTTAATTTCTTTAATCTCCGTTTTGGCCTCTCTTTTTTTTAAAAAGAGTCCCTTTTTCACTAGGCCAAGCAGTATCATACTTGGATTGAAAATAATTTTATAACTGAGCAGATCACTCTGTGATATCTGTAACACTGGCATGTTTGAGCTGATGGACAAGTGCCTGGATGACATATATTAGGGCAGAGATGTGTGCAATTTGGCAGCTTCCTGTGAGAAGAAAGAATGCTCCATTGGTGAACCACATTTCTGGTGTAAATGGCTTCGAGGAAAATGAGATTATAGTACGGGAACATTGAGCCTTTGAACTTTTGACAATGAGGTTCAAGTCGAAGGTTCAAAGGTACAAGATGAGTTACACAGTTTGACTAACAGTCACACGACTTTTCAAGAAATATTGAACTTTGAACCAGTGAACTGTTGAACCATTGAACTCCACTATGAGGTTCAAGCGGGAGGTTCAATGACACATTGAATTACACAAGGGGACCGAGCGAACACGACTCCTTACGAAGCATTGAATATTGAACTCTTGAATCGTTTGAACTTTCGAACCATTGAAAAGGGTTCAAGTTCAAAGGTTCGACTCTTCAATCACTTCACACACAAAGACGATAGGTGGGTGAACCTTTAAGAACAAAGAGTTGACTTTAGGAAACAAACATATAACCAATAAGGAAAGATGGCAGGTCAACTTTCGCTTAGGGAAGGTTCATGAAAAATTGAATAAGGGTGAAATGAAAGGTAACAATGTTAAAGAAGATTCTAGCATATCTGATGATGAGTTTGATTATTCAGATGATGAAAGTGATGAATGCTTGTTTATGGCTTTGAATGTTAGAACTGATTCTACTAATCCTGAAAGATGTATAAAGGAAATTGCTCCAGCAACATGGCACAACATCAAAGGAGCTTTGGTAACTACTTTTCATGCAAGAGAAGAGGAGAACTACTGATTAATTGATAGTGGGTGTTCAAATCATATGACAGGTGATAAGAATAAGTTTGTTAAGATTGAGAAGTTTGATGGAGGTTTTGTTAAGTTTGGAGATGATGCATCTGCTAAGATCTATGGAAAAGGTTCAATCAGTTTTGATGGCAATCACAATACAGATGATGTTCTTTATGTCAAGTGGTCTTTGGCATAGTCTTCTAAGTGTGGGACAAATGTGCAGCAGAGGATATAACCTTGTGTTTCAGGATGGTGTTTGTGAAATTAGAAAAGAAAACTCTAGAAATCTAGTTGCTACAGGAACAAGGATAAAAGGAAATGTATATCAACTCAAAGGTGCTAATGGTATGTGTTTCATGACTCAAGTTAATGAATGTTGGCTATGGCATAGAAGAATGTGTCACATCAATTTTGATAGCCTAGTGAGGATCAACTCTACTCAAGTTGTGAGGGATCTACCAAGAATTACAAATCCTATCAATGCAATCTGCAAGGAATGTCAGATTGGGAAGAAAACAAGGAGGAATTTCAAAATCAAAGATTATTCTACCACAGGACCCCTGGAGTTGGTACATACAGATCTGTGTGGACCCACAAGAATAGGAAGCTTTCAAGGTGACAAGTATTTCATGTTGTTAATTGATGATTACTCTAGAATGACTTGGGTAACCTTTCTCAAACAAAAATTAGAAGCTCTAGATAAGTTCAAGGCATTTAAAATTATGGTTGAAAATGAAATTGATTTGAAAATCAAGTGGTTAAGGTTTGGCAGAGGTGGTGAGTTCACCTCCAATGAGTTTAACTATTTTTGTGAAGATCATGCAATAAAAAGGAATTTGTCAGCCGCTAGAACTCCTCAAAAGAATGGAGTTGTAGAAAGAAAGAATAGAATAGTTCAGGAAGCAGAAAGGACAATGTTGAAAGAAGTAAAGCTACCAGATATCTATTGTAGAGAAGATATTCATATTGCAGTCTACATACAAAATAGAGTGCAAGCAAGGGTCAATAATTCAAAGACTCCATATGAACTATGATATGGAAGAGCTCCTATTGTAAAATATTTTAGAGTGTTAGGAAGCAAGTGCTACATTAGAAGAGATGAAGAAAATTTGGGAAATTTTGATACAAGATCGGATGAAGGAATCTTTCTTGGTTATTCTACAAAGAGCAAGGCTTACAGGTGCTAGAACAAGAGTCTAAAGAAGTTAGTCAAAAGTGCAAATGTCAAAGTGGATGAAGAAACACATCAAAGCTCAATACTAATAGAAGGATATGAATCTGATGAACCGCCTTGTAGAGAAAAAGAAAGAGAAGAAGAAAAGGAAAAGGAGATGTAAGTTAATGAAGAAGATGCTCTGTAAAGGGTTCCTAAGACTCCCAAGTATGTGTAGAAGAATCATTCTGAAGATCGAATCATTGGAGATAAGAATAAAGGTGTATTAACAAGAAGAAAATTTGCTATGGTAGATGATCAAGTAAATTTGTGATTGCTGTCTAAAATAGAACCCAAAACAGTGACTGAAGCATGCAAAGATGAACATTGGATCAAAGCTATGGAAGAAGAATTGATGCAGATTGAGAAAAACCAGACTTGGGAAATTGTTCCAAGACCAACAAGCAAATATGTAATAGGAACTAAATGGGTATTCCAGAACAAGTTGAATGAGAATGGAGTAGTCAAAAATAAGGCTAGGCTTGTCTGTAAAGGCTACTCACAAGTGGAAGGAATAGATTATGAGGAAACATATGCTCCAATGGAAAGAATGGAGACCATTAGAATGTTCTTGGCCTTTGCAGCTCATAAGAATTTTAATGTTTATCAGATGGATGTGAAATTTGCATTCTTGAATGAAGAATTAGAAGAGGAGGTATACATTGAACAATCAGAAGGCTTCCAGTTATCAGATGATCCAAGTATGGTTTACAAATTGAAGAAGGCATTGTATGGACTCAAACAGGCTCGTAGAGCTTGGTATGCAAGATTGGATAGATACATGCTGCAACAAGGATTCAAAAAGGGCACTGCAAACAACAATCTGTACTTCAAAGTTGAAGAAGATCAAATCCTGATTATGGAAGTATATGTTCATGATATAATCTTTGGAGGAAATGAAGGTATGTTCAAAAGATTTGCAGAGCAGATGTAGAAAGAGTTTGAAATGTCAATGTGTGGGGAAATGAATTTCTTCCTTGGGTTACAAATTAGTCAATTAGAAAAAGGTATTTTCATTTCATAGTCAAAGTATGTTAAGGAAATGTTGAAAAAGTTTGGAATGGAAGACTCCGAACTGATATGTACTCCCATGACTACTGGTTGTAAGTTAAGCAAAGATGATGAATCTCCTAAGACTAATTAGAGCAAGTACAGATCAATGATTGGTGGACTGTTATACTAGACCAGATATCATGCATTTAGTTTGTCTTGTGGCTAGATTCCAAGCAGTTCCTAGAGAGTCACATGTTTCAACAGTAAAAAGGATATTTAGATACTTGAAAGGGACTTCAGATTTTGGCTTATGGTATCCCAAGGATATGGATTTCTCTTTGAGTGCATATACAAATGCAGATTGGATAGGATGTATAAATGATAGAAGTACAAGTGGTGGTGCTTTCTTTCTTGGAAGCAGATTAGTTTCATGGTTGATTAAGAAGTAAGATTTAGTGTTATTATCTACTGTAGAGGTAGAGTACATTGCAATAGCATCTTGTTGTTCACAAGTGTTGTAGATGAAGCAAACATTGAAATATATCAAAGTATCATATGATGAACCCATTCCTATCTTATGTGATAATACAAGTGCCATCAACATTTCAAAGAATCCAGTAATGCATTCAAGAACAAAGCATATTTCAATCTGGTATCACTTTCTAAGAGAGAAGGTTGCAGAGAATGAGGTGAAATTGGAGTATGTGCCTACCAAGGATCCAGTTGCAGACATCTTTACAAAGGCTCTCCCTAAAGATACTTTTGAGTATCTTCGACAAAAGTTAGGGGTTATTGCCCCTCCTTTTGATTAGATGCATAAGTGTGTGCATCTGTCTAGGAAATATTTCAAGACATATTCTTAGTCCTGGACTGATGTTGAAGGCTACCTCTCAGGGGGAGTAGGTAGTGATATTGTTGGTTGATGCAGTCAATTGGAGCATATCTTATACCCCTAAGGGGGAGAGTGCATAAAAGTGAAAGCAGTGGAGTGAGAGAAAGTGCTTGCTGGTGTTTCAAGTGTTGCCCTTTACCATTGATGTCAAAGGGGGAGAGAGTTGGAGTGACTAAAAAACCATTGAGCAGGAAAGATTATGCAAAAAAGTGTGTGAAGAGTAAGATTTGCTCTAGTCAGGGGGAGTACTACTGGTTGCAGGGATGTTGATTGGTTGTGCAAGTTGGTGATGGGTTTTCAAAAAATTGGTGTTGCCATCAATGACAAAGGGGGATATTGTTGGAAGCTTGTTGGTGTTGTCATTAATGTCAACCTCCAGCAGATGGTTCACTTGGTTTCCAAGTGCTTTTGACAAAATTTGAATAAAAAGGTGTACAGTGTGATAGAGGTGTGTTCAGTGATGTGCTCCACATTTCTTCATAGTTGAAGATATTCTTGTACGGTTTGGAAGTGTTGATCAGAGGTGTTATATCCAGAGTTTCAGATTATGGATCATGTGGCAATGGAAGATGTGTTTGACATAGTGTTTAATTGGGAAGAAGGTTGTCTAGGAGAAATGAAACTACTCTACATTTCTCTGCATTAAGGTTTCTCATCTTGCTGATCTGGGAACATGCTTATATTATCTGTATCTACCTTCCCTTGAAGTTGCTAGTGTTGGGTTGCTCTGCAAGTTCACTTCTTATGTTGGTGTTCAGTGGTAGTGCATCCTGATGTGCAAAAGGAAGACATTCTTTGTTTTAGGCGGTTGCAACAATGTTGTAGAAGATTATGATGATACTGGAATACTCTGGAAAGATGTGTGGATGCTGTGGAATACTTCTTTGTAGTCCACATGATGTTTTTGATCTTAGAGAGGTGTGTATGTGGTCGCTTGTAGTGATTGTTTAGATTTGGTTGACCTGGCTTGCTAGCATCATTTGCAGAGGTACTTCGTGGATTGTGGATGTGATGAGCAACATGGTGATACATATTTGAGTCCTAGTTAACCCTTGGTGTGGTCCACTCTCACTTCTTTCCATCGTGGAAGTGTTTAGTGCCGACCTATTTTGGTGTTGCACGTTTGAGGTGCATACATTTCTTTAGGACCGACCTAATTGAGATGGTTTTTGGTTGTGGATGGTATAAATGCAAGATGAAGTTGAGTGGAGCAATGTAGAGAAGATGATGCGGATATGAATCAAGGGTAGTGAATTGAGTGCAAGCTTAAATGCTTATGACTCCCGGATGTAGTGAGTAGAAGGTGTTTACATTTCAGTGTGCTTGAAGTTACTGGAGGCAATGAGCTGAAGGTTGTGGATGGCAAGAAGTTGCAGTAGTGGATTTCTTCTGTTGCTTTAAGATAGTGAATCTCTCTGTAACAATCCTCTTGTATTCTTCTCTCTTCTGAATGGTGAGTCCTTTTGGCAGCGACCCTTTCTTCTGGCAGTGAGCCTTTCTTCTGGGCAGTGAGCCTATTTATTTTTAGTATTGATATTCATATATATGTGAGCTGATCCACACTGTGGTTTTTGTCTTCTTGGGTTTTCCAAGTAAATCTGGCGTTCTTATGTGTTTGATGTGTTTGCATTGATGCTTCATATGTTTACAATATGCTAATGCTTAATAAGAGTTTGGAATAGCTTTGAAGGTTTAATGTTTTAATGTACAACTAATTCACCCCCCCCTCTCAGTTGTCCTGTGCATCTAACATAGAAAACTGCTCAAACTTGTTGTTGACATACTCACCCCCATTTTCAGTCTGAAGAACCTTGATGACTTTTCCTGTCTTTTTTTAGTAAGAGCCTTGAAGTCTCGGAAGTTGTCGAAGACTTCAGATTTCTGTCGAAAGTAGACCCATGTGTATCTGGATGAGAACATACTTTGCCTTAGTGAAATATGGATGGGGAAATGCCCCTGATACATCACTGTGTACAAGCTCCAAAGCCTGTGTAGCCCTCCAAGACTTGTCTTTGTCAAATTTCTCTTCAAGATGCTTCCCAAAGGTGCAACCCTCACAAAGCCCCTTAGAAATCTAACTCTAGACAACCCTATGACCATATCTTGTTGACACAATTGCTCAAGGTAGTGATAGTTAAGGTGGTTGAACCACTTATGCCATAATTTGCCAACTCCATCTGAATGAGCAAGCAATATTGTAGGAGAAACATCAGGTGAAAAGTGAGAGGTGTATAACCTAGCTTGATGATCTACCCTTCCCAAAGCTACTAGATTGTTGTTTTGCAACTCTCTACTCTCAATTGAGTTTGGTGATAAATGAACTCTCATGCCCCTCCCTATGTGGGTAATCTAATACACTTTAATAGGAGATTAGCTAAAAGAGAAGGTACACTTAGAACATTTGTGAATGTTCCACCTTCAATTTCAATAGACCCTCTCCTTGCAACTGGTGTTGGAGTGTCATCACCCAAAGTGATAGAAGACATGCTATAAGGCCCTAAGGAAGAAAATTCAACCTGTGAAGAACCCATGTGGTGCGAGACACCCAAGTCAATGATCCAAGATGGAGATGATGAAGATGCAACTGCAACTAGAGCCTCGCCCTTAGATTTCTCTTTACCTTTTCCTTTGCCTTAGTAGATTCTTGGGTCGATGAAGATTGTTTGATAGATTAAGGGACCCCTATGTTGTTCTTCTCAAGAAGATGTGAGAGGTGGTCAATCTGCTTCTTCAAACATTTATGCTCATCGTGCCCAAGTTTCTTGCAATAGGCACATTTAACTTTTTCTTTCTTAGGTTTCCCTTGGTTTGAAAAGGTTTGAGTGTTATCTTTTGAGGACTCAATTTTTTTATCTTTCTTGGTTTCCTTGTCCTTTTGATTATTTTGCTTGTTCCTTTTGTTGTTTGAAGCACATTGTTTCCCATTCCCGATAATGAGGGCTTGAGGTTTTTAAGACTTCAATGTGTCTATCTATATTAACTTGTATTGTTCCCTAGTCAAGTTGGCAATAAAGTCATCTAGAGAAGGCATTTTCCACGTGTCTCCAAGAGCACTTTTGGTGGAGTAGAAGGTAGAAACAAAAATAGAATAATCAAGACCTAATTAGGAGAGTACAAAAAGAACAAGTTGGTTGTCATTTTTATCTATTCTACATTCTTTTAACTATAACCTTAGTGATTTAAAATTAGTGAAAAAGTCCCCTAGGGTGTCAAAGGTACTTGGGCTCAAACTTATGAGCTCATTCTCTAACTCATAACTTCTCATTTCATCCAGCTTCCCAAAGAGTTTTTCTAATGGAATCCAAACTTCATTAGGTGTTTTCAATGCTTCAATATAAAAGAGGAGTTTGAGAGATAGAGTAATACAAAAAAAATGAAATCTTAATCATATTTGTTATACCACTTTAATTTAGCATCATCATTAGTTGGTTTAGTTTCAGTGCCCATTGTTACCCTATATAGACCTTTGTTCTTTAGCAAAAGTTGTACTTTAAGTTTCCAATCATGATAGTTGAAGGGTGTTAAAGGTGTGATTGATTGAAGCAAATCCATTGCTTAAATTAAATGTTGTTGCATAAATAGAAGGGAAATAGAAAATATAGAAGGAAGTAGGAAGTGCACAAGGACACAACACAAAACACCCCCCCTTAATCCAATATTTTGAATCCTCATATTCTGACACTTTATAATTCAATGTTATTTGTAATGCAAGTAGGCCCAATGGATTGGAAATGAAAAATATGAACTTTTAAAGAAAATGGCACTTAACTTCAAGTTACCGATCAAAAGTTATTACAATATTACTTTTCTAGCAATAATGGCCTATTAAAAAAAGCTTTTGATATTATTTTCACAAGCTCCACTTGTTGGATGTAAAAACTAGTAACAAATACCCACAAAGTTTTTTCATGTTGCAAATAAAACCCCAAAAGTATTTTTATTCCCAATGTGTAGAAGATGCAAATTCAAATTCAGACTACAAGGAAAGCAGTCTTACCCTGCTATTTCAATGGCTCTTTTTGCAAAATCTACTCATTGTTTACAAAAACTAATAGATACCCAATTTTTTCAATACTACGAACAAAACCCAGAAAGTGTTTTCCTTCTTGACATACAGAAGATGCCAATTTGATGCAAAAAATGCCTCCACCAACAAAACGTAGCTACCAAACACAAGCAATCCAATTCTAATGCAATGTAAATAGTGTTTTATGACAAAACCAACAATAATTATCGAACTAAGCAATAGAATACTAAATTGGATTTGATACCATATAGGAGTGCGCCAAAATCTTCTGGATTGAATGCCTATACCAGTTCAAGCCATGAAAGTCAAACAATCACACACTCTTTGCTGCAAATTAAATTGAAAACACAGAAAGCAAAAGAAATATATAAATAATAATGAACATGAAATAGATCCAATAACGTGAATTGATATTAGCTCATGAAATGGAGATGTACATATATAGGAGAAAGGAAGTGCAAATTCCACTTAGAATAGTGGTGAAGGAGCCTAAGAATAGGTACGTAACTCCCACTAACTAAGACTGGAGGGATGCAAACTCCAAAAGACTAGCATGCTAACTCAATGAGACTAGCTAGCTAACTCCACGCGACTAGCATACCTAAGCAATCTTAACTCCAAATGTAGGAGTAATCCATGCATAATCCATACGTAGGAATAATCTACAATAAACAATAAAGATAAATAATATCCTACACTAACAATGTCTTTGTATTGCAGGCTAATTTTGGAGTATGTTGGTGCAAATATGAGCTCACCATTGAGTTCAAGGTGTCCAAGAAAGTCAGTTTAGCCTTTTGATTTGCCCAAATTAGACATTGGAGGCAAGGTCTACAAGATTTTGAAGTTGGGAGGTGGTTGCTATATCTAAAAGGTAGTTGCATTTTTAGACCATTTTGGGTCAAATTTGACCCTGCCATTGCATTGAGAAGGCCTAAGAACTTAAGGATCGACTATCAATTTGTCAAAATTAGAAAAATTTTCCCCTCCTCAGTCATACGGATTACAAAGAATATTTTGAAGAATTTGCTTGTACAATGCCTACATCATTAGAATCTTGGTGCCTATTACCCACTGGTTGCAAGAAATATTTGTTGGGTAAAAATTGATAGTTTGTTTTTAAATTAAATTTTTAGAATTAAAAAATATTAAATCATAGGATTTAAGGGTACCAAAGTACTCGACCATGAAAAGTCTGTAGACCTAACCATGAGTACTTGTAACCCACAATACTCATAAGCCCACAAAGTAGGCACCATGTGGCATGGGCCCTGTGATCTGATAGCCATTGATGGCTAGAATGGTGGCCACCACCTTGCCACTACGATAGTGGTTATACCTAGTGAAAACATTAAATCTACCACCAATGGCGGCACACTCCTCCGTTGCAACCAAACAAAATAGCCTAGTGACATCCAATACCACCCTTCATACTCAAAAAGTAGTTTTTTGCACTTCAAACAGTGATTTTGTACTCACATAAGGCGATTTCCACCTTTTAGGGCAATATTGAGAAAATTGATTTGTGATTTTGAGATCTAGAGCATATTCTAGCAATAAGGGAATATTTTGTTGCCAATATTTTCTAATGTCAGCATGATGTCAGTGTGACATCAGATCTTTCACCCCAAACTAGTCTCCTACTCCATTTGTGTTTTAATTTTGGTAGTCTAACTTTGCAGGCCTTTTTCTCAGTCATACAAGCTCCTTTTTGTTTGCAATTTTTTTTTCTATTTATGACAAAATGTAATAGGCTTTGCAGTGGTGTAGTTGGTTTTTTAAATTTTGGTGTCTAGTTTTTCTAGAAATTGCATATTTTTACAACTATTGTTGAGTAGTTCTCATTTTAGGAACTTACGGGGCTATGTTTGGGCTCATACAATAACATTTTTTAGTGCAATTTTTTAAAGTACATAATTTTTCATGTACTTTATAGTGGTGTGATTAGATTGATTCAATTTTGTATCAAAATTATACTTTCATATTTGTGGCCTAATTTGGTATTTGCAATGTACTAAGATCAAGGCCACTTTGTTGATTTTGCAAGTGGCAACTGTAATTGCACTAAGTATTAAGTGTCAAGATCACATATTGTTGGGGGTATCATCGATTGAGTGAATTTGGGGGGATCTTCTTGTGGTTGTGCTTGCATTCTTCTTGATTTATGTTTTTTCTTGCTTCATCATGGATCAATGAACAGTTCCACTTCTAACACCTTACAACTATCCTAAATGGAGATCTGAAATGAACAAATTGTTAAGATCTAAGAGGTCGTATAGGATAGTTCATGGGCTTGATGGTGAACCAACTAATGATGAAGTTAAAAAAAATAAGTGGTTGAATAGTTGTGAAGAAGCTATTGGATATCAGTGCTTGTATGTCTCTCCTGAGTTGTTTCACATTGAGCACTTGGATACACCTATGGCTATATGGATCGCACTGTCAAAATTGTTTGACCAAATAGATGAAATCCAAGGACATTTTTTAGAAAATAAATTAATGTCTCATTCCATGTAATTTTGACAACATAGAGGACTTCATCACCAAATTCAAGTCACTAAAAGCACAATTGAAAGATTTTAAAATTGTAAAATTAGATACGCAGTTGATACTAAGTTTTTATCTAAGCTAGAACCTGATTATTTAATGTTTCTGTCTAGTTTCTATGCTACAAAGAGTGCTTTGGGGATTGGGTTTAAGAAAACTTCATTTGAGGATTTTTCTATGTCACTCACTAGGGAGCAAGATAAGTTTATTCAAATGGTGTAATGAAACAACTTGCACAATATCTGAGTATAATAGTAAATATGCTGCAAATACTTGATAATAATATGCCACTTCGAGGGGGCAACCTCCAAAACCACTTCGAGGGGGATACCTCCAATAGTCTTCAATGAGAACACAATACTCAATATGATATGAAATGAGACTCACTACCTCCTATATATACCTATTTATGCCTAGGATATCACCCAGCCGACTTAGATAGACCTATAGAAGCCTTAGGCTGACCTAAACAACTAAATAACAATATAATAATGATAATATGACTTAATTAGGAGTTAAGATAGCCACAAGCCGACTATTCATAACCCTATGTACACCAATATTAAGGGCGTAGCATGCCCCCCTCTTCAAAGAAGCATTGTCCTCAATGCTAACCAAGTGTGGATTCTTTTGAATGAACTCCTCATCCTCCCATGTGGCCTCTTCAACTAGTAAATTCTTCCATTGGATGAGATACTGAGTGAGGGTTCTATTCCTCAGCTTCTTTGTGTGAGTTTGAAGAATGCCCTCTGGTTCCAAAATTATTCTTCCTTCTTCATCGAGTTCTGGTAGTACTGTTTGAGTAGGAATATTCTGCCCAATTACCTTCTTCAAACGAGAAACATGAAAAACTAGATGTATCGTTGTTGTTGGTGGCAACTCTAGCTTGTAGGCAACACTACCAATCTTTTGCATGATTTGGTATGGCCCATAATATCTTGGAGACAAATTATTATTCTTTTTGTGTTGCTTTATTGAGATTTGTTTATAAGGCTGCAATCTCAAGAAGACCCAATCCCCAACTTCAAAATTTCTTTCACTACGATGTTGGTCCGCCTGTTGTTTCATTCGATTTTGTGCCATAGCTAAATTCTCCTTGAGTCTTGAAAGTACCTGTTATTGATGATGCAAGTGGTCCTCTACTGGCTGAACTCTTGGTGACACCTTTAATGATGATGTGATGGAAGGAAGATGATATCCATAAAGTGCCAAAAATGGAGACATTTTTGATGAGCTATGAAAAGAAGTGTTATACCACCATTCTGCCAGTGGTAGCCAATCTACCCATTGAGATTGCTTTTCTGAAGTGAAACAACGTAGATATCCTTCCAAACATTTATTAACAACCTCAGTTTGCCCATCTGATTAAGGATGGTATGAAGAACTATGAGCCAATTGAGTACCCAAACATGAGAATAAATCTTTCCAAAAGTGACTAGTAAAGATAGGATCACGATCACTGACAATAACCTTAGGTGTACCATGTAGCTTTTGGATATTCTCCAAGAAAACTTTTGCCACTGCACTTGCTGTAAAAGGATGTGATAATGCAATGAAATGTGCATATTTAGTGAGGCGATCAACTACTACCATGATGACATTATGACCTTTAGATTTGGGAAGCCCTGTGATGAAGTCCATGGATACCTCTTCCCAACGCTGGCTAGGAATAGATAAGGGCTGCAAGAGACCTGGTGTCTTAATTGTCTCCCCCTTATTTCTTTGACAAACCAAACATTCAGCCACAAATTTTTGAACATCACCTTTTAACCCTTCCCAAAAAAAATCTTGCTTGACTCGATGATATGTCTTCAAAAATCCTGAATGACCACCAACTGGGGACTCATGTAGCTCTGTGAGAATCTTGTGTTTAAGAGTGGAATTCTTGCAGAGATACAAATGCTCTTTATACCAAAGAATATCTCCCTTCAAACAAAACTTATCTGAACTACTAGGATCACTTTTTAATTGTTGGATGAGATTACTTGTTGCAACATCATTTTGCCATTCTGCTTTGGCTTCTTCCACCCAATTTGCTTGTAATATTGAAAGGGCACACAATAAGGCTTCATCTTTCTCATCCTTCCTAGAAAGTGCATCAGCCACAATATTTTCCTTCCCTTTCTTATATACAATCTCAAAGTCATATCCCAACATCTTAGTGACCCATTTTTGTTGCTCTTCAGAGGATAGTCTTTGTTCCAAAAAATATTTTAGGTTATCATGATCTGTCTTAACCTTGAAGTGTCGACCCATTAAATAAGGCCTCCATTGTTTAACTGCGTGAAGGATTGCTAGCATTTCCTTCTCATAAATAGGTTTGAGCTGATTTTTACCCTTTAATTGACGACTCTCAAAAGCAATTGGTCGACCTTCTTGCATGAGAACTGCTCCTATCCCATTTCCAAAAGCATCACATTCCACAATGAATTCCTTGGTGAAGTCCGGAGTGGCAAGCACTGGAGTTGTACACATAGCCTCCTTCAATTGCTCAAATGCTACATTAGTAGACTCATTCCAATGAAAAGAATCCTTCTTCAAGAGAGTGGTGAGGGGTGCTGCTATACGACCATAATTCTTCACAAATCTTCTATAGTACCCTGTCAATCCCAAGAAACCCCTCAGTTTCTTAATGGTTTTTGGAATAGGCCATTCCATGATAGCCTTAATTTTGTTAGGGTCCACCTTTACTCCTTCATGTGAAACTGTGTGTCCCAAATACTCCACCTCCTTAAGACCAAAAGCACACTTGGATGGCTTAGCATAGAGTTGATGATCTTTGAGTAATTGTAATGCTTGATCTACATGCTACAAATGTTCTTCCCAAGTCTTGCTATAAATCAATATATCATCAAAGAACACTAACACAAACTTTCTCAAGAACTTCTTAAAAATGGAATTCATCAAACTTTGGAATGTAGATGGTGCATTGGTAAGGCCGAATGGCATCACCAAAAATCCATAATGACCCTCATGAGTTTGGAATGCTGTCTTACAAATATCTTCCTCCTTAATCCGAATTTGGTGATAACCAGGTCTAAGATCTAACTTGGTAAAATACATAGCTCCATTCAATTCATCTAGTAAATCATCAATGACTGGAATAGGAAACTTATCTTTAATGGTGTACATGTTGAGCACTCTATAATCTGGACACATGCACCAAGTTTCATCCTTCTTACGCACCATCACCACAGGCGAGGAGTAAGCACTTTGGCTATGCCTGATAATTCCTGCCTCTAGCATCTCCTCAACAATTTTTTCTATCTCACTTTTTTGTATGTGTGGGTACCTATAAGGCCTGATGTTTGGTGGTTGGCTCCCTGGAACTAGTTGTATGGCATGGTCATGATCCCTCTTAGGAGGAAGTCCTTTAGGCATATCTCCAAGAACCACTGAGTGACGATCAATTATTGCTTGTAAATCTGGATGAGTAGGAGCATTAGATTGAGAGACTTCTAATGAACATAGCTGGGCCACAAATCCATCTGCTCCTTTCTTAAGCAACTTTTGCATTTGATGGGAGCTTACCATCTGTGGGGATTTTGCCTTCAACCCCCTTAGCTCCACTACCTTTCCTCCTGATTGAAATCTCATGAATAGTTCTTGGAATTTCATCTCAATTGTTCCCAATGTAGTAAGCCATTGTACTCCCAAAACAATATCTGCTGCACCCATGGATATTGCATACATTGGGGTATCAAGTTGATAATCTCCCATGGATAATTTAATGCTATGACACTTCCCCGAACAACTAACTGTACCCCCATCTGAAATCAAAACCTGAAACTCTGGCGCTGGATATATAAAACAATTTAGACGAGTTGCCAACTTTTTGTTGATGAAATTATGAGTACTACCTGAGTCGATCAACACTGTTACTTTCTGCTTCTTTAAGAAACCCACTACCTTGAGAGTTTGTGGTGCACTGAAACTTGAGAGTGCATGACAAGAAATGATTGGCTGAGAATCATGTGATTCCTCACTTGACTCCCTATCCTCCTCTAATATGGGTTCCTCCTCTTCTTCCTCACTTGGACCTTCAATATAGAACAATTTCTTTTCACTACATTTATGTCCTCGACTGTATTTGCTATCACAATTGAAACACAACCCTTTTGCTCTTTTCTCCTCAATTTGCTGTGGAGTCAACCTAGTAGGTTGAAGAAGAGAAGGTGTTGAATATCCTTTCTCTCTTATCATATTAGCCCCTTGCTTTCTAGGAATCAAATATTTCTCCTCTACCCTGTGTGCCAAGATAAAAGACTCATTTACTGAGCTAGGACTAAACATACGTACCTCATGTTGAATGTAATACTTGAGACCACCCAAGAATAAATCATTCAAGTTCTCCTCTGTAATTGTATCCACTCTTAATGATAGATTTTGGAATTTTTGAATATAATCCTTAACTGATCCTGTTTGTTGAAGTTTAGCAAGCTGGCTGAAGAAGTTGTCTGTCACACTATTGCTATATTGTGCTTGGAGTTCTTCTATAAAAATTGACCATGAGACAGTGAGACCCTTTTTTCTCTGATGAGTACAAAGCCAACGATACCAAATGAATTGATCTGGTTCTAGATATAGGGAAGCCATCGTGACCTTTTATCCATATGGGATTTGATGTACTTCAAAAAAATTCTCCATTTGGTTAATCCATGTTAGAGGATCCTTACCATCAAACTTGCGCATATCCACCTTAGGAAAGAAATTCCTAGATCCCATAGGAGTATTAAAATTTGTGTCATTATTAGCCGACTTGAAGGTTTCACCTTGGTTGCTTGAGAACTCCTTTCTTGGTTCATTCATATAGGTGCTGAACATGCTTCGTAGATCTGATATATCTCCTCTTAGGTCACACATATCCCTCTTAATTGATGACACATCTTCTTTGACCTTACTCATTTCCTCATTGGGATTACTATCCTCTATTATTTCCTCATCCTTATCAGAGGATTTCCCCGGTGTGGCAGCATTCTTTTTGCCTCTTGTTGCAGGCCCCGTCATGATGGAAACCAATATTTTTGAAATAAATCACACAAATGAAATGTAAATTTTCTGAAATTTTTATTGTAACTTACTAAGGCCAAGATACCACTTACCCAGAAAAAAATCCACAAAATTAGCAAATTTGCTGCCTTGAGAGCGAATTTGTTGGAAATCCTAATTTTGCAATAAATCGCTTATTTTTGCTTCAATTCCTCTGAAATCGGGACTGTATCTTCTTTAATATGGTCTTCAAAAACCCTTTAAAAATATTTAAAAAATTCGCTAAAATATGAAAGTTATGCTCTTCCCAAAATCGCCTCCAATGTTGAGAAAAATCTTGCCTCTACGGTGCCAAGATCATGCTCTGATACCACTTGTAATGAAACAACTTGCACAATATCTAAGTATAATAGTAAATATGCTGCAAATACTTGATAATAATATGCCACTTCGAGGGGGATACCTCCAATAGTCTTCAATGAGAACACAATACTCAATATGATATGAAATGAGACTCACTACCTCCTATATATACCTATTTATGCCTAGGATATCACCCAGGCTGACTTAGATAGACCTATAGAAGCCTTAGGCCGACCTAAACAACTAAATAAGAATATAATAATGATAATATGACTTAATTAGGAGTTAAGATAGCCACAAGATGACTATTCATAACCCTATGTACACCAATATTAAGGGCGTAGCAAATGGGCACCTTGAAGTCTTCAAAACCACAAGCCTTTCTTGTGAAGGATGAGAAGGCTTCTAGTGGTAAAGAAAAGAAAAAGAACACGCCTAAGAAGAACACACAACAACAATCCACATCCACTTCCATAGAAGAACATAAAAATCCCTCTTCCAAAAGGGAATCATCTAAGAAGGAGAAGCCCAAATGTGCATATTGAACGAAATTAGTGCATGATGAACATCAATGTTATTCAAAATAAATTGATGAGTTAAAGCATCTTGTGAAGAATAATCAAATCAATTTGCTTTCAACTATGTTAGAGGGTTCATCTTCTTCTTCATTTTTAAAGTTAGAGAAACAAAAGGGGCAAGCACTTGTATAGATGCTGATTCTGAGTTAGGGAGATGGATTATTGATTCTGGAGCTTCACATCATATGGATTCATCACACAGTATGTTCTCTCCATTTGAGACTTGTTCATCACCAAACATCTTGATGGTTAATGACACATATATGCATATTTGTGGGAAAGGATGTACTGACATGAATGAAATGTGCATATTTGTGCCTTCATTGTCAACCAATATCCTTTCTATCTACTAGATCACACATGGTGGAGCAAGTAAAAGTGTTGAGTTCACACCAGATTCTATGGTTATTTAGAATTTGCATAGCAAATATATTATTGCAGTTGGGGAAGTAGATCATCAATATCAAGTGCAAACCTTCTCACATTTTGCTTCTATTGTTCCTTTGACTGATGTACACACTCAAGCATCTAGTGTGGACATTTTTAAGAGATTCAATATGGTCATTTGAATCTTGGTGTTCTTTCATTAGCTAAGATTGTAGAGACATGTGCTAACACTCCATCTCCTCCATCATCTCCTATTGCATCTACAAAGTTCAATGTTTCTACATCCATGGTTTCCAGTGATTCAATGTAGTAGGGCATAATCGTCTTCTAGATTCAACTACATGAGATGAGTACTTGATAGACATTACAGGTTTTTTTGGTGAGTCCTGTCTTATAGAGTTGGAGGACTCTATTGAGGACATTCATCTCCTCTTTGATGATAGCTCTTATGGAGTTGCATCATCTTCTTCAAATGTGATGAGGGAATCTTCATACCTATTATGCCCTGCATACCTACCCCACCTTTTTGTCTGTTGTCGTTTTGATTGTTTGAGTGTCTTGTTTTTGATCCTTGGATCGTCTCCTGTTCTTTAGTTTTGCCTTTGGGGGTTTGTTTTGTTTCAAAACTTGCATTTTGAAACCTTTTGTTTTGAGGCCAGAAGTTCATTTACTTCTGGACTTTCAGGTTCTTGGGCCCCTTTCAACTTCGGGACTCCGTTCTACTTTGTCCAATTGGGACCTCGTGTCCCAATTGGTCTTTTGACCCCAATTGTTTTTGAGGTCCTTTGGACTCTAAGCCCAAATTTCCATCTTGTCCATGTGTTCCCACGACACATTGACTCTCTGGGACCTCAGGTCCTGATCGGCCTTTTGGTCACCTTGGACTCTAAGTCCAAAGTTCCTTTGTGACCCCGTATCCCCGACCACCTACCACATTAATGGGGGTTCTTTTTTATTAAAGTGCAAAATATAAAGGTTTAATCACCATGTAAACACCCCATTTTGCACTCAATTGTGAATTATTCAAAGCCCTAGAGTAAACTATTGTGTATTGAGGACAATTGTTGCTAGTCGAGGATTGATTGGGAGTGATTTACTGGTGCGTACATGTGTGCGGGTGGTGGTATCTTCCATGTCTACCTTCTTCCCGTGTCTTTTGGCGAGGTAGGGTTTCCTTCCTCGCTTCGTGTTTGTTCAGGTTTTTGTTTTTCTAGGGTTTTGTTTTCTAGGTTTTGTTTTTGTATTCTTTACTGTTTGTTTAGGGGTTAGTTTTAGTGTTTTTGTAGTGTAGTTTTAGGGTTTTATTCATGTATTGTTTGATTTATAGTTTACGTTTTATTAGCATTAGGTTTTTTTTTGAAATAAATGGATTCAATTTTTTTTGTTCATCTTCAACCAGCCGGGCCTTTTGAAAGTTGGAAAATTCAAATCATCATGTTCATGCATTGGGCCTCGAGGGAAAAGTAGGCAAAGTGGACTAAGTTATAAGATCCTTTCAAGACCTCAAGCCCCAATTGGTTCTTTGGCCCTAGCATAGAACTCAAAGCCTAAATCCAAATTTGGTCCTGCCTCCTGCAAAAAAATATTAAAAGTATAAGTTATAAAAGCCAATCAGAACCTTGAGTCCCGATTAGCACTTCGACCCTTAAACTTTAAAAGTCCAAAATCTGAAATTAGTCCCATCTTCTGCAGGAAAGACTTAAGGAGTTTTACAAGTCATGAAACCTTTCAGGACTTCGGACCTAAAAGCTTGAGAGGCTAAAAACTAAAATTATTTCTGCACCCCGCAAAGTGTGTAAAAACACTAAGTCATGAAACCTTTCAGGACTTCGGGCCTTGAAAGCTCTTTTGGACCTAAACTTCAAAGTGCCTAAAACCAAGTTTGTTCCCGCACCTTGCCAATGAATGTGATAACCTTTCGGGACCTCAGGCCCCGAAAGGTCTTTTTGGACCAAAAACTTGATGAACCCAAAGATCAAGATCCTCCCGATGTCCCACTCCCCGTGACATCCAAAGACTTAAAAACCTAGCATAAAGACCTGATCAGGACTTCAGGTCTAGATCAACCTTTTGGCCCTTTGAGTCATTTAAGCCTAAGAACCAAATTTCTTCCATCGACCCACTAAGCCGAGTAGGACTGTGGGCCTCGAGTCCACCATTGGACCAAGGTTAAAAAATCCAAAATGGTCCCACGATCCCGCCAAAACATAGGAATACTCGAAATGCTTAAAATTTAATGTTCTTTTCAAATTTTCTTAGATTTTTATATATCCCTTTTGCTTTTTTTAGGTCAATTAAATTTCTGAGGGTGAGACATTAACCTACCAAAGTGAGGAAACCTTATCAAATTCAAATAAGTCTTTTGAAGAAACTAAACAAGAAACAATAGGTGAAGGATTAGAACAAAAACTCAAGAGGCAACAAAGGTAAAGAGTGAAGAAGGAACAACCAATAATAATGAAATACCAATTTCAAGGGGTTCCTAAAGAATCAAAGTTTAATAGTGGGCTTATGGACATAACTGACATAGAGCTAGGGCATCTAGATCTGGAAGAATTCAAACATGATACATTTGGGGAAGATGTTACCCCTAAAGCAAAGAAAATTGCATAATCTAGATTAGGACATGTAGCTAGTTTTCTATTAGCTGTTCAATGTCTGGAACTTATCCTCACTATGGCCCACCATTATAATCTAGAGGAAAGGAAATGTTTTGATTCAAGCAGGAACCTGTTGCTAGATATTATAGCTCCAATGATCATATTAGTCTTTGACATACCAGTATATAGGGAGGCCAGTTTACTGACCATTGCCGAATCTACCAAACAATATAGTTTGGATGTTAATGGAAATAAGGGATATTTGAATAGGCATTGGTTATCTAATCTCAAGAAGTTTGTTTCTAAGATACCTAGCAGGTTGACAAGGGTAGATTTTAAAGGAGAAATTGGTGACATCATTACCCTGATTAGCAGAGAAGAATCCAGGACATACGAGACTTGGATGATCCAGTTTATCTACTTTACCATCAAAAGGGAGACTCGTCTAGATTGGGAAACTATGGTGTCAGAAACCTTACATGCACAACTCTTGTCAATTGTAAATACTAGAAAGTTTTATATGACATCTTATATCATTTGGTTAGTTGCAAGAGTTGGAAACTTTCAAGGATTAACTGTTGTGAGTAGAAGAGGAGAAGGCCCTGGGGAAAATAAAATTTGGGATTTCTATCCCCAATTAGAATTGAAGGAGGCAGAGAAGCACTTCAAAAGAGTCAATGATGCATTCTTATATACAATCATTTTACAGTTGACAGGTGATCCAACTTGGAGAATGTCAGAAAAAGCCATGGATTTGATTAAACCCTGGGGACAATGGTTTATTCAATTTCTCAGATCCACTTACATCAAAATTGTAGTATTCAAGAGATCATTATTTCTCCTTCCAAGGCATTGCAGTGATAGAATCATTCTGATGGAATTTTCTCGACATATCAATGAGGTGTATTTGAAGTTATTTGGAGAGCATAAATCAGGGGTAAAGTATCCTTTTGAACTAGGATTTTATGAATGCCCCTCAATTGTGGTAGCTAAAACAACATCAAAAGAGATAAACACTCTTAACTTGAAAACTTATGAGGCTAGGGAAGATTTTGATCCTGTAGGTAAACTCAACCAATTAGTTCCTACAATGGATTTTAAACACAAACATTCTCTTGAAGATTTTTGGGGGCCAATTGTAAAGATGATTTTGATGTGAGGAAGAAACAATATACTAGGCTCATTGCTTTCCAAATGAGTGAATTTGGCTTGAGAGATGATATACCAGAGGAATTTTCTGATGATGGTGTTGTTTTAGATTTTGTGTATCATTTAGACACTATTGATAAGAAAGAGTAAGAACCAATTAACTAGTCATTAAAAGAAGAGAATTCCATAAGGGAGTTCAGTGCCAATGTGATTGAAAGAAGCATGACTTGGTTAAATATAAGGCTTCGTAACTTTGTGTCACCTACTCTCCAAAACAATAAAAGAAGAAAAGATGAACCTTCGTCTTTAGGGTCATAGGCATCCAAAAGACAGAAAACACAGGGGAAGCCTTCAAAATCTACAAAAAATGGGTTTTCAATTGATATTGCTTCTCTGGAGGTTGTGTTGAGGGTAGTCAAAGAGAAGTTTGATGAGACTTCCATCACATATAAGGAAGGGGTTGTAGGAATAACATCTAAGATAGGGGCTAAGCCTTTGGCTCAAGTTATTCCCCTAAGAGAGTTAATTAGCCAACACTCAGATGTAGGAGAGCAAGTGGTAGGGATAGAAAAGTCACAGGGAACATTTGGTACTGTTGTAACTCCATCCTCTGCTCATCAAGTTTTAGAACATATGCTTGAAGAGAAAACTTAGGAAGTGACTAAGGGAAAATACAGTTTTGAGAAAGAAGAAGGTGATTAAGAAGGAGAGGAATAAAGTGAGAAAGTTCAGAATATAGCAGAAAATGTTCCATTTGAACAAGAGGGAGAAGATTTTTAAGAAGAACATGTGTTGACAATTGAAGAACAACAAGAATTGATAAAAAATGAGGATATGAAGGGAAAGTTTGATGTTTCTTCTGAAAGTACTAACTTTTCAAAGGATACAAAAGATCAATTCCATGGAGATCAAAAGAAGCAACAGGAGACCAAAGTGGAGAAAGAATCTGATGAACAACAACAAAGTGCACAAAATCCAATTGATCAATCTCTATGACATGTTCCTACATTACCCTCTTGGTTGAATCTGAATTTGGAGAAAAGGAAACAAGTGGTCATTAAGCCTTTAAGTTTCGAGGACATTATGGTAGAAATTGAAAAGGAAAAATTGAGGAAGAAGCCAAGAACTCTATCAGCCTTCTAAACAAACAATCAAGGGGAAAGGATTGTGGAGATTGCTACTCCTACAACTGATAAGGATGATCGGGAGCTATTGGTTGATGATTACCAAATCACGAGAGTGAATTTGGGTAAACAAACTCATGTTGAAGAGATAATTTCATTTGACTCTGCTTACAATAGAGTAAAATCAAGAATGCAGAAGGATAAGTAGATGAAAGATGGTCTGAAGCTGCAACTAAGTCAAATGAAATCATTTATCAAAGGTCTTCTAGACCCTATCTCAGAACAGTCAGTTGTGGTGGATATTCCAGTGTTGATGACCAAACAAGAAGTTGATGCTCTATAGGTGATGAAAGAAAAGTCATTTATGTTTTAGGAATAAAAAGAGGTGGGTTGATTTCAAGGGTTTATGCAGAATTTGTTGTTATATGGAGCCTAATCAGACTCGGAGGTTAAATTTTCCCCACTTTTATTGGCGTGGTTTCCCCCTAAATCACTTAGTGGGGGAATCGAAAGGGGGATGGAGCCCCTCTTGCAGGGCCCAGGGGGATGACCCCTAGCGAGGGCCTGGGGGCAATGCCCCAGCGGGTGCCCGGGAGCAGCGCCCCCGAAGAAAAAATTGCTTATTATTTTATAAAGGCGTTGGGAAATATTTTTCTATTGGCTGAAATAAAAAAAACCTATTCTGTAACCGACATAAGTCTTGATAAAAATGGGTAAGGGGTAGGGTTTCTGTTGATATTGTATTGTAGCATTTGCAACGTTATTGAGTTGCAAGGATTGTTGGTTGTAATCAGTTCAATTGCTAGATAATAATATTGGACTCTCTATTGGTGGATGTAGCCCAATTTTGGGTGAACCACGTTAAAAAATTATCTCTCGCTGTTATTATTTCTGTGTATTTTCATTCCTTTGTTTAATCTTTATTTACATTTAATTGATATCTTCTGCATGCAATTCCTAACAAGTGGTATTAGAGTGGGTTGTGTTCGATTATCGTCTGCAGGAAGGTCTCACGGTTGAGTGGGAGTCTCATGGTTAAGTGGGAGCAATGGCGGACGAGGGTAAATTGAAGGTAGATAAATTCAATGGGTAGAACTATCAGTTATGGAAGATGCAGATGGAGGATTATCTCTATCAGAAGGATTTATGGAGGCTATTGGAAGGAATAGCCAAGAAACTGACAACAATGACTGATGAGGATTAGGTACTTCTGGACAAAAAGGCACTAGGAACCATTCGGTTGTGCCCGACACCATCTGTGGCGTTCAATATAACATAAGTGAAGACAACAAATGAACTGATGAAAGATTTGGCTAAATTGTATGAAAAACCCTCAGCCTCAAATAAAGTATTTCTCATGAAGCATTTGTTTAATCTAAAAATGATTGAAGGTGGATTTGTGACAGATCATTTAAATGAGTTTAATACGATTACAAGTTAGTTAACTTCTGTAAAAGCGAAATTTGATGAAGAGGTGAGGGCTCTCTTGGTTTTATGTTCTTTGCCAGAAAGTTGGAATAGCTTGGTAATGGCTGTAAGTAACTCTGTCTCTGGTTCAAATACTTTGAAATTTGATGATGTTGTTGGTGTTATCCTTAGCGAGGAAATGCGATGGAAAATCTCTGGTGGATCCACATCATGTAGTGTTTTGAATACAAAAAGCATGGGCAGATCAAAGGAGAGAGGAAAATGTTATGGAGGTCATGAGGAAAATCAAAGGACAAGAGGTCCCAATCCAGAGGACGGAAGGATTGCTGGTACTGTGGGAAACTGGGTCATCTGAAGAAAGATTGTTGGTCTTGGAAGAATAAAGGAGACAGACAAGAAGGCAATAAGGAGGAAAATGTGGTAAGTAATAAATCTGAAGATGATGCTTTGATTATTTCCCTAGATAATGTTGATGATTCATGGGTTTTAGATTCAGGGGCCTCATTTCATGCTACGCCCCATAGAAGTTATTTTCTTGATTATGTCCAAGGGGATTTTGGGCTGGTTTATTTGGGAGATAACAAACCCTGTCAGATTGTTGGAAAGCGAAGAATCAAGATTAAGTTGCAGAATGGGAATCATTGGCTACTACAAGAGGTAAGGCACATTCCAAGGCTGAGTAGGAATCCAATTTCAGCAGGGCAGCTAGGTGATGAAGGTTGCATTGTTACATTTACTGATAAAAATTGGAAGGTTTCAAGAGGTACCTTAATAGTAGCAAAAGGTGTGAAAGTAGGCACCTTATATATTTGTATAGGTCATACCATTCCTTCTACTTTAGTTGTTGCAAAGAAAAATCAAACAGGTTCAGGAAGAGTTGTTGCGGGTTAGCATGAAGAGACTGAAACAAATGTTGCAAGTTCTAAGACAACACTATGGCATAACAAACTTGGGCAAATGAAAAATGTATGAAGGTACTTCATTCCAAGAAAGTTTTATTAGGTTTGAAATGTATTAATATGGATTTCTGTGAAAGTTGTGTGTATGGAAAATAAAAGAGAGTTAGTTTTCTCAAGGATGGGAAGCGAAAAAAAGATGAAAAGTTGGAGCTTTTGCTTACAGATGTATGGGGACCAACCCAGGTATCTTCTCTCAGTGGCTCTCGGTATTATGTTACATTCATAGATGAAGCAACTAGGAAGGTTTGGATTTATTTCATTAGGTAAAAATTTGATGTATTTGAAACATTTAAGAAATGGAGAAGCTTGATTGAGAATGAGACGGGTAAGAGATTAAAATGTCTCAGATCTGATAATGGTGGTGAGTATTGTAGCAAAGATTTTGAGGATTATTGTTTCTTTAATAGAATTCGTAGGCAGAAAATGGTTCCAGGGACTCCATAGGAGAATGGAGTGGCTAAGTGCATGAATAGGACAATAATGGAGCGTGCAAGGAGCATGAGATTGCATGTTGGACTACCTTTAAATATGTGGGCAGAGGCTGTCAACACCGCTGTATATTTAATTAACAGAGGTCCTTCAATTCCTTTGGGTTGTGGTATTCTAGAGGAAGCATGGATAGGTAAGAAGGTGAGTTATTCTTTTCTCAAAACCTTCTGATGTGAAGCATTTGTACATGTAGATTCTGAAAATAGAACCAAGATGGATGCAAAATAAAAAAAGTGTATCTTCATTAGATATGACATTAATGAATTTGGTTATAGGCTTTGGGATGTTAAAAATCTAAAAATTGTGAGAAGCAGGGATGTTGTATTCAATGAGAAGGTGTTGTACAAAGATCACTTGCAACAACATGAGAAGAAAGAAAAGGATTATGTGGTACTGAATGATACTCCAGATAGTGATGTTCTAGTGGTTCCTCATGCTCCGCAACAACAACAAGAAATACCACAAAATCTAGTGAATGTTAGACGGTCAACAAGGCTAAGTAGACCTCCTGAAAGATTTTCTCCCTCTTTGTATTCTATTTTGTTAACAGATGCTGGTGAATCGGAAGGGTATGATGAAGCTATGTAGGTGGATACAAAAGTTCAGTGGGAGCTTGCAATGAAAGAAGAAATGGACAGCTTGCTGAAAAATTAGACCTGGAAATTATGTAAGTTGCCTACAGGTAGAAAGGATTTACCAAACAAATGGGTTTATAGGCTGAAAGAGGAAGATGGAGGTAAGAAAATATTTAAAGACAAGTTAGTTGTAAAATGATTTGCATAGAAAAAGGGCATTGATTTTGATGACATTTTTTCTCTGGTTGTTAAGATGACTTCTATTCGTACTATTTTAAGTATTGTGGTTGCCGAAGATTTGCATTTGGAACAGCTAGATGTGAAAAATACCTTTCTCCATGGTGATCTGGAGGAGGAGATATATATGGAACAACCCCAAGGATTTGAGATCAAAGGTAAGGAGAAACTAGTGTGCAGATTGAAGAAGAGATTATATGGCTTAAAACAAGCACCTCGACAATGGTACTTGAAATTTAATAGTTTTATGGCTGAGCAAGGCTACAACCGGTGTAATTCTAACCATTGTGTTTATTTTAAGAGGTTGGATAATGACATCTACATTATTTTATGTTTATATGTTGATGACATGCTTGTAGCAAGGTCTAACATGGATCACATAAGTGAGTTAAAACAATAGTTAGCACAATCATTTGCTATGAAGGATTTGGGGGCAGCAAAACAAATCCTTGGTATGAAAATTTGCAGAGATGGGAAGAACAAAAAATTGACTTTATCTCAAGATGATTATGTTGAAAAGGTGTTGTGGAGATTCCATATGGAGAATGCAAAAGCTATCAGTACACCTTTGCCTAGTCATTTGAAATTGACAAAGGAGATGTGTCCAAAGACACAAGAGGAGGAAGAAAAATGTTGAAGGTACCATATGCTTCAGCTGTAGGAAGCTTAATGTATGCCATGGTATGCATGAGACCGGATATTGCACATGTTGTAGGAGTAATAAGCCGGTATATGAGTAATCCTGGATTGAAGCATTGGAATGCGGTAAAATGGATTCTCAGATATTTGAGAGGTACATCCAATAAACATTTATGTTTTGGGGGCTCTAATACTGATTTAGCAGGCTATGTGGACTCAAATTTGGTAGGGGATATTGATACCAGACAAAGTACTACAGGTTATGTCTTTACTGTAGGTGGGACAACGGTGAGTTGGATCTCTAGGTTGTAAAAGGTGGTTGCTTTATCCACCATGGAGGTAGAGTATGTAGCTGCAATAGAGGCAAGCAAGGAGATGATATGGCTGCAATCTTTCATGGAAGAATTGTGCAAACAATAGGCTAACAATTATTTATTTATGGACAACCAGAGTGGCATACATCTTGCAAAGAATTTTTCCTTACATTCAAAGACCAAACACATACAACTAAGGTACCACTTCATCTAGTCAGTGTTGGATGATGGCCAGTTAAGGTTGAAAAAGATACATACAAATGAAAAATCTAGTGGATATGTTTACGAAGGCAGTGACAAGGGAGAAGCTGAGCTCCTTTTCAGCTTCGGTTGGTCTTCACGACTGAAAACAATAAAATCAGAACAACAGGATCCAAGGTGCTTATTTCCAGTGGGAGCTACAAGTTCAGCGATGTTATGATCAACCTCCAAGTGGGAGATGATATAGTGTGGAGTATGATCAGTCTCCAAGTGGGAGATTGTTGTTATATGGAGCCTAATCAAACTTGGAGGTTAAATTTTCTCCACTTTTATTGGCATGGTTTCCCCCCAAATCATCTAATGGGGGAATCGGAAGGGGGGGCAAATCCCCTCTTGCAGGGCCCGGGGGGATGAACCCCCCAGCGGGGGCCCGAGGGCAATGCCCCTAGTGGGGGCTACTGGGGGCATCACCCTAGAAGCAAAAAATGCCTATTATTTTATAAAGGCATTGGGAGTTATTTTTCTATTGGCCGACATAAAAAACCTTATTTTGTAATAGACATAAGTCTTGATAAAAATGGCTAAGGGTTAGGGTTTCTGTTGATATTGTATTGTAGCATTTACAACGATATTGAGTTGCAAGGATTGCTGGTTGTAATCAGTTTGATTGCTGGATAATAATATTGGACTTTCTGTTGGTGGATGTAGCCTGAGTTTAGGTGAACCATGTTAAAAATTGTCTCTCGCTATTATTATTTCTGTGTATTTTCATTCCTCTATTTAATCTTTATTTGCATTTAATTGGTATCTTCTGCATGCAATTCCTAACAAAATCCTCCTTTCACACCAAACATTCCAAGGGCATATCAACTGAGTTGAATCTCCAATTTGTGCAAGAGGATTCACCTAACAGGTTGGGTTGCCACTTGGGACGCAATGAAAACTTAGATGTTATAAAACAAAGTCTTTCTCTAATGTTTTTAATGCTCTTAAAACCCCAATTTAAGCAAAACAAGTAAATTGACGAATTACGACAAATGCTCTTAAGACAAGGTGAAGGGCAGAGAACCTTAACTCACTATTTTTCAAAGTTTGAAAGGCAGAAAAGTTGGGGACACTGGTGCTAGCGCCTAAGTCCAAGGTACCTATTTATTTGTAGAATCCTGATCTTTTTTTGACACTGATCCTCACTATAGCTTCAGTTTCTAGGAATTCAACTACGGAGGATAATGGTGCTAGCGCCCTAGTCCCAGAAAAGCTCCAATGTCTGGCTTCTTTTCAGATCCTGAATCCTTGATGTCTACCAACCTCCTCTGCAACTCCACTCCATCCAGATGTGCCACCTGTAACCTACAATCACAAGGAGTATGGGAGGGGGTTGCGGTATTTAGAGGCTTGCCTCAGTCAAGCCCCAGAGAGACATTCAAGTCTTCTGAACACCGTTGTTAGAGAGTGTGTATCCTGGCGGGATAGAGGCAAAATCCAAATGATAAATGATTCAAACATAAATAAATATCAACTTGAAGTGTAGATCTCACATGAAGGCTCTAAAGTCAAATCTACAATCACAAACACAATAATAATGCTCTGCTCTTCTCTGCAAATATGAATATCTTGAAGGCTTTCAAATCACCAGTATGCATAAAGTTCACAATCATCTTCTAGGTTGCAAATGAAACACTAAACATGCTTATATATGCAACTACACAAATTCCTGCTAAGAATTTCATAATTCAAACTTGAGATGTCAGCCTGGGACCCAAATAACGGTCACAAAACTAACATAAAAGTTTAGGGCAGACCCAAAATAGGGGTGGACTAGGGTGCTAGCATCCAAGTCCACCCCTTTGTTTATGTTCTGAGATCATTAAATTAGCACCCCCTAGATCCTATTTGTCACAAGACCTAAGGGTTTTCTTGTCAAGAGTCCAAATTAACATGCCAGATGCTCTAAATGCATTCTAAAGACCCAGGAGCTAAACCTTAAGAGGGAGAAGCCCCCAAGGGGATATTTTCTGACATAACATTTAGCCCCCACTTTAATGTAGGTATAAACGCAAGGCCAATACATGCATTAAAGTAAGGTCAACAAGCACAACAAACATGCCAAGCATGGTGAAGACATGCCAAACATGATGAGTACAATAACAGACACACAAAACACAGAGAAGATAGTTATAGTCACACAAAACATGGAGAAGATAGCCTTGAAGACACAACGAATACAATGATTATTTCTTTTTCATTTTCTCATATATATATGAATGCAAATACATGGAAAGTAACAATGCAACATACAACCCCAAAGGAAAAACATGCCATACAAAACCTCAAGTTTAAGTGGAGCATGTCGCTACACATACATGAGAGGGGAAAGCACGCCATACAAAGCCCAAGTGGGGATTAGCCACAGAAGGGGGAAAACACACGGAAGACACATGGAAGACATGGAGAAAACATGGAAAACAAGGTGATGGAAGGAACTTATTGCTAGCCCCCCCCCATCTTAGGCACATTACAGGCACACACTGACAATTGGGCTTCGCCACAACAATCGCTGAAGACACGCTTAAGGGTTAGGATAGTCTCAGATCCACTCCCCGCCTCCGCAAAGGACTTTTGAAAATGCAACACCACCTGCATCACGAAGACACCTTATAGTGAAAAGGTAGCATGTGCTCAAAGCATACAACCCCACCTGCATAATGGAGATGCCTTACGGTGAAAAGGAGGTATGTGCTCAAAGTATACAACCCCACCTGCATCACGGAGATGCCTTACAGTGAAAAGGAGGTATACACAATAGATTTCAAGATGTTCAAACACACTTTACTATCATCTAAATGAGAGAGCTTACCTTATATATGCCCCCGCCAAAGGTGGTTGATATCATGTACCGATATCAAGCACGTTAAGGTAGGAAGAAAATATACAAGGGAACACAAGCTCTCACAAAGCCCATGCCCTTCGGAGGTGACATGTACTTTAAGATCACCAAATGTTCCCACAAACACACAATTCCCTGCAAGAAAAGGTGTTAGTATCTATATAATCATGATAAAAAATAATGCATATGATCATTCATATAGAAAACTGAGGAAAGTAAGATCCAGGATAGACAAAGTTCACGGTGTTAGGACTGGAAAAATTCACATTTTCACTAGCCACCACTCACTTATCCCCCACATACCATAATAATTTGCCACACTTTGATTTTATGATCAACACTAATTATCAAAATTTGTGTGACAAGATCCATGTTATAGCCCATGATGACTGATGATTCCATGAATATGGCCTTTGAGATAAGTATTTCCTTGACCATAGTTGAGCAAAATGAGCAATTGATCCCTATCGGCAAGATCATGTGCATGTCTTTTCGATCAAAAAACTATATCTCTCTATTTAAACATTTAATACATATCGGGAAGGCATGAAGGAAGTCTCAGCGATCAAAGGTTTCAAAAGGGTAACAAGTGCACATAATCGAGAAGATATTACATAATGTTTCACCGATAAAAACTCATAGGCAAAAGAAAGGAAGTCAAAATGAAAATATCAACTTATGCCGATTTCAGAAGTCATACCAATGGACACAAGTTTGGAAAGAGATATATGTCCTCATTGATAAGTCAAGACACTAGTTGTATCGGAGTGACATATATCATCAGAATGGGTTTTTTATATCTTCCTGACTATACGAGTCACTCCGATGAGAAAGAATTGAAAAGTTCAGCGAGAGTCCCACCGATGTACCCCAATGAAAAAAAGATATAAAAGAAACATATCAGGGAGACTTAATACATTGGAAGATCATCTTATTTTCTTACCAATGGCATTTGTCAGCCCAATGACTACAAAATGATTACTATTTGTTAGGAAAACACTCGCCGATGTTCAAAAGGAGTTCCAATGGTCCAGACCACCCCGATATCAGGGTAAAATTCATAATGTCTCCTCGAAATATAAAAAAATTGAAATACAAGAAAAAAGGGGATTTGTGCAAGGTTGATGAGAGTATCAAGAAGTCTTCCCTTAGTTGAATCAAAGAACTAAAGGGACATTTCGCATCAGAAAGACATTAACCTAGTCTTGGCGATCAGTTATGAACATATAAACAAAGATGGCGCCAAATTGAGCATACAGATCGACATGAGATTAGATGAGTCTCACCGATATGATCATATGACATCGCTCTGACATTTTGAAATTCAAAAAACCCGCTGCATTCATTTCCAGTAGCAGACAATAATGGCCGCATGAACATACCTCAAAATGGACATTTTTGATTGAAATACAATTAAACCGATAGGAATGTTTAGAGGTTGCAACGAAGCAAGGTGGGAGACTAAGCAAGAGCTAAGGAATTCATTAATGCTTCCAAGGAAGGAGTGCCTGCATTGTTCAGTGGTAACAAAAATCTGAAAAGTCAACAAGAGTGGACCAAGGGATGCCAACTGATCCTACAGAAAGCATTGGAGGCAGCTAAAAGTGAAGATCCAACATTAGAAGAGGCTTGTGTATGCATGGAGAAGATGATTACCATGGAGTTTTCTTCAAAGAATGCTGTGGAGTGTGCCGATACCCATTTAAGTCAAAAATACTTGGATCATGTTACTCAAACCCATTTATGGCTCATTAGAGCTTAGTGATAATTTGTAATTGTTAATTAAAATTCCAAAAGATGCTTATGAAGAGGTGCATCCTCTTCATAATATTGCTATATAAGTCAGAGAAGTAGGAGTTAGATGAGGATCATTTTCCATTTTTCATACATTAGGGGAAGCATTAGTAAGAAGATAGATTGCATCCATCCCACTCATCCACTTTCATATTTCAAAGACTTATGTATTTACTATATATTATCTGAACAATATAATGGAGCATATTGAGCTTACACGGTGATCTATTTCAGTGTTCAACTATTGTGTTGATTTACATGCTTATATGCTGCTGTGTTGTCTCCATAGTGGTTCTTTTAAATTATTTAGATTTATATAATTTGTCACAACACATTTGCTATTGGTGTGTGGTTATTCTGATTGGTTTCTGGTTGGAGAGAATTAAATATCCTTTCAAGTAATTCATTTTGACTGGTTCCTGCTAAGGATTAAAATCCTTTTGAAATAATTATTGTGATTGGTTTCCCTCAAGCTAAGAATTAAATTCCTTTCATAAGATCACAACAATTCAAAGGAATATCATTGGGATAATTAAAGAAGAGCACAGTAACTTACAGATCTGCACGTTTGCATAAGGTGCAAACATTCCAAGTGCCCAACAAGTTAGAGTTAAGCTGTAAAGTAGACCTACCAATCCTCCACATCTATCTCCATACACATAACCATTATTCATTGACTCCATCCACCCAATAGATTAGGCACTGATCAATCTTAGAGAATTTTATACAAATCTAATCCACATTCTTGATACATCAAACATTTTCATTAGGACTTGGTTAGTAAGCTTTGCAATTATCTCACATTTGTGTGTCATAGTGAGTAGAATTGCCTAAATTAGAATCCATTTAGAATTCCAAATCTACTTTATCATTTAGGTGCACCCACCTAGGCCTGGTAGAACCTAAAGAGTAGGGGGTTTCTAGTTGCACAAACCTTGTCTTGTTGACCAAAAATGTATCAAGAGATTGCCATCCTCTTGTGGTCTAAAACCTACATTTTTGAGATCCAACAAATTGGCGACTCTGCTGGGGAGTAATTCATAATCTTGGAGTCAATACATTTTTTCAACATAAATTGGTAACTCTGTTGGCAAGGACTCAGAAAGATAAAATCATTCCTCTTTTAAACAAGAGGTGGTGACTCTAAAAACAAACTTAATGAAAAATACAAAAATATCTTGTAAGAATACCATTCGCAGTCAAAATGAATATGCCAGAAGAAGAGGAACTACTGGAGTTGTTAAGGGAAGAGAAAAGACTGATTCAAAAAATACAGCGATTAGAATCCAAACATGCTTCAAATTCATCACAATGTATATCAACATCTAATGAGGATGGGTATAGTGATCCTTTGAACTCACAAGTGTCTCATGATTCAGGCAATGGATATAGTGCATACCATACTCAGCAAGACATTTTCACACCACAAGCCTCAAATCATATATATGATTATCCTGTCCCCCCTGGTAAAAGATTAGTGGGCTACAAAGATTATGAATACTATTAGCATGCCGGGTACTATCAATGTCAAACCCTCCATCAAAATAATCAGCCATATCCACAAACAAGAGGGTTTGTCTGAGACATTGATAAACCATTTAATTTTAGTAATATCCTAGGCTACTCGAATTGCTATCCTGTTGAGTTCATAAAATATATGCCTACATTTCATGGAGAAATACATGAATCGGCTCGAAGGCATATACAACTATTTTGGGATTTTATTGAGAACTTTCATATTTATCTAGAAGATGTCATTATGAAATGTTTTGCAAGATCATTGATGGATCATGTAAGAGATTGGTGTATCAGCTTACCCAGGCAAAGTGTATCCTCATGGGAAGATTTCAAAAGGCTATTCCTAAGCCAATTTGATTACTGTTATGAAGATCCTACACCAGTTCTGGAGCCTCAGCATATTACAATGAACAATGAAATGGAATATAATGTATTAGAAGGAGAGAGCATTCTTCAAAATGTAAATTCTCTTGTTGTCCCAGCCCACCCACCTCCATACCTAGATCAACAATTTGAGGAGGAAGAAGATGAGTATCTACATATTCAGGAAAGAGGACAAACTCTCAGTGAAGAAGAAGTGTGCACATCTGAAAATGATTTTTAGATCTGTTCAAATCCATTGTATAATGACATGACAGAAGAAGATCAAATAACAATTTGCCAAGGTATGCTAGAACAAGAAGTTCATATGTTCTCAAATCCATGCTATCATGAGGATGAAACATTTTTAGATAATCAGGGTGATATGTCAGCTTGTGAAAGAAATGATTATTTTGATGAAACAATTATATCTAATTATAATGAACTTGTGTATTATGGTGATGGTGAAAAGGGTGAAATCAACAATGTGATGGATGAAGAAACATGCTCACTCAATAGTGAGCAAATTTCAAATCTACTCACGATGGAATATCAGAGGTATACACATGGGAATGATTTGGAAGTTTCATGTCCAACATACATTTTCTTTGACAGTGAAAGCACTTTTGTGACAATGATGAGAAAACTCTTGAAGCTAATCAAGATTCTATGCCTATCCCTAATCAAAAGGAGATATATTCCTTAGACCCATGTGTGAAGCATTCAGATAATGGAGTGAGCAGCATGAATGTGTCTAGTTGTTTTTCCTCCCATACACCTGGAATTCCTTTTTTCAGTTTGCATCAATGGCCATGTGATGGTTCTAGAATTTCTATACATACTTATGATGAAGAAAACAATAAGTATTCTCATTTTTTAGATCAGCTAGGAGGTCAATCTACAATGCATGACAAAGAGAATAATAATGAAAAATGTTGCATTAAAGGGGGGATACTCTTTATGTGGCAAAAATGTATCACATGATAAGATTTTACTGATTATGCCTGATCTTCAGATGAATGATACTAAAGAATATACCAACATCATTAAACATAATAAATTGATGAAAGGTGTGAACATATTCGATCAAACAAACCTCAATGATATTTTCAGATTGCTTTAATTATAGCGTGATGAGAACCATGTGTATGACAGAGGTAGATAAGGGTTTTTCTTTTCTGGTGGCCTTTTGCCATCAGTCATGGTGTGGTTTTTTCAAAACCATATCAGTTTAGGGCAGAAATAACATTTGAACTCTATTGCCCAATGGGGTTGGCACTGGTCTGCTTCCCCAAAGACCTGGATTCTTGCTATACCCACAAGGAGTATGCATCCCCAATCAGAGCCACTGTTAGGACTGGAAAAATTCACATTTTTCACTAGCCACCACTCACTTATCCCCCACATACCATAATAATTTTCCACACTTTGATTTTATGATCAACACTAATTATCAAAATTTGTGTGACAAGATCCATGTTATAGCCCATGATGACTGATGATTCCATGAATATGGCCTTTGAGATAAGCATTTCCCTGACCATAGTTGAGCAAAATGAGCAATTGATCCTTATCAGCAAGATCATGTGCATGCCTTTCCAATCAAAAAACTATAGCTCTCTATTTGAACATTTAATACATATCGGGAAGACATGAAGGAAGTCTCAGCGATCAAAGGTTTCAAAAGGGTAACAAGTGCACATAATCGGAAAGACATTACATAATGTTTCACCGATAAAAACTCATCGGCAAAAGAAAGGAAGTCAGAATGAAAATATCAAATTGCGACGATCTCAAAAGTCATACCGATGGACACAAGTTTGGCAAGAGATAATATGTACTCTCACTAATAAGTCGAGGCACAAGTTGTATCAAAGTGACATATATCATCGGAATGGGGTTTTTATATCTTCCTGACTATACAAGTCACTCTGGTGAGAAAGAACTGAAAAGTTTGGCAAGAGTCCCACCGATGTACCCTAATGAACAAAATATATAAAAGAAACATATCAGAGAGACTTAATACATCGGAAGATCATCTTGTTTTCTTACCGATTGCATTTGTCAGCCCGATGACTACAAAATGATTACTATTCATCAGAAAAACACTTGCCGATGTTGAAAAGGAGTTCCAATGGTCCGGACCACCCCGATATCGGGGTAAAATTCATAATGTCTCCCTGAAATATAAAAAAATTGCAATACAAGAAAAAAGGGGATTTGTGCAAGGTCGATGAGAGTATCAAGAAGTCTTCCCGATCGAATCAAAGAACTAAAGGGACACTTCGCATCAGAAAGACATTAACCTAGTCCTGGCGATCAGTTATGAACATATAAACAAAGATGGCGCCAAATTAAGCGTAGAGATTGACATGAGATTAGATGAGTCTCACCGATATGATTATATGACATCGCTCTGACATTTTGAAATTCAAAAAATCCGCTGCATTCATTTCTAGTAGCAGACATTAATGGCCGCATGAACATACCTCAAAATGGACATTTTTTATTGAAATACAATTAAACTGAAAGGAATGTTCAGAGGCTGCAACGAAGCAAGGGCTAAGGAATTCATTAATGCTTCCAAGGAAGGAGTTATTACATTGTTTAGTGGTAACAAAAATCTGAAAAGTCAGCAAGAATGGACAAAGGAATGCCAACTAATCCTACAAAAAGCATTGGAGGCAGCTAAAAGTGAAGATCCAACATTGGAAGAGGCCTGTGTATGCATGGAGAAGATGATTACCATGGAGTTTGCTGCAAAGAATGTTGTGGAGTGTGATGATACCCATTTAAGTCAAAAATACTTGGATCATGTTACTCAAACCCATTTATGGCTCATTAGAGCTTAGTGATAATTTGCAATTGTTAATTAAAATTCCAAAAGACGCTTATGAAGAGGTGCATCCTCTTCATAATATTGCTATATAAGTCAGAGAAGTAGGAGTTAGATGAGGATCATTTTCCATTTTTCATACATTAGGGGAGGCATTAGTAAGAAGATAGATTGCATCCATCCCACTCATCCACTTTCATATTTCAAAGACTTATGCATTTACTATATATTATCTGAAACAATATAATGGAGCAGATTGATCTTACATGGTGATCTATTTTAGTGTTCAAATGTTGTGTTGATTTACATGCTTATATTTTGCTTTGTTGTCTCCATGGTGATTCTTTTAAATTATTTAGATTTATATAATTTGTCACAACACATTTGCTATTGGTGTGTGGTTATTCTGATTGGTTTCTAGTTGGAGAGAATTAAATATCCTTTCAAGTAATTCATTTTGATTGGTTCTTGCTAAGGATTAAAATCCTTTTGAAATAATTATTGTGATTGGTTTCCCTCAAGCTAAGAATTAAATTCCTTTCATAAGATCATAGTAATTTAGAGGAATATCACTGGGATAATTAAAGAAGATCACAATAACTTACAGATCTGCACGTTTGCATAAGGTGCAAACATTCCAAGTGCCCAACAAGTTAGAGTTAAGTTGTAAAGTAGACCTACCAATCCTCCACATTTGTCTCCATACACATAACCATTATTCATCAACTCCATCCACCCAATAGATTAGGCACTGATCAATCTTAGAGCATTTTATACAAATCTAATCCACATTATTGATACATCAAACATTTTCATTAGGACTTAGTTAGTAAGCTCTGCAATTATCTCACATTTGTGTGCCATAGTGAGTAGAATTGCCTAAATTAGAATCCATTTAGAATTCCAAATCTACTTTATCATTTAGGTGCACCTGCCTAGGCCTGGTAGAACCTAAAGGGTAGGGGGTCTCTAGTTGCACAAACCCTGTCTTGTTGACCAAAAACGTATCAAGAGATTGGCATCCTCTTGTGGTCTAAAACCACATTTTTGAGATCCAACACACAGAGCAACAATATTGTTATGTTTTGTAAGTGCGATAAGACAACATCAAGATCACACGGAGTGATTCTACTAGCCAAGCGTCAAATAAAATATAACAACCCCGTCGTCATGTATGGACTAGGTTTATTTTTTAATTACTCACTAAAGGGACACTAGGTCGGCATCAGTATAATATGTTTTTCATCATCCACTAGCTCGGTAGAACCACTAGAAAAAGGGAAACAATAAATCAAGAGGGGAGAAACAAGTGTCTTAGGGATAGTCACGTAGGACGGTGCCCCCAAGTCACCAACCGCAATGCTATGTCCATAAGACACCACACATCAAAGAAAATAAAGGAGAAGCAATACAGAAGAATGATGATACAAATAGAAGAAGGGTCACAAAAGAGGCAGTCTCCCAATATCCTTGACCTTACAAGAGAATCAAGGCTCATCCTAGGAGTCCTGAACAACACGTAACAGATGACAGGGGAAACACAACACAGAAGTAAAGGGTTACAAATACTTACCTGATTCAACCCAATGTTAAGAACATACATATCTAGGATATCTCTCATGTTGTTTTGGTCTTGTTGATATTGCATTAACATTAAGTTTAGGATGACAAGGGGCTTTAGTGGGCTTCATACTCTTGACCACTTTTATGAGTAAGACGAGGTGGCGGAGGGAGCATAGGTTGAAAACATGGAAGGGAGACATGCACATGAGGTGCTTGCTTACTTTGCTTGTTATTACGAGTGTTGTATGCGTAAGCAATCACATTATGGTGTGGTTGTTGAGCACCTTGAACCGTAATCACCGGATTTAAGCAAGAAGGTGCACTAGGTGCCCCCTGCACAACCATCTTAAGAATATTGCTACAAAGTCTATTAATGAATATTGAATTGACATTGTTTTCTTCTTGATTATACCCAACATCTATCCCTAAAGAATTTAAAAGGTTATGTGTTGTATCAGTATTAGAACTATCCATAGTCTTCTCATCTAAGGTTTTTGGACATTCAGCTATAGGAGAAATAGGATAACCTATGGAATCATCATCATCATATTCTTTAGCTATTGTTTTCAAAGTATTAGCAGAAAAAGAATTTTCACTCTCATCTTTCTCATGAGTATACCTAGAGATGAATTTAGTTAAATATTCTAATATCAAAGGATATGCTCCTATGAGTAATGTGAAGCTATTAAAATCATGTGTATAACAAAGTAATTGTAGCTCATATGTAGAACATATAGAAGCATTAATGCTACTTACAGAAGCTATGTGCTCTAGAATATGAGGATTCTCATTAGTGAAATTAGAGAAATTTTCAAAATCTAGGATATACTCATGCAAAGATTTCAAAGATGAATAACATGAAGATGCCATTATTATATGTCTTCTATCAGCAATGTAAAATCAGATTTTAAAAGTTTTTCAAAATATGTGAAAATGAGCTAAAATGTTTGATTTTTCCACTTTTTCCAATGCAAATGAATGAGAGCAAAGGTGTTGTGAAGAGTTTCAAGAGGGAAAGAAAAGTATATGCATAATGACAATCCAATGATGCAAAAGTATTGTCCACAACATGCTTGCAATGCGAATTTAAAGAGTCGCTAAGCCAAAACCTATTGAAAATATGCTAAAATATGCGAATTTTCACAAATTTTTAATGCAAATGAGTAAGAGAAAGGGTGTTCTGAGGAAAATTGTGATGGAAATTAGATTATAACAATAATATCAGTCACTTAATGCAATAAAATCTGTCACAACATGCCTATAGTGCCAATCTAAGTCAAACCCTAGTGAAAATATGGCTAAAATACGCAAATTTTCACAAATTTTCAATGCAAAGGCCTAGTAGAAAGGGTGTTGTATGGAATATGAGGAGGGGAAGTAGATAATAAATTTAATAACAGCTAATTAATGCAGAAAAATCCCTAACAACACGCTTGTAATGTAATTCTCGAGAGATGATAAGGCCAAATCTAGTGAAAATGCAAGGTTTTCAAACCCTAGACATGAAATTTTGCAAGAAGACCACTATGATGCAATACTAAAATTAGAAATAAGTCTTAATGAGTATTTGAAAAAGGTAGTAAAATTTGAAACAAGATTTTGACTACAAACCCTAGCTACTGCAAAACTATGTTTTTATGAAAAATGCACAATTTCAACCAATTTTTAGCATTTTAAGCACGCAAATGCAATACAAGTGAATACTAAATGATGAATTTATGTAATTTAAATCAGATCTGGTGATAATAACATAAATTTATTGAAATTAAATGCCAACTAATTCAAATTATTTGAAAATGTAAGCTAAAAATGCCATTTTGTTTTCAAAATTTTCCAATTTTTTTTTTTTTTTGTAATTTTGTGAATGCAATAAGAGGAATGAATGCAAATATATCAAACAACACTCAGCAAGGTACCAAAAAGTCCAAAAATGCGGGTTCACCAAAATGTTTTAGGAGTAAAAAGAGGTGGGTTGATTTCAAGGGTTTATGTGGAATCCTCCTTTCACACCAAACATTCCAAGGGCATATCAACTGAGTTGAACCTACAATTTGTGCAAGAGGATTCACCTAACAGGTTGGGTTGCCACTTGGGATGCAGCAGAAACTCAGATGTTATCAAACAAAGTCTTCTCTAATGATTTTTAATGCTCTTGTAACCCTAATTTAAGCAAAACAACAAGTAAATTGACAAATTACGACAAATGCTCTTAAGATAAGGTAAAGGGTAGAGAACCTTAACTCACTATTTTCCAAAGTTCAGAAGGCAGAAAAGTTAGGAACACTGGTGTTAGCGCCCAAGTCCAAGGTACCTATTTCTTTGTAGAATCCTAATATCCTTCCAAAACTAATCCTCAATGTAGCTTCAGTTTTCAGGAATTCAACTGCGGAGGACAATGGTGCTAGCACCCTAGTCTCGAAAAAGCTCCAATGTCTGACTTCTTTTCAGATCCTGAATCCTTGATGTCTGCCAACTTCCTCTGCAACTCCACTCTGTCTAGATGCGACACCTTTAACCTACAATCACAAGGAGTATGGGAGGGGGTTGTGGTGTTTAGAGGCTTGCCTCAGTCAAGCCCTGGAGAGACATTCAAGTCTTCAGAACACCATTGTTAGAGAGTGTGTATCCCAGTAGGATAGAGGCAAAATCCAAATGATAAATGATTCAAACATAAATAAATGTCACCTTGAAGTGTAGATCTCACATGAAGGCTCTTCAATTATATTAGAAGACGAAGTCAAATCTGCAATCACAAATACAATAATAATGCTCTACTCTGCAAATATGTATATCTTGAAGGCTTTCAAATCACCAATATGCATAAAGTTCGCAATCATCTTCTAGTTTGCAAATGAAACACTAAACATGCTTATATATGCAACTACACAAATTCCCACTAAGAATTTTGTAATTCAAACTTGAGATGTCAGTCTGGGACCCAAATAACGGTCACAAAACCAACATAAAAGTTTAGGGCAGAGCTAAAATGGGGTTGGACTAGGGCGCTAGTGCCCAATTCCACCCCGTTGTTTCTATTCCATGATCATTAAATTAGCACCCCCTAGGTCCTATTTGTCACAAGACCCAAGGGTTTTCTCATCGAGAGTCCAAATTAACATGCCAAATACTCTAAATGCATTCTAAAGACCCGGGAGCTAAACCTTAAGAGGGAAAAGCCCCCAAGGGGACATTTTCTGACATAACAATTTATAATTGACAAATGGGCATCTAAGTTTTCAAAGGAAGCTTTTAGTATTTTTGATAAGTATTATTTGCATTATGATGAAGCTTGTAGGCTGGAGCAAGAAATAGATACCTTCGTTGAAAATTCCAAGAGCGAGGATGGAAAAATGGAACATGTATTTTGAGGACATTACAACAAATCAGGAGTGTGAATCAAGAAGAACTATTAGAATTTGATATTTTACATGATGAAGATCTCAGTTTTGTCGAGTTGTGTATAAAAGTTACTCAATACAAGATAGAGTAGATAGCTGAATATCGTCCTATGTTGTTGACTTTGCAAAAAGAAATATATGAGTATATTTCTATTTTTGAAACTTTTATTAAGGTAGTTGTTGACTCAAAAGTATATTCACATGACAAGCATAGACTTGAACCTTTGGATAAAATAAAAGAAGTCTTCAAAGAGAAAATGGATGGTTGGTTGAACACTCTAGGTTTTGATGAAGATGTGGTTCACAAATTTGTAGAATCTAAAGCTCGTTTTAAACTAGTAATGGTGGATGCGAGTAAGATGGAAAGAAAATGTGAACATGTCTCAACGTTTTGATACATTTAAATTCAGGACTGAATGGTTGGATGGGCTTGAGGTGGATAGAGTGGATCGACTTTCGTCAAATTTTGCTGAGTATAAAAAGACACAGTCTTCTACAGGAGTGACCAATTCTCATTGAGTCTATTTTTGGACTTGGATAATTTTTGTGTTAAGGAATCTTGTATATCCAAATTTTGTAAGAAATGAACCATTATTTTATAAAGTGGGCCCTATGAAAATTCTTTCTTTTCCTTTTTGCATGTCTTTGAGTTGAAAAGTAAAAATTAGAGATTAACATGTAGGATTAGTTCTATTGTTAGAATTGCCTTTTGAGTTGCATGTGATTGGTGATAGAAACGAGGGACAAAGGTATTGCATGTATTTTAAGACTGTTGTGTTGTACTTTTTGGATGCCTATATAAGGGAAAAACTTATTTTGTTCAAGGGTTCAAAAGTTGAAGAATTAGGCTGTCGGTCCATACTTAGCATTTTTCAAGTTTTCAGCAGATTAGTTAGTTTTTATAGCATTTTAGTTAGATAGGGTAGTTCTATTGGAAAGAGATCCATATTTCTGGTGTGTTCTTGTTGGATTTATATTGTTGGGTGAATATTTTGTCTTCAACTAACTGAAGGCAAAATGGTTATATCAACCACAGTGTAATGAAATAAATCTCTCCTCTTAGCAAGGGGAGGTTCCCTATTAACTATTACAAACTTATTTGCACTAAAAACTAATTTTGGGGTGAAACCATGTCATCCATTTCTTTTTTTTCAGAAATGATGTTTACAATATAAAATAGCACTTTCACAATACAAATTGAAATAACCAAGAAACTCACGAGAGCACAAAGTCTATCGTTGCTCCTTTTACTGATTTACAATTTAGAACCAAGTAGGATAAGGTGCAGCTCAAAGTCTTCACCGAATACTACGACAAAATATACGATCACAAAAGATAATAGTAGTTCAAAGCCTTTCCAATATCTTTTACTTCAAAACATAAAATCACAAGCTAAAATAATTGTTGTAGCACAAAGTCTCCAAAATCAGCTTTAGAATATCTCCCAGATTATTCACACTCACACTACAATTTGATCAAGTAGATAAGATAGTATAAGGAAAGGACATAAGAGCAATTTCCAATACACCACAAGTTATTCCAATGCAAAGATTGAAAGATCGCTTGCTTTTCTATTCACTTGATAAAATATGATTTACAGTTTGAACACAAAGTCTCAAAATGCTCTTCAATTTGGCAGAGTTTCACTTCAATAACTAAAAGATGATAATTACAATGGGGGTCCTCTTTATTTATAAGAGAAACCGAGAGAAAAAATAGGAAAAGAACAACTAACTATGACTTATTCAACAAAGGAGTCCTTTTTGATTTGGGACTTCCTACGTTTTTACATGTAATTACATATGAGAAAAGTACATGTAAAAATGTCCAAAATTATTTCAAAAGTACATTTGAAAAATAGAAAATAAACTAAATGATGAAAAAGATGCCTCAACTTGCACTACCTTCTTTCTTCATGTGGCAATCATACATAGTAAACACAGCTTGCATCCCCAAACTATCCAGACTAACTATGTTCTTGAAAATCATCTAGGCTCTAACTATTGCATCTCGGACTGTGGTAATTGATTTTGCATGGCTAGTTAACTTGGCCTTCAGATTATCCAAAGTTAACTGGTTATCAAGAATATTATCCACAGAGGCTACTGAAAATGTTTTGTCCTCAAATTCCCGGATCATCTCCTCTGTAGAAAGAAATTGATTATCCTTTGACACCAAATTGCATGGCAACTCCTCCAACTTGTGTAAGAGACTAACATCACTTTGGTCACTCAGCTTCCTTGCAATTTCTAAGTCATTGATCAGATCTTTCAGACACGGCTCTGATATGTCAATGCCTCCTTAGTCTCGGTATATGAATCTCGATTTGGAATAACACCAATTGATATCAAAGCATTTCTACCCACTTATCATGATTCTATTCTAAATGCTCAATATCCTAAGAAATAGAATCAATCAAATCATCAAGTTCTGCCCTGATTTTCTCCATTTTGCTTGTTTTCTCAGCTAGCTTTGTAAGAAGAGAGATTCCCTGTGTGTGCATCCTTTCTAAATATTTTTCAAGAACTCTTCCCTTAAGGTGAGTTTTTTCAGCTTTCTGGATGATAGGATGTTCAATAGAAACAGCCTCAGGAGTCATTGATTCTGAATTCAAAGTAATCTTCCTTACCATTGCAGTCAATTTCTCTATCATTGCTTTATAATGATCTTTCATCTCTGTCTTTATCAAACTTCTAACTCAAAATATCCATTGCCGATTGCATGTCAATCTTTGCACTCTCATGTGTTATTTTGCCCAGCTCAATCCTAGAAATAGAGTAATCATTCATACTAAATATTTCTATGGTAGCATCCTGTGTGGGCCTTGCAATCTCCACAAATTTGTGCCCTTTGTCTCCCAACACTCTTGAAAGAATTTTTGGCTTCTTTGGAGTCTTCGCCTTAGCAGGCCCCAGCTTACCGAAATCAAAGTCATCTGGAGAGATGGCTTGTTTCTTTCTTTTAGGCATATATGCTGATAACCATGGATGAAGCACAAAAGTATTCACATTCAGATCTGGTTCCATTGTTGGTGTTACTGGAACTGTACTGGCACTAGAAGTAGAAACAATAGGTGGAGTATTAGTAAACACTACACCTGACACATTCACATTCGAAACTTGCTCAGAACCAATACAAAGTGATCAAATATTGAAGAATCTCCAATATCAAAAGATGAGGAGGATAGACTAGGAATGGACCCAGAAGAACGAAGAACATCACAAAAGCAGTTTGAGGATTATCAAAAATTATTTTTGAAGGTGATGGAGATTCAGAAGATGGGATGTTGATAGGTGAAATAGACAGAGGAACTGAAACATGTATGTTCGACAAAGGAGAAGAGATTCCCATATCCTATTGTACATTCTCCTATGGAGATAGTGTTAGATTTAGGGCAGACAACTGAGAGGGGGGGTGAATCAGTTGTCCAAAACTTTCTTTTAATTAAGCACTTAAATATACTTTGTGATTCAGCAACATAATAATAAATTAATCATGAAAACATAATGCATTAAATCAAGAGCAAAAACACATTAACACATATAAGACACCAAAATTTTGACATGGAAAACCTGGTTAAGGGAAAGACCATGGGGTAATTAACCCAAGATTGTATTCTCTATTAGAAGAATAGAAAGAACAAAATGGCACATGCCAATTAGGGCTCACTGCCCGAGCACACTGCTCACAAGAGGCCCACTGCCTACAAGAGACACACTATCTATAGAATAATAAGTATCACCTACTTAAATTGGAGAATAGCATCTTCACCATGCTTGAATCAGTTCCATTTAAGCCCAATACTTCTGCTCTACTTTTTGCTCCTCTGCTCTTTACCACACTCTCATCTACACAAGATCAACTTTGGAATGACTTTACAATTCCTTATTTATACAATACATCGACTTAGGAATAATCATATAAGTCGACAAACATCTACAAGAACATTTGTAGGCTGTATAACTCATCCAGTCAGCCAGACTTAGGAAGAACACCATCATCCAAAAGTAATTCTTTACTTGCGAGCTCAAACTCTAATGCGGACCACCAATACAAACTGGACACGATCCAAAGACCTCCACAAGCTTGCCTGAATCACCAAGAACATCCACACTTCATCTGCTTACGAAAATCCTTCTCTCCTTTATCTGGAACCTCAAGAACACAATCTGTCATCACTGTCATGATGGAAAAGATGCTTGCAGACCTCCAGACCATGAACCAATTGAGTTGTCACTTCACATGGACTTCCTAAACACTCCACCAAATCAGCAGAACAGGATAAGGTATTTCTGGATCTCATCGGACCTATCTGTATCACTCTGTCACCTCTAAACACCTGCCAGAACTGGTTTTACTTGAGTAGCCACAACTTCTTAAGATCTTCATGCGGACCTCTGAAATCTTTACTAGATCATCTGAAGACACATATCTCTGAACCCTTTGAATCATATCCTCTGATCTTCATCTTAGCTAGGATCTTTAGCTTACTGTCTTCACTGCTCTTCTCTGTTCCTTATCATTAATGCAACATGAGTATGTTGACATCAATGACAACACTGGTTAGACCCATACTTGCAACAATCTCCCCCTTTGTCATTGATGGCAACATATGATGTGAAAAACTGTTTTGACCATCAACACAAGAGCTTCTCCTTGCTGTCACAACTCCCCCTATCAGTAACAACCATTCATAGGTCTTCTCTTCCTATTCTGCTCCCCCTTTGATCAACAACCATTTGTTTTTCACATGTCTTCTCTCCCCCTTTGACATCAATGGCAAAGGGAACATACTTGCAACTTCAACACTTCAGAATCATACTAGCTGCTCCCCCTGAGTAACAGCTCTCCACCATCAATCTGGATCACAAAATATGACTGTGATATCCACCAGACTGATGCACATAAGTGCTCCTTAGTTCATCACCGGAGGGGCAATAACCCCTAACTTCTCCCTGAGATACTCAAAAGAGTCCTTAGGTAGAGGTTTAGTAAAGATATCTGCAATCTGATCCTTCGAAGGCACAAACTCCAATCTAACTTCATTCTTGTTCACTTGCTCTCTCAAAAAGTGAAACTTGATGGATATATGTTTAGTCTTTGACTGTAATACCAGATTCTTAGATATATTTATTGCACTTGAATTATCACAGAAGATTGTGATATGCTCCCCATACTCCACTCTTATGTCTCTTAGCATTTGCTTCATCCACAGAACTTGAGTACAACTACCTGCTGTTGTAATATATTCTGTTTCTGCAGTGGAAAGAGATATTGCCTCTTGTTTCTTGCTCAGCCAAGAAACCAATCTCTTCCCCAAAAAGAATGCTCCACCACTGGTACTCTTCCAGTCATCCACATCTCCTGCCAAATCCGCATATGTATATGCATGAAGAGAAAAATCATGATCTCTGGGATACCACAATCCATACTCAACTGTCCCTTTTAGATATTTAAAAATCCTCTTGATTGCCATGACATGAGATTCTCTAGGATCAGCTTGAAATCTAGCAACAAGACAAACAACATTCATAATGTTAGGTCTAGTTTGAGTGAGATACAACAATCCACCAATCATTAACCTGTACTTTTTTTGATCAGTCTTAGGAGAGTCATCATCTTTGCTCAATTTACATCCGGTTGCCATGGGAGTATTCATTGGTTTTGCGTCTTCCATCCCAAATTTCTTCAACAATTCTTTCACATATTTGGTCTGAGAAATGAAGATTCCTTTCCTAGTTTGAATGATTTACAGACCCAAGAAGAAATTCATTTCCCCAAGCATGGACATCTCAAATTCACTTTTCATTTGATTTGCAAAAGTTTTGCACATATTATCTCTTCCACCAAAAATGATGTCATCAACAAACACTTCAACAATCAAGATGTTTTCATGATCAATTTTGAAATACAAATTACTGTCAACAGTACCTTTGTTAAAACCAATCTTCAAAAGATGCTTGTCCAATCTTTCATACCAGGCTCTTGGGGCTTGCTTTAGTCCATACAGTGCTTTCTTCAACTTGTAGACCATATCACCATGATCAGACAATTGAAATCCATCTGGTTCTCAATGTATACTTCTTCTTCCAAGTCTCCATTCAGAAAGGCAGACTTGACATCCATCTGATAGACTTTGAAGTCCTTAAAGGCAGTAAAGGCGAGAAATAATTTGACTGCTTCAATTCTTGCCACCGAAACAAAAGTTTCTTCAAAATCAACTCCTTCTATTTGAGAGTAACCCTTGCAGACCAATCTGGATTTATTTTTGATTACTTCACCAAATTCATTCAGTTTGTTTCGGAAGACCCATTTGGTTCCAATCACATTCTTGTTTCTAGGTCTGGGAACAAGATCCCAAGTGTGATTTTTCTCAATTTGCATTAGCTCTTCCTCCATTGCTTTAGTCCAGTTTTCATCATTGCAAGATTTATTCACTTTCTTAGGTTCAATCTTTGAAATCAGACAATACTCTTCTGAATCTTGAGCAATCCTTCTCCTTGTTTGTACACCTTTGCTTTTATCACCTATGATTTGATCTTTAGAGTGGTTTAGTCTTACATACCTAGGAACTTTGGGAGTTTCTTGCACTTCTGATTCTTGATCAGGCTCATTAAAACTCATCTCTTCTTCCTGATTTATCGGATCAGTTTGAATCTAAATTTCAGAAGGGGCTTGAGCTCCTTGAATCAAAACACCATTCTAATCATCTTCATCATATTCATAAAATTTTGAAGGTTTTTCAATTCCTTCATCAACCTTCACATTTGTACTTTCTATAATCTTTCTCAGTCTCTTGTTATAACACCGGTATGCTTTGCTTTAAGTAGAGTAGCCCAAGAATATTCCTTCATCACTTCTAGCATCAAACTTGCCTAGATCTTCATCTCTTTTAATGTAATATTTTCTACCAAAAACTCTAAAATACCTCACAGTAGGAGTGATGCTAAACCAAAGTTCATAAGGAGTCTTACCAGTATTGCTTCTGACTTGTACTCAATTGAGAGTATAGATTGCAGTGCTGACAGCTTCTCTCCAATAGATCTGAGGAACATTTGCTTCCATCATCATGGTCCTAGATGCTTCCTGGATGGTCCGGTTCTTTCTCTCCACTACTTCATTCTGCTATGGAGTCCTAGGAGCAGAGAACTGTCTTTTTATTCCATGTTTCTCACAGAATTCCATGAATTCACCATATGTGAATTCTCCACCTCTATCAAACCTCAGACATTTCAATTTTAATCCGGTTTCATTCTCTACCATAGCCTTGAATATTTTGAATTTCTAAAGAGCTTCTGATTTCTCTTTCAGAAAAGTTACCCACATCATCCTGGAGTAGTCATCAATTAATAGCATGAAATATCTATCACCTTGCACACTTCTGATCCTTGTCGGACCACATAGATCAGTATGAACTAAGTCCAATAATCTGGTAGAAGATTGTTCCTTGCTTTTGAATGAGACTCTGCTTTGTTTACCCAACTGACATTCTTTGCACAAACTATTTGTAGGTTTCACCAATTTTGGAAGATCTCTTACAACGTGAGTGTTGCTTATCTTGATGATATTATCAAAATTCACATGACACATCCTCCTATGCCATAACCAACTCTGATCAATTTGAACAAATAAGAAACTTTTACCAGTACCAACCAAGCGGAAGATATTACCTTTAGTTTGAATACCGGATGCAATCTGTGTTCTGAAACTTTCAAAGATCTTGCATTTTCTATTCTTGAATCAGAGATCATAGCCTTTGTCCACCAACTGTCCAACACTAAGAAGATTGTGCTTCAATCCTTCAACATACAGTACATTACCGGTTTTGTTCTTTCCATCAAAAGAAATAGTTCCTCTACCTCTGATTCTACCAGCAGAATTATCACCAAACTTTACCACTCCTCCTTCATACCTTTCCAAATCTATGAAATTACTTTTGTCACCTGTCATATGGTGAGGGCATCCATTGTCAATGACCCAATCATCTTTTTCTTCAACTTGGGCAGCCAGAGCTCTTTCTACAACAGATTCAGAGGACATTTCACCTTCTTCCTTGATGGAAATGAACACCCAGTCACTTCCGGATTTGTTTCCTATCTCTGATTCATCATCTATTACTCCTTCATTATCATCTTCATGAACATAGTAACAATTCTTTTGGAACCTTGATCTGTTAGGATTTGACCTTGAAAATATTTCTGAACACCTTGAGGCAAAATGACCAATCTTATTGCAGTTAAAACACTTAAAAGACAATTTCCCTTCATACTTACTGGATCCTCTTGGTAGTCTTTTTGTAATAAGGGCTTCAAGTTGAGCAGTTTCTACTTCTTCTTCTTCCAGGTCTTTTCTTGCTTTTTCATACCATGATAGTTTCCTTGAAGAGTTCTCTCCCAGATCAAACCTTTGTTTACCTTTCACAGAGGCACTGGCTTTGAATGTAGATTCAGTCTTCATTTCAAAAGCAGCCAATTTGCCAACCAATTGATCTCTTGTGACAGCTGAATGGGTTTTGAATTCTTCAATGGCAGCAACCTTAATTTTGTAAGAAGCAGGAAGGGATCTGAGAACTTTGCCAACAATCTCATCTTCATCCAAGACTCCACCAGCACATCTAATGCCACAAACAAGCTCATTTACTCTTGGCATAAAAGTAGTGATATTTTCATCTTCTCTCATCTTTAGATTTTCAATTTTTCCTTTCAGACTCTGTAGCCTTGCACATTTAACATACTTGTCTCCTTCTTGCAAAAGTTCCAGTTTTTCCCAAATCTCAAAAGTAGTTTGTAGATCAACAACATTTGTCAGCTCTGAATCAGACAATGCACTTAGAAGAGCTTCTTTAGTCCACAGATTGTTTTCAGCATCTGTGATTTCATTTGGGGATTTCGGGCCACCCTGTGGAGGAGTATACTTCGTTGAAGCCATGGTCTAGTACTGCATTCCCATACATTGCAAGTGACTTTTCCAAAGATTAAAATTGGTTCCATCAAACTTTGGACTATCCTTCTTGTAGGATGACATCCTGGATCTCCTCAAGCGATTAAGCTCTTTTAGAGGAACTTAGCTCTGATACCAATTGTTAGATTTAGGGCAGACAACTGAGAGGGGGGGTGAATCAGTTGTCCAAAACTTTCTTTTAATTAAGCACTTAAATCTACTTTGTGATTTAGCAGCATAATAATAAATTAATCATGAAAACATAATGCATTAAATCAAGAGCAAAAACACATTAACACATAAGACACCAAGATTTTGACGTGGAAAACCTGGTTAAGGGAAAAACCACAGGGTGACTAACCCAAGATTGTATTATCTGTTAGAAGAATAGAAAGAACAAAATGGCACATGCCAATTAGGGCTCACTGCCTGAGCACACTGCTCACAAGAGGCCCATTGCCTACAAGAGACACACTGTCTACAGAATAATAAGTATCACCTACTTGAACTGGAGAATAGCATCTTCACCATGCTTGAATTAGTTCCATTTAAGCCCAATACTTCTACTCTACTTTTCGCTCCTCTGCTCTTTACCACACTCTCATCTACAAAAGATCAACTTTGGAATGACTTTGCAATTCCTTATTTATACAAGACATCGACTTAGGAATAATCATCTAAGTCGGCAAACATCTACAAGAACATTTGTAGGATGTATAACTCATTCGGTTGGCCAGACTTAGGAAGAACACCATCATCCGGAAGTGATTCTTTACTTGTGAGCTCAAACTCTAATGTGAACCACCAATACGAATTGGACATGATCCAAAGACCTCCACAAGCTTGCCTGAATCACTAAGAACATCCACACTTCATCTGCTTACTGAAATCCTTCTCTCCTTTATCTGGAACCTCAAGAACATAGTCTGTCATCACTGTCATGATGGAAAAGATGCTTGCAGACCTACAGACCACGAACCAATCAAGTTGTCACTTCACATGGACTTCCTAAACACTCCACCAAATTTGCACAATAGGATAAGGTATTTCCAGATCTCACCGGACCTATCTGTATCACTCTATCACCTCTAAACACCTGCTGGAACCGGTTTTACTTGAGCGGCCACAACTTCTTCAAATATTCATGCAGACCTCTAAAATATTTACTGGATCATCTTAAGACACATATCTCTGAACCCTTTGAACTACATCCTCTGATCTTCATCTTAGCTAGGATCTTTAGCTTAATGTCTTCACTATTCTTCTCTGTTCCTTATCATTAATGCAACAGGAGTATGTTGACATCAATAACAACACCGGTTCGACCCATACTTGCAACAGATAGAACTTCATCTCCTTGTCCTTCTCCTATCTCTTCTATTGGTCTATTTTCAACCTCCATTTCTTCGGTAGCTGGCTCATCAATATTTTGTTTCTCAATTTCCATTTCTTCTACCTTAGATTCTTTCTCTACATCCTTTGATGTCTTTGACACAAATTTGATCCTGGGTTTATGTGGCTTGGAAGAAGAGGGAATATCACTCTTATTCTTTGTCCTCTTCTCCACCTTCTTACCTGTTTGTTCTTGGACTTCAGTCTCTGATCCCATAAGGAATTCTTTCAAAACAATTCCCTTACCTTCTAACCACTTATTTGTGTTAGCCAATATAGGTTCAAACCTTTTCCTTAAAGAAGTCAATTCTTTCTTAGACCATTGGATAGGAGGAAGAGGAGAACCAATAATCTATTTAGTGTTATACCTAGGATCAATCAGCTCTTCATCATCCATCAGGTCTTCAGGAATATTAGCTAATCCTAGATACTTAATCTGTTCCAGAGATAACCTGCTATAGTCCAATTTTCTGATATCCTCTTCTGTCCTCAAGTCCACCTAGATGTCTTCAACCATTGGTTCATGAAACTGGGTCTTCCTTTTGATCTTGTCTTTTACACCCTTGTAATCAAACCTTGGTCTTCGTTTGAACTATTTCATGGTGGCTAGCTGCATTTCAGTCTCCATTGCTCTAGCCTTTGTGACAGTTGACACCAAAAACCTGCCAACTTCTACTAGAAATCTGAATCCTAGTTTCTTGAGTTCCATTTGCTTATTATGTACAACAATCATTTGTCTACATAATTCCATCAGAACAAGTTTATCTGAAGGAAACCTTGGCAACATATAAGGATAACCTTGGAAAAAACCAACCCTTAAATATGAGAAAGTCTAAAATTGTAAGAACATGCACCCATAATCATTCACCACTAACCAAGCTTCGTCTGCAACTCTTCTTTGCTCTAACTGGGGGTCAAAAAGACATAAGAACACTGCGAAGAAAGCATCATTTACCCTCCTAAAGTGGTGAATAGAACTTTTCAATGTCAGTTGAGGATAGTACTAATACACATGAACCACTCTCTTATCTCCTTCGGATGTCAAACCCAGAAAGATCCTCATTGAGGTTGCCATATACACAAGGTAAGAAGTCATATAGAATTTGAAAGCAGTGGACACCTTAGTCAATTGCTCATGCAGAGCATTGCTGATTTGTTCACCCTAAAAGATGGCTTGCTTGCCTTGAAGTATAACCTTGATAAAAGGGTACATCCATTCATGGAAAAGAGAGGAAGAAGCCAACCCCCTTATCTTGCTAAGAAGAGTTATGAGATCACCAACCTTCTCAATAAAATCACTTCTGGGAAAACTCCTCGTTCACCTGGATCAGTTTAACCTTGAAGTCTTAAGCCATTTGGTGTTAATTGTCTTCTTAGCCTTCTCAGAATTCTTGTCATATTCTTTTTGAGCTTCAACAAAATCTAGTTTCACAACTTCTGTAGCAGTAGGACACATGAAAACTTTATCAATAAATTCTGGATCCAATCTGATGATCACATTGCCATTCGTATCCCCCACTGCCCTAGTGTCTCTGTTGTAGAACTAAGCACATTGAAGAACAAACTTAGTATTATGAGCTGCCACCGGGAAAGATGACACCAAGTGAATGTTGCTATCAACAATCTTCTTCATCGCAGAACTAGGGTAATCAAACTTAGTTCTTTCCACAAAGTCAGCCATGTCTACATGGCCAATCTTTGTATCTCAAATGTCATCAACATTGGGGGTAACCGAGGTGATTGGAAAAACACCCTGATACTTATACTTCATTGCTTTCGACTTCTTTGGAGACAACTCAGTCATCTGAAAAAACTAACACTAGAAGGACGTTGACGAAGAGAGAAAATCTGCAGAAGAAACTGCAACAAAAAGCCATGATCATGCAATTAAGGGAAATACTGGTAATCTGGGAAAATTGCATGTCGACGATCACAACTACGGGGATACACTTGAAAGGGCTAGAGCACAAGCAGGTTGAAAAAATAGAGGAAAGCAAGCTCTGGAAAGTAAATTTGAAAATCTCTTAGAGTTAGAGAAAATTGAGAGAGTGAATGCACGGGCGGCAAAAATTGCCGCCCTTACATTTGAGGGATAAATGGCAGGTGTCAAGGCGACAAATTTTGCCGACCCTACATGTAGGTTGAATACATGTGTATTGTCAGTGATTTTAACCGCTTTTACATGTGGAATAAGTTCTTATGTTCGAGCAACAAATTTTGCCGACATTACATGTGGGGTAGGTTGTACAGTGTTCGAGTGGCAAAATCTGCCGACTTCGCATATGGGAGAAAATTGCAAGTTACATGTAGGGTCGGCAGATTTTGTCGTTATTACATGTGTAGGATGATTTAGTGTTTGGTCGGCAAAATCCATCGATAGTGCATACATCAAGACCTGCCTGTAGGGGTGGCAAATTTTGCCGACCTTACATGAAAGTAATAAAAAACACAAGGCACAAGTATCAGCAGTGAAATTCGCTGTCGATACTTGTGTGATGGCTCAAGGGAAAAAAAAGGTGTCATCGACGAAATTACCAACAACACCCACAAGTTCACAGACCGAAAAATCTAAACCCTAAAACCTATTCAGGAACCAATGTAAAGAGAAAGACTAGGATTTGTAAACGAGAAACAAAAAGAAACAATCAAACTCAAACCATCATTTTAACATTCAGGGAAAAAACCTAGAAAGAAAACAACAATAAAAATGAAAGAGTGGTGGACTTACCTGTCAACAATGTCTGAAACCCTAGACGCGATCATGAAGAACATAATATGCGATCCGTAACTCGCATGATCCAGAAAAAACTTTGTTTAAGCCTCGATGGTCTATCTCCGGGGTTTTAAGAAATATAACTAAGAGAAAATAGAGACTAAAACACCTTTAAAAGGTTTAAAAAGTTGCATTAAACACTTACACGAGGTACCATTAATGCACTCCTAGTCGACTTGATTTGCCGAGATTTGTCCCAAACGGTAGGTTTTGCCGACTTCGCACCTCATCACGACATTATGCATGGGCGGTAAAATTTGCTGCCCTTGCACTTGGACATAAGAAGACAGATGATAAAGCGGCGATTTATGTCGATGTGACACAAGAAAACAATGAAATAAAATGTAAGGGCGGCAAAATTTGCCTCCCTTACATCTTACATAAACAATAAGCCTGCAAGAGCGGTAATTTTTACCGACTTTGCATATGGACCTAAAAAAATTTCTAACACCTTTAAAAGATCAAAATCAATATTTTGACAAGCTTGCAATCTAGTCAAACTTCACAAATTTTGAGAAACCACTTAAGGGGAATGTCACAAGATATTTTAACGATGTCAGATGACCTCGCACGAGGCCAAGAGAACTTGTCTTGATTTGCAAACTTAGAGTGTAGGTTACGAAATGAACAAGTTTCGTAGGGGTTGTCTACAAAAACGAGTGTAGCTGATTTTGAGAACAACATATATCTTGTACTCAAATTTAAAGAAATTAATACAAGATGGTTGTCAATTTCTTTGGATCCATCTTCATGCATCTAGTGTAGTTCTTTAAACTTCAATCTTTAATTCCATATTTGTTTGAGAAATTCTGAATCTGAGCTTAAATTCTAGATTTTATTTCTAATTTGCATGTGAAATACAACAATCAAAAATATAATTCATGTTATTATTTTGAAAATCCTTTGAATATTGCACTGATAGTATGAACAATTGAGTTTATAACTTATTTTAATACTACAGTTACTGAATTTATCAGATTGATTTGTTGATATAAAGGTAGAAAATATAAGTGTAGCATCATTCATCTCTTGCATTCCTTATTATCTTTTGAACTCTCTTTAAAACAATAGTAGAGTATAAATAAACTTTGATCCAGTTTGAATAATTAGAAGAAAACCAAGGCCCCTTGTTAAACTGTCCACATTTACCCTGTGTTTATGTAACATAGTTGTGACCCAACTCGCTCTAGACCTTCGGGATAGTTGATCCTTTTCTAGATCAATTTTTCTTTCAGGAGAGGCAGGTTGAATCTCATCTTGTCTGTGTTGCATGTGTGTTAAAAGGACCATCAACAAGATCCTCTTGTTCTTTCTCCACATGATCATTTGTCATAGTTTGGCAGTGGCTTGAAGATTCTTGAGCGAAATTCAAATGACTCACCTTCACTTTGGATTATGTTCTACATCCATTTGTTTTGGATTGTCACACTCTTCAGTTTGGCCTGGGACTCCTGATTTGATTGTGGCAGCTTTCGGCATCAACATGGTGGAACTTGATTAGAGTTCAGAGACTTCATATTGAGATAGGGAAAAAAGCTACAAGCATGCATAAAACAAGCTACATCAAACCCTAGCTCCCAATGGAGTGCAAACTAGCTAAGAAAATAGTCAAATAAACATAAACAACTAAGATTCTAAGCTAACATTGACCTATCTCCATTGTTCTCCTTAATGAACTAGAAAAGTGATTTGATAGAAGAGCAGTTTTGAGTGGATGGCCATAATTTAATGTTGACTTTTGGCTGAAATGAAGGGTTGAGATTAGTTAGGGTTTTCTCACCACTAAAGGACAAAATTGAATTTTAAATTGGGAGAAATGGTGAGGTGGAGGATGTTTTTAAATTAAATAAAGTGGGTTCATTTATTTAATTTATTTGAGAAGGGGACATTGTCATGGGATTTATTTGCACAGGTGAGACAAATTTAAATAAATGTTTATTTATTTAAATTAAAGGGGGAAAGGGGATAATGAATAATTAAATAATTAATCAATTAAAATTAATTATTTAATAATAAAGGAAAATTAGGGAAAGATAGGAGAATGTGGGAGAGATTCGTGTTTTGCAATCTGAGGACACTTTTAGGTGTCTACATTTTGCCCCTCTTTGAGATGATGTTCGAGATGATGAGATTTATGTTGAGTAACATCATTTCAAAGAAGATAAGGAAATGGATAGAGGAAAAGGACGATGATGGAAAGATAGGATGATGATGCCCCCTCGAGAGGATAGGCGGGTTGGACAAACATGGGTAGGCTCTCAAAATGAAAAGGGATTGGTCAAGGAAGAAAGATAGGGGAATGGATAGAAGAAATGAATAATATGTTAAGCTGCAATGAAGGTGGAGGAATGAAGATGCGAGAGAGAGATGGTGGAGGAATGAAAGATTGGATAGAAGAATGGAAATGAGATCTTGCTTTGATAAATTTTTGAGCTTCTCACTTGCAAATTTTTGCTTATCATCATAGAACTTATTTTGTTAAGGGATGACAAACACAATGGTGTGACAGAGGCCAAAGTGCGGAAATGTCATCCCTTGCGAAACAAGCACATGACAAACAAGGAATGCCTGACTCAGACTAGTAACTGTGATACCTTGTTGGAACATGCGATGAGATAACTGTGAGGTGTGCAAGTCCTTATCCAAGGAAGTAGTTATTCTTTCCAATGCATAGGATGTCTTTGATTCATGCTCAATAGAATCTCGATCACACGCAAGGCACCAAGTTGCCCCAGTCATTTTGCCAGGACAAACGGCAAACAACAATCAAAGAAAAAGGTCTTGCTCTATCCTCGCTTCTCTTCATCACTTAGGGACTGCCTTGAGAAGTATAAGCATGAGGCTGAACAACAATCCAATAAAAGATAAGACAAACTAGACCAGCAGAGCCAACAACCATTAGGATCTTTTGCCAAGTGATATGTGTTTGTTTGTTTGATTATGATTAGATGAATAGGGCCTGGTTTCAGGATAGAAGCATGCCATATAAGACATTGAGTCTAGTTTCGACAATGCGACCACCTGCATAAGGCAAATGATAGGCTTGTGACATCTCGTATAAGACATGTGGTCTGGTTTGGAGAATGCCACAAGTTGTGATATGATTGTTGATGTTTGATTTTAGAAATGATGTATGTCGTATAAGGCGCAGAGTCCTAGTTTCAATGATGCCCCATTCCATGTAGGAATGTGATAGCTGATATTGATAGCAATTGACTTGTTTGGCTCATTTGAATAGCTTTTCTTGTTGATTTTGGGATTAGTTTCAAGTGCATGTTTCTATGAAAGATTAATTGTTTTGGTTTGATCAAAGTGTCCATCTCACCAGGGACGACTTATTATGATAACTTTGACTCAACGGGCCCTAAGGGACTGACCTAGTGCCTCAGGGGCGCATCAAAGATGGCCTTGCCTACGTGAAAGCTCAAAGGTGTCGTAGTTCGACCAGGTTGCTGACATTATTTATTTCTTGAAGTTTTTTGGTTGATTATGTGATTTTTGATGTTTTTGATGTTTTTGGGATTTTAGGGAATATTTAATTTTTTTAGTTTTTTGAGCTTTTGGAATGTTTTGATTTTTTTGTGTTTGTGAATGTTGTGATTTTTTTGTATTTTGAATGTTTTGGGGATGTCAATGGATGACAATTTGGGTAACCTTTGTGGTAGATACCAATGACAAGGGAAGACCAAGTCTAGGTGCAAGGAGGAAGGATGGATAAAATGATAGGCGATAATGGATGGAATGGATGTATGCGTAAGAGAGCAAGGATGTGATCTCCAAGGACTATGTTGCATAGGAATAACATGCCCCATTCTAGGTGGAATGCTTAGGATTTTGCATGACAAAGCTTATGACAATAGGATGATGAGATGGATTGGTTTGAAAGGGATGAGGTATGTCAAGAGATATCCAAAACATGTTTCAACATTGTGCCCCCAATCTTTATCAAGATCAAAAGGAGGAAAAGAGGATTGAATGGATACAATATGATAGGTATATGCAAGTGTAATGGATAAGTATGTTATGGAAATGGTATGATAGATAGTTTGGAATGTGTTAGTGCCTGAATTGACTGACAGTTTTTTGAGCAATTTTCATGCAGGCACTCTCCCTAAGTATCCAAAAAATGTTCTAAGTGTTGGACCTCCTCAGCATTTTTTCAGCTTCATCATCATATTTTCTTTGAAGAGGAGGTCATCATCATCATATTTCCTTTGATGGTGGTCAGCATCATCATGTTCTCCGTCGACCGGTTTCTCATCGTCATCATCATATTTCACTATCGGGTGATGTTTGGTTTTTATCCTGATGATGCTGATGAGCTACAGCGCGCCCTGATTTCCTTGCGGGGGTGATTTCTCAAGTATCCGGTGATCTTCCAATTATCACCTTGCCCAAACATGATGATGATGTTGCCCCGATATTCTGAAGGGGTTATTCTCTAAGTTGTTCGACCTGACTTGCTTTTTCTTAAGGGTCGTCATCATCATCATCATATTTCCAGTTATCACCGTGTTGCTTGCGAGGGTCATCATATCTTCTGCCTTCATGATATTTCGCTGGGGTGATATCTTTATCATCGGGTGATCTTGGTTATGATCATCCTGATGATGTTGTTGAAGAGTTCTAAGTGTGACCCGATATTCACTGGGGTCATCATATTTTGAACGTCAGGATGATCTTAGTCAATATCATCCTGATGATGTTGTATCACCTCTTGTTCGTTGTTTTGTCATCCTGATGATGCTGACGTCATCCTTATATCAGGGTGATATCTATTTCTCTGCCTATCTGCATCATGATATTTCTGAAGGAGGGGGTGATGTTTCCATTTTTGAATATCACTCGGGTGTATGTTTGTTCCAGCGTCATGATGATGCTGATATCAAGGAGATATCCGCCTGCCGGCTTCGTGCATTATCTAGTGGGGGTGATCTTTTCAAGCATCATCATATTCGTCTATCGCCCCGATCTTATAGTGGAGCTACAGTGCAACCTGATATTTGTGCATCAGGATGATATTTCCAAATATCCGGTTGTCTTCCGAATATCATCCTGATGTGGATATGATGATGACGTCATCAAGGTCCGGGGGCGGTCACATTTCTAACATAGATCATCTTGTGGAGATCTCCCGATATTTGCAAACATGATGATGACGTCATCCGGATATGAGGAGGTGCGCAGTAGGCAGATATGATGATGACGTCAGCAGGATATGATGATGATGTCATCAGGATGTTCATCGGCCAGACTTTTGGTATGGGCTCAGCAGGAGGATGTTCCTCCGATGGATCCGGTTGTGCGGATGAAGGCGAATATCATGCAGTTATATTGCGATATGATGCTGACGTCAGGGTGATTTTTCAAGCAACAGGATATCATGCTGCTGGAGGATGATGATGATGAAGTCTTATACTAGTGTCGTCAGGAGCAAAAGCACCGACATGATATATGCTCATGACCTAGTATATAAAGTGTTAATGAGGTTGCTGTGGGGTGCATGTGGGATAATTGATATCCTGCATTTTGAAATATCATGATGATGAATCTCGGCGGGAAATGGTTGCGATACAGAATTGACGTTTTCCCGAGGCCGCGGGTTGGTGCGCCATTAATGGCGAAGGTTGCAGAGGTATGGGCGGATCTGGTACCCGATTGAAGGTGTACATCAGTGGCGCAGGGCTCGAGAAATCTTCCTGTCTCCTCCCCTACCTGCTGCATTAATGTTTGAGCGCCATTTTTGTGATACTGTATATCTGGCGGGATTTTTGGTCAACCTGGTAGTTAATGCTGAATACACCCTCCTGCTATATAATGCAGACGGTGTTATTCATTCAAGGTTGTTGAAAGTTGAGGATTTTTGGCTCTGTAATCCAAAACCAGCTGATCTGGTTGCTCTGTACAGCTTAAACTTGTGAGTTTATGTATCTCCTGTTGTACGATTTGGCATGAATCCACTGATCTCATGGTTGATCTTATATGAGTAATGCTATCTTAGCATGTGTTGTGTTAATTCTGTCTCCAGTATTGCATGTATTCTTCTTCTGGATCTGGATATTTGCGTAATGTTTAGATTCTAGAGCATAGAATTCCTATGTTGAATGTTTGATCTTTTAACTTCTGCTCAAGGGGTAGATTAAACTGTTTTCAGGTCGAACATTGGGAAGGGTATACTGCAGTAGGGATGCCATAAGTAGAGATAACTTAACACTCTTCATTGGGAGATATCTATAAGGCAGATATCATGTGTATCCCCCTGAAATCCAGTTTTAGTTATTCATGCTGATCATTCACAGGTGTATGTCTACCGACTCCAAGCCCTGGATAGGCACCAATCATGCTGTGTTCTTGTGTTATACACCATGTCCAGCTTTGCATCCAAAATTCAAACTAAAACATTTCATACTTCCACCTGTTAGTTGTAGGAGTAGGATTAGGAACCCCCTGCATGCTCTCATACCCAACCAGACATCATGTCCAAGAATGTTGCCAGCCTTGTGATCTATCATACAGATCTTGGTCCATACATGAGAGTATTCTGCCTGTTGTTGTCAAGTTAGATCTTTCTATCTTTGAGCTAGTCAAGGTTACATCTTGAGTTATAGGGATACCCCCCTTGGTGCAGCAGAACCAGAAGTGAAGGGGAGGAGCTCACGCAACCTCCTGTATTCAGTTGGCTGAATCTGCCTGTGCATTAGAACTGGCAATCCCTAATGCTGATTCAAAAGAATTGTCAACAAAATGGCGACTCCGCTGGGAAGATCAATGTCATATCCATGAAAGTTTGAGTCTACAAGATTAAAAAATTAGACCTAGAAACTGTTTGTTGCAGCAGAGAAAAGGGTTATATATGTGATTCTGCTGGTGGATGACCCAGAATGAAAGAAATCAATCTGCAGCTTCAGCTTGTTTGAAGCTCATTCCTCTTCAAGGAGGTGGCGACTCTGCATCAAAGAACCTGATAAAAGAACAAAATCAGCCAGAGAAGAATTTGCAGCTTCTGCAACATATCCAGGTATTTCATATTGTTTGACAGATTCCCTATTTGGTGAGATAGCACTGGTTAAAAGGGGAACATTGGTGAAAGCAGAGCTTGCATGCTTCTATTAGAACTTACACTGTATTTCAAAGGGCATGCAATGTTGTTCAAAAGACTCATTTAAAGGACTTTAGGAAAGTTTGAAAAAACAGTCTAAAGTTTGAGTGCCTAAAGTCATTGTTTGTAGAAAATCTGAGTAGAGAGGAGGGTTGCAATAACATAAAGGATGTATTATCTGCCTATGCACCCTTGTGAAGTGTCAAATGCAAAAATGTATAACAGTCAATCCCAACAATGTAATAAAAGAAGTTTCAACATAGATAGATATAAGCCCATAGATTTCAATGGCATTTGTGGCTATCCAAATGCTTTTCCACCTAAAATCAGGAATTTTTTGCCTAAATTTAAGGGTATAAAGGATGAATCAGCTGAGAGACACTTGCAGCAGTTCATGAATGTGATAGATGACTTTGAGATTGACCATGAGGATGTGGTTATGAGATTATTTGTTCAATCTCTAGATGAAGATGCAAGGGACTGGTTTTCCTACCTTCCAGCTCACTCTGTCAACTCTTGGCATGATTTTAAATCTGCATTTCTAGTACAGTATGGTGAAAGAGTTTCTGAATATGCAGCTATTAATGACTTCATGTACATCCATATTGAAGAAGATGAGTTGATCCCAGCCTTTAACCTCAGATTTATGAGGGCATTGAATAGAATTCCAGAATGCATGAGACCTAATGATGCACTGTGCTTAGTTATCTATTTGGGAGCCTTTGATAAGAAAATGAGTTACAGATTAAGAGACAAGGAGCCCACCTCATTGCATCAGGCACATCAGTTTGCATTAGATATTGAAAACAATTGGAGGTATGGAATACAAAAGGGTTATTTCTCTAAAAAATTTTGTTGTCCTGCAGCCCCCAGTGTTAATGAAGGATTTAATTCAGGAATTGATAATGAATGTCATAGCACTCACACCCCTGTTGTCCCAGTTTTTGCATCATTCCAAGTAGATGATGTTTCTATCATAGAGGAGGATGTCCTTTTTTGCCCGGCAGGTGAAGTTGAAAATAATAATTTTTCAAGTAATATTTGCATACCAGTCCTAAACAAAGAGCCTTCCTGTTTAAATGATCCAGTTGTGCAGAGTTGTGATCATATGGATCAAGAATCAATATCAGTTTCATCAGGAAGCATTGGAGGGCTGGAAAATGATGCAGATTGTTCAACTTCAGAGTGCATTGAAATAATAACAATCTTGTATATGGGGCAATCAGTTGATAAAAATGATATCCATGACCAGTGCATGGATCAGGTTTGTTTTTCTTATGACTCTGGATCTGATAGTAATGAAGAAGAATTGGAATGTCATAAAGAAGAAGCAGAGGCCTTTGCAGTGAGTGTTAATCCCCTTTATGATGAGCCTGCTGATGCATATGATGTTGTGAGTCTTGACTTTCAGTGGTGCAGGATTAACCCTTTGTTTGAGGATGATGATACTGATTTGCAAGCTGTGAATAATGAATGTTCATCATCACCTGATTCAGACATGTGCAACATTGGGTGTGTGGATCAGGTTTTGTTTTCAAAATCAGTAGATATTAGGGGTCTCATATTTTCTGAGTATTTTGAATTGTTGGATCAGCTGGATGAGTACTTGATAATGTGCAGCAGCCAGATAAATGATAAAGAATGCCAAGAGCAGTATGATGTACTGTCTGAGGGACATAACATACATGTGTTGCCTAATGTTGAAGAATATTATGTGTATGGTTACATGTCTACTTCTGAAATCCAAAATGACAGAGCTGAAAATGATGGTGGCAAGCTTTCAAAACTGGTGGAATATCTTTTTAAACAGGTGACATTATGGGCAGATTATGCCAATCTTTTCAGTTGGGATTGGGATCTTTCAGCTTGGAATCAGGCATTTGACAAGAAAAAATTATGGTTTTTCCTTTTTGGCTGCCCGGGGCCGCCAAAATAATGTTTAAAAATATTGTGTTTGGTGATGCAGATCATGATAACTTCATGACTATATGCCCAATGGATAAGGGACTGGTTTGCATCCCAGAGATCTGGGGTTCTCGCTGCAATCTTGCACCTGCACGTCCCCAGACAGAGCCACTGTTAGTGCCTGAATTGACTGACAGTTTTTTGAGCAATTTTCATGCAGGCACTCTCCCTAAGTATCCAAAAAATGTTCTAAGTGTTGGACCTCCTCAGCATTTTTTCAGCTTCATCATCATATTTTCTTTGAAGAGGAGGTCATCATCATCATATTTCCTTTGATGGTGGTCAGCATCATCATGTTCTCCGTCGACCGGTTTCTCATCGTCATCATCATATTTCACTATCGGGTGATGTTTGGTTTTTATCCTGATGATGCTGATGAGCTACAGCGCGCCCTGATTTGCTTGCGGGGGTGATTTCTCAAGTATCCGGTGATCTTCCAATTATCACCTTGCCCAAACATGATGATGATGTTGCCCCGATATTCTGAAGGGGTTATTCTCTAAGTTGTTCGACCTGACTTGCTTTTTCTTAAGGGTCGTCATCATCATCATCATATTTCCAGTTATCACCGTGTTGCTTGCGAGGGTCATCATATCTTCTGCCTTCATGATATTTCACCGGGGTGATATCTTTATCATCGGGTGATCTTGGTTATGATCATCCTGATGATGTTGTTGAAGAGTTCTAAGTGTGACCCGATATTCACTGGGGTCATCATATTTTGAACGTCAGGATGATCTTAGTCAATATCATCCTGATGATGTTGTATCACCTCTTGTTCGTTGTTTTGTCATCCTGATGATGCTGACGTCATCCTTATATCAGGGTGATATCTATTTCTCTGCCTATCTGCATCATGATATTTCCGAAGGAGGGGGTGATGTTTCCATTTTTTAATATCACTCGGGTGTATGTTTGTTCCAGCGTCATGATGATGCTGATATCAAGGAGATATCCGCCTGCCGGCTTCGTGCATTATCTAGTGGGGGTGATCTTTTCAAGCATCATCATATTCGTCTATCGCCCCGATCTTATAGTGGAGCTACAGTGCAACCTGATATTTGTGCATCAGGATGATATTTCCAAATATCCGGTTGTCTTCCGAATATCATCCTGATGTGGATATGATGATGACGTCATCAAGGTCCGGGGGCGGTCACATTTCTAACATAGATCATCTTGTGGAGATCTCCCGATATTTGCAAACATGATGATGACGTCATCCGGATATGAGGAGATGCGCAGTAGGCAGATATGATGATGACGTCAGCAGGATATGATGATGATGTCATCAGGATGTTCATTGGCCAGACTTTTGGTATGGGCTCAGCAGGAGGATGTTCCTCCGATGGATCCGGTTGTGCGGATGAAGGCGAATATCATGCAGTTATATTGCGATATGATGCTGACGTCAGGGTGATTTTTCAAGCAACAGGATATCATGCTGCTGGAGGATGATGATGATGAAGTCTTATACTAGTGTCGTCAGGAGCAAAAGCACCGACATGATATATGCTCATGACCTAGTATATAAAGTGTTAATGAGGTTGCTGTGGGGTGCATGTGGGATAATTGATATCCTGCATTTTGAAATATCATGATGATGAATCTCAGCGGGAAATGGTTGCGATGCAGAATTGACGTTTTCCCGAGGCCGCGGGTTGGTGCGCCATTAATGGCGAAGGTTGCAGAGGTATGGGCGGATCTGGTACCCGATTGAAGGTGTACATCAGTGGCGCAGGGCTCGAGAAATCTTCCTGTCTCCTCCCCTACCTGCTGCATTAATGTTTGAGCGCCATTTTTGTGATACTGTATATCTGGCAGGATTTTTGGTCAACCTGGTAGTTAATGCTGAATACACCCTCCTGCTATATAATGCAGACGGTGTTATTCATTCAAGGTTGTTGAAAGTTGAGGATTTTTGGCTCTGTAATCCAAAACCAGCTGATCTGGTTGCTCTGTACAGCTTAAACTTGTGAGTTTATGTATCTCCTGTTGTACGATTTGGCATGAATCCACTGATCTCATGGTTGATCTTATATGAGTAATGCTATCTTAGCATGTGTTGTGTTAATTCTGTCTCCAGTATTGCATGTATTCTTCTTCTGGATCTAGATATTTGCGTAATGTTTAGATTCTAGAGCATAGAATTCCTATGTTGAATGTCTGATCTTTTAACTTCTGCTCAAGGGGTAGATTAAACTGTTTTCAGGTCGAACATTGGGAAGGGTATACTGCAGTAGGGATGCCATAAGTAGAGATAACTTAACACTCTTCATTGGGAGATATCTGTAAGGCAGATATCATGTGTATCCCCGTGAAATCCAGTTTTAGCTATTCATGCTGATCATTCACAGGTGTATGTCTACCGACTCCAAGCCCTGGATAGGCACCAATCATGCTGTGTTCTTGTGTTATACACCATGTCCAGCTTTGCATCCAAAATTCAAACTAAAACATTTCATACTTCCACCTGTTAGTTGTAGGAGTAGGATTAGGAACCCCCTGCATGCTCTCATACCCAACCAGACATCATGTCCAAGAATGTTGCCAGCCTTGTGATCTATCATACAGATCTTGGTCCATACATGAGAGTATTCTGCCTGTTGTTGTCAAGTTAGATCTTTCTATCTTTGAGCTAGTCAAGGTTACATCTTGAGTTATAGGGATACCCCCCTTGGTGCGGCAGAACCAGAAGTGAAGGGGAGGAGCTCACGCAACCTCCTGTATTCAGTTGGCTGAATCTGCCTGTGCATTAGAACTGGCAATCCCTAATGCTGATTCAAAAGAATTGTCAACAGAATGGATGAGACAATATGCCCCCATGTGTAAGTGTCATAGAAGATCAACCTACACATGACGCATGTCTGCTAGGTTTTCATCATGGTACTTATCCAAGGCGCCATCAAGGGTGGTTTTCATCGTTGGACGAAAGCATTTCTCTTTACTTTTTTTTATTTTTTGACTTTTTTGACTTTTTGAATTTTGGATAAGAGAAGGGGAATATGGACGAGAGGGACTCAAGTGTCAAGTGCCATGAAAGGTGATAGTCCCATTAGAGATGGATGTCGCCGCATGGACCATGTCGAGCCTCATTATGCTCAAGATGTTGGTAAAGGATTGCATGAAAGTGAGATGGATAAGGTAGATAGTGGATTTTGATAGGAATGATAGTGGATCATGATGTGGATTATGTAGGGTTAATGTTAGAGGATGGATGAAAGGCTTATGCAAAAGCATGGACCATAGGGAGGTGATGGGTGAAATATGCAGGATAATAGTTGAATGATGGGGTGATGGAGGTATGAAAAGGAATCATGACCAATGGTTTCACACACCGAGATAAACATTGAAGCTTGTGACTTGGAGGAGGTGTAGGAAACAATGGAGATGTTTGCTTAGGGGATGGGTGATGTAAGCATTTAGGTACCCACATAGACTTAGCATTTTTATGATTTTTATTTTGCTCATGGAATTTTTGGAATTTTTGGATGGAATGAGATTTTTGAATGGAAGAGGATGGTTGGGATTTTTGAGAGGTGGATGCCTCTTTTGAGGTGATTGCTTTTTGCTTAGGGACCCATACCATTTTAGTTTTTGACTTTGCTTTTGGAGGTATGGGCTTGGATGGATTTTTGAATGTACCTTGTTTTGATTCTTTGTATTTGTACCCTAAGGCATTAAGACCCTTAGAAATCTTGGCCTTATATGTAGAGGCATCCAAATGTTTGTTTTTGAATCCCATGGGAATGGTGGAAGTGGGGTTGGTGGAAGCTTTATGTTTAGACAATGTGTCCATTTGTTGGTCATGATTAGGATATTTAGGGTATTTATGGATGATAAGGATGTTAGGCGTTGTAAGCAATGGAGGTAAAGTGTATGGAGGGATTTCAGACTTGGAAGGAGTGGAGGTAAAATGGATGGTGGAAGATGTATGGTCACATGGTTTTGACATTTGTAGGATGACGGAGGTGGAATGGCAACATATGTTTTGGATATATGATAGGATGCGCAATGGAAAGTGGTGGACTTAGGATGTTTGGAGGAAGTACCAACATATTTAGATTGATTACCTTGGGGTGTATATTCAAGGCCATATGAGTATGGAGGAATGTTGACATGAATTGGCTCCAAAATACCTTGTTCGTGAAGGCCTAAACCTTTACCTTGGTAATTCATGTTCTGGAGCATGTGATGGACTATGGGACTAGGTGTGGTTTGGACACTAGACACGAGTTCATGATTGGATGGAGAAGGTGAAGTGGATAATTTTTTTTGTTGTGCCAATGAGGAACACTCATGAATGAAGGCCAATGAGGAACACTCATGAATGAAGGCGGATAGACCAATAGGATATGATGGTGGACTTGAAATGGGGTCAATGGTGGATGTGGATGGATCATTAGGAGCTTGATTATCAATATGTTCACTAAGATCCAAGTTATTTGTTTGATCTTCTATTTTTTCTTGGGAGGCATGCATCTCATCATGGGAAGTGGAAGTTTGCACATTAGGGCTAGATGGAGGATGGATGGATGGGGTGATAAGCTCTTGACCATGGAATGCATAAAGTAGGCTAAGAGGATCATCATGGACTTCTTGATCATAAGTGGGATCGTGATCATAAATGGGAGCTTGATCATGAATAGGATTAAGTGTGTTATGGATGGGTGCAATGGAAGGGGTTTGATCTTGATTTGGACAAGGGGCTAATGTGTCCATGTGCTTAGGATTGTGCTCTTGACATAGCTCTTGACTTTGAGTGGAAACGGAAGTGGAAGGCTCTAGAAGAGGATTGGTATGTTCTTGAGGGTCAACAACATGAAGGTATGATGGAGGTTGACTTGGACTAGTGGGGGGAGACTTTTGAATAGGGTCGATGGATTATGGACCACATGATGGATTGGGAAGACTAGGCATGATATTGGAAGGCTCAAGCATAGGTGTTGGATGACATGGAGATAGGTTCTTCTTTGCTAGTAACCCTTGGATCACATCCTTTGCAAGTGCATGTGTGGAAGGACAATATAGGGGATAGATAATGAGGGTAGATGATGTGGGCTTGTGATTAGGATTAGGAGGAGCAGAAAGTTCCCATGGTGGAGGGATAAGGGGGATGGATGGTGTTGTAGGATTAGGGTTTGAACTTTGATTAGATGGAGTGTCAAGGGATTGAACGGATTGGTGGATATGGACAACCTGTTAGGATTTCTTTTGTAATGTTTGATTCTAGGACGTGGAGTTGATGTAGCATTAGAGTGCGGTGGTAGAATGTACTTATAGGATGGATGAGGTAGACTTGTGTTCCCCTTGTCAAAGGTAGAATGAGAATTCAAAGGCACTTTGTCTTGTTGCCAAGGTGGACTTGGATAGACTTGTGAAGAGGCTTGGGGTTTTGGAACCTTGTTCTCTAGGATTGCCATGGAATGACACATGTCTTCATATCGTTGTATGCCATCTTGTGGGATTAGGACCATGTTGACAAGTGCTTGACTAGGATTAGGGTAATGATAAGGCAGAATGACTAGGAGTGATAGGATGAAGTGATGAAAATATGATTAGGGTGTTGAGGAATGACAAGATTGAATGACTTGGCTATGATTAGGATGTATGTGTTGGAAAGAATGTTTTAGAATGGTGTGTTCACTATAGGGATGACTAGGAGGATCTACTCCCTTTCTCTTCCTTTTGTAACCATGTCTCTACCAAATGAGACTTCTGAATTGTGGGATGCTATGTGGATGTCAATGCAAGGTAATGAGGCCCAGACTATGATAGAGGCTAATGGATATTAGTCTTTGAAAAGTCTAGCTCCAAGAGGTTACTCTCGTCTACTAATGACCTTGTCAAAGTATAAATTGGATTTATCAAGACCTTGAGGTGTAGAAGGAATGATTGATTAAAGTGAACCCATGACTTTTAGAATTCACTTGGAAGGATGGACTTAAACTAGCCTTGTAGTACTAAGCCCAAGTTGTGATTGATTTGAAAAAGCTATCAAGGTCTCTTGGTCCATATTTGTACTTGTGATACAGTCAAGCTTCGACAATTTCTCCCTATGTTTCAAACTTAGGAAGACTATTTTTGGGAAACTCTATAGATGTCAAAGGATGAATGAAATTGAATATGTCGTGGGTGAACAGAATCAGTAGGTCTATAATATTTTGACATAGTTGCAATCAGATTTGATAGGGAGGGTAGATGCTCAAAGGTTTCCCTACGGTTGTGGTCTATTGTGATTGGGAATGATTATGATGTGATTGATTAGATTAGAATGAAGATGATGATGTGTAGTGATGAGATGAACATGATTTTGATTGATTAGGAAATAATTAGGATGATGTTGATTGGATGAGGATGAAGATGATTATGTGTAATGATTAGATTAGAGGACTTCGATGGATTAGGAAGCGATTAGGATGATGTTGATTGGATTAGAATGAAGATGATTAGGGTTTTGACTAGGATGATTAAGATGATGGTGATTAGATGAAAGAGGTGATTAGGGTTTGATAAGGATGACTTGGATATGATTAGGAGAATGATTAGGATGATGTTGATTGGATGAGGATTGTTGTGATGCTCATAAAACGCCCCATTTTACTCCTTAGCAAAATGAGGACCCCTGTTGTGGCTGTGGCTTTTGTTTTTTTGTGTGGGTCTGTTGGGTGGTAAAAGGGAAAAGAGAGTGAAAGTTACAAACCTTGTTGAAAATAAAGGAAAAATAACATTAAGTACCAGAGCAGAATATGGGTGAATTCCTTGTCAAAAATGAGTGAGGGTTGCTTTTTGAACCATGTTAAAATTCCCAGTATTTTGCAAGATATGTATGTTTTAGGTAAAATGTACAATAAGAAGGTTTGTATGTTGCATATACAAAGTTGTTTGTATATGCAAAGTCGTTTGTATACAAAGTCGCTCGTATGCAAAGTTGTTTGTATATCGAGTCATTGTATAAGTTGCAAAGGGAGTTGTCAGGTTTTTTTTAGTCATTTTACTTGTATGCATTTTGTTAACGTTCTACCTATACATACAAGTCGGGCCTGGTGGTGTTCAAAGTTTAAATGAATAATTGGTTGAGTCCGTCAAATGTATTTTAGGTTTGTATGTTTGGCGAAAGTGAAATATAAAATAGGATATACAACGAGAATATACATAGCGGGGAACTGAAAAGATCATGAAATAAGGTTAAGTTGTTGTATGTGTCGCACTTTGTATGTATATTTCGGAGACATACATTTCAATATACATACAATGCAGATTTCAGGGAAAGATTAAAATTTGATATAAAGAATGCATCGTACCTTAATGTATATCGGAGGATGCATTGCACTTTATGCATGCCGCAGAGCTGAAAGGTAAGTAAACTATGGTTTATAAAAGTTGAAGTCCGAAAGGACATACAAAAGAGTTTGTATGTATCCGGACTTGTATCTAAGGGTTTGATACAAGGGTTATATGTATCGCAGAGATACAAGTGAAAAGTAGGATGGGTCCCACCGCTTGCATAACGGACTTGCATAATAACAATGTATATCTTCGATATACAAGCCGATATGCAAAGCGAAAGATACAAGCCGATATGCAACGCGACGGATGCAAATAGAAGATACAAACCAGATGCGAAAAGAAGTTCAATATAGAAAGGTCTTTGTGTATTTAAATGCTTGTATGTTCATAACATACATATCTGAGATACAAAGGAGTAAAAGCATCACAAGGGATAAAATGTAAAAGAGGGTTTGTATATGTTTTTGTATATGCGCTTGTATATAACGAGACATACAAAGAGCGATATACAAAGCGAAAGATACAAAGTATGGAAAAATGGGTAAAAGGGAAAGAACGTTAGTTGCGATGGTTTGCATGTCTGTTTGTATGTTAAAATATACAAAAAGAACATACAAGGAAATGGGTATGTATGCACAGTTTAACTAATGATAAAAAGGGAAGTTTAAAAAAGCAAATATTGAGATAGAAGGCCGAACGTTTGGCGCATTAATTATTATAATTAATGCCAATCTGATATTTAAAAGAGGTATAAATTGGCGAAAGCGACATGAAATTTTTATAATCCATTTTTATGTATGTTGGCAGGTTTGTGGGTATATTAAAGGTGGAGTTTTAATGGCGATGACATCACAGAGTGGCGGTGGAGCACAAAAGAAGCGAAAGGAGTAAAGGCTTTCAATGAGAAGATATTTTGAGGTGTTAGGGTTTCCAAAGGGCATCTTTACACTCAGCATGGAGTATGCTTCTCAGAGATTTCTAGCGGGATTTGATTTCCACCGTTGATGTTGCACTTGAGATATAGGCTGTTGATTGACTAGGGTTTTGGAACCGTATTGGGGATAATCAAATCTATATATTGAGCCCCTTTACTCTGTAATGACTTACACAGGGACGGACACAGGGATTTGTAGAGAAGAGTTGGAAGTTGTAATTTGTCTTAGCATTTGAATAGAAGAACATTTAGTTTAGAATAGAAGGAGGTCACTTGTGTCTGCAATAAGGAATGCGTGGAACATCTAGCTTCCTTACTGTATCTGTAAAATATTTTGTAAGTTTTATGTAAGTTGATTAATGAAGCAAGGAGTCATTCATACATTGCAAATCATATATGATTGTGTGCTTTGAATATAAATGAATCTAGAATTCTGCGTCTATATTCAGAGTGTCTTCTGGCTCTTCTTTGTATTTGAAATAATATCTCTTAAAGCTTGCAATCTTGAATGTATGTTCGTGAAAATACTCAAGGCTTACATTTAAAGGTTTAGTTTGTGGATTTAATCAAGTTTGCTATACTGCTTACAACGTGAATAACAGAGCATTTAGATCCTATAGCAGAATGAAGTTTAATTTAGATTTCTCTAACTTTTCCCAAACATTTGAAATACTTAGCTTAAACGCAAAGATTTAAAGGAAATTGTCTGATATTTGAAGGAAACATGAACAACTGAGTTGATATTAGACAATTTTCATAATATTTGAAAAAGAAAGCTTATGTTAATAAAAATCATATAAAGCTTTGTGATACAGTAACAAATTTATGCAAAGGAATGAAGAAAATATTGATATTTGTGATATTTTGCATAATTCGAGTCCAGTGAGTCATAAAACACCTTGAATCAAGTAAGGCCCCTTGCATATTACAGCTTCACATTAACCTACTGAATTATCCACAAGGTCAAGACCTAACCATACAGAAACATGGGATTAAGTAATCTTAATTGATTTCTTCATATCTTTCAAGACAGTTAGGTTCATTTTGTGAATTTTAACTTTTGTTATGAATGTGTAAAAACAATCATCAACAAGGATGACAAAGTGTAATGATTAGGAATGATGATTTGGATATGATTAGGATGAGGTGTAATGATTAGGAATGATGAATAAGATATGATTAGGATGTGATGTAATGATTAGGAATGATGAGTAGGATATGATTAGGATAATGTGTAATGATTAGGAATAATGAATAGGAAATGATTAGGATGTGATTGAATGATGGTGATATGATAAGGATGCGATTAGGATAGGACAAGTAGGATGATCAAGATGTGGATGGTTGGATGATGTGATTAGGAAAGGTGATTAGGATATGATTAGGATAATGTGATTAGGATATGATCGGAATGTTTAGGATGAAATTGATTGGCCTTAGGAGGGTGATTAGGATATGAAGGTTGAACGATGAAGATATGATAAGAGTGTGATGATGATATGATGACTTGGAATGAATGGGTTGGAAAGAATGTTTAGGGTGATGACTAAGCAAACACACACATCAATCATAGAAGACAATTGGAAATCAGATTGGTTATTTTTGGTGACTCTTGACAAGTTTGAAAACACTTGTAAACATGTACAATCCTAGGCTAGTCAAGGATACTACCTGCTAGGTCCCCACTCAGATTTCTCCTAATACTAAGACAAAACGGACAACTAGAGAATTTGGTGACATTGACTCCCCCTTACAAGGTACGGGCACACCAAACCTCTTACCCTTCGATCCTAGGGACCGAGGGAGTTCCTGTTTCTACAATGAATAGTACACATGGGGCGGCTTGGGAGGTTCGACCTCCTACACCAACAAGTAAAAAGGGTTTTTTGCCACTAGCACAAATGGTTCTTAATCAGTGTTTCGAGATATACTGGTGCCTATACATGTGGCAGTTTGCTCATTTAAGAGGCCTCCCAGCCCTTAGAAAGGGTTTTCACGCATCACTTAGATACTGAGGGAGACTTTCGTCGATATAGAACAACGGCACCAGGTTATTGATGACTTTCATCACAACCACAATTATTTGTATAGCAGACCGAAATGAAAGTACCACTTGGGTCGTTCCCTCTCACAAATCGGGAGGCAAGCCCTCTAAAGGTTTAGACAAAAGTGGTAAAAACACATGTTTTTGATCTCTAAGGTCATACAATGATGCAAGGAGAGAGCATACACGTGTTTAACCACACTAGACAATGCTCATTTACCCTTAGAAATTTAAATGTGTGGTGTGATAATGAAAGTGTTGAGAAGTGTTTTTGATTCCCAAGATCACATAACGTGCGAGGGAAGAGCATACACACCTTAAAGCACCAACAAAATCACCAAGCAAAGAAGACACTGATTCTTTTTAAGCCCCAAGAAAGTGTGTGAAAACGGCAAGCTATTGTTCATTTTAATGCACTAAAATTAAAGTGTTCCTATGATATCAAAACACACATAAGAATGAAAGGAACCCTGCATCAAAATGTGTTAGTAGTTTCAACCAAGAGTCTTCTCCCAACGAGTGCCACAAGCTGAAAATTAGATATTAGTAGCAGCAAATCTCGCATCAAAGTGTGAAAAACATGAAACATCAAGTAGACACCCCCCTTTTGAAAGCCACCAAGTCAAAAATCTTGAAATATGCAATCTGGAAAATATCTAAAAATGAAGATCAGTCACAGCAAAACTAACAGTGGCATCAAAAAATTTAGAAAATTTTAATGAATTTTTTTAAAAAAATTGCACTAAAATCGGATGAAAAATGGACAAGTTATGCTCGTTTGAAGTTTGAAACATAGGTTGACTTTGACCAAAAAAATAGCTGATAAAATGGCTCTGTTATCTAACGAAACCTATACCATTGTGTAGTTCACCGAGTCAACTTTTTGATTAGATCTCGTTTGCAAAATTTTGATATCGTATCCTCCAGTTATAGCAAAAAGAAAAAAATGCTCCTCTAGGGCATGTAGGAGGCAAAGACAGAGCTGGTAGTTACCTAGACCGCTAGCAGTCAAGGCCAGGTCCGGTCACATACGCTGTCAAGCTTAAACTGTTTGTACTAGTGGTTAGAGGCTATATAGCCCCCTGGTCACCCATGTGACCAGGGGCCGAGAGCAAGTAAAAATAAAAAAGGGAAAAAGAATTCTAAGGGCCCCAACTGCTCTCCCCACAATCACTAGAATGACTGGGCCCTATGATCTAGGGGCTTAAAGCCCTACGGGTATGCCAAGACTGATGGTCACGAGGGCTTAAAGCCACAAACCTCTAAAAAAATTAAGAATCTCACCGGTCAGAATTGCTTGGAGACGACCCACTATAAACTGTGATTTGCAAAGACATCTAATAAGCAATAATTCACGATGGGCAAAAGGTCAACGGTCAGGTCGAAGGCAATGGAGGTCGAGGTTTGTGTCAGAGGCTTGCAACAGGTTAGAGACTGCGACAAAAGCTTTTAGGCGGATCAACGACTGTGACGAAACCCTAGGTTTCGTAGTGGCGACCAAAGGAGGGGAATGGTTTTAAGTTTTGGCAAATCGGCGGCTATGTGAGATTTCGACTAGGTGATAGAGGAATATGTAACAAGTGGCGAGAGAATAGGTTTAACACGATAGTTAGGGTTTCAAGTTTTTTTAAGATTGATTGTGGACAGTTTTAAAGTGGGGCAGCGATGTTAAGGCCCAGGCGCAGGCTTCGGTCAATGCTACTACATGTTACCCCATGTACTTCACAATGCCTTCTTTGCTAAGCTACCAAATCACTTCTAAAAGGACTACAATAGCTTATTCAACTGGTATTTACAGATGGAAAGAATGTCTCAGAAATCTAAGCAGATCAATAAGCGGGTAAGCATGTGCTCGGATGGTGATCTGTCGACCCTGCGATGTTTATCACAAGTTTTAGACTTTGTATTTTAGAGTAGGATTTAGGTGAAAAGCTGACCTGGTGATGACAAAGACTAGTGGGCAGAAGTTAAACGGATGACAGTGGTAAAGTGGCGACCGAGGGTGGTGTTTAGGGTTTTGACTCAGCTGCAGAGGATACCCGAGGGATCACAGTGGCCACAATATTTAATGGTGGCGATTGGGAGGAAAATACAGGCGCGAGGAGAATGGCTAATAGAGGCCGCAACCGTGAGGTCTTTGATAGGGATTAAAACACCATTTAAAAAAACAATGCAAATGAACTCCCTTCCTGCGATGTCAACATACAGAGCCAGCAAACACAAGATACCATGAACAACGATAAAAACATAGACGAATGCAGAACGTATGGATCGTGATGCCAACATACAGAGCCTGCAAACACAAGATACCATGAACAGCGATAAAAACACAGACAAATGCATACCGTACGACGGGTTCGTATGGTACAGCCCTGCAACTAAAAAAAATTAAAAAAAATAAAAAAATTTCATAGTAAGAAAAATGGGTTGAATTTATAGTCGTTTTTCGCCAAAAGGGCCTCCTAGACTCAGCGGTGAGGTCCGTTTGAGACCAGGAAGCCACCTACAAAACTTTGCTTTCAGAAGTTGACTAAAACTAATTGATTCACGTCAGGTTCACCAGAATGAGATAGGGAAAAAAACTACAAGCATGCAGAAAACAAGCTACAGTAAACCCTAGCTCCCAATGGAGTGCAAACTAGCTAAGAAAACAATCAAATAAACATAAAACAACTAAGATTCTAAGCTAACATTTGACCTATCTCCATTGTTCTCCTTAATTTTGCCTTTTGTTCTCAGATTTTGCAAGCTTGTAAGGATCTTGAGAAGCTCTAATGAGTGATTGAGCAAAATATCAGAGAGTATACAGCAGATTAGTGAGTTATGAGCTAAGAAGAACATAAGGGATTAAGAGAGAAGACCTGAAAAATGAACTGGAAAAGTGATTTTATAAAAGAGCAGATTTGAGTGGATGGCCAGGATTTGATGTTGACTTTTGGATGAAATGAAAGGTTAAGATTAATTAGGGTTTTCTCACCACTAAAGGACAAAATTAAATTTTAAATTGGGAGAAATGGTGAGGTGGAGGATGTTTTTAAATTAAATAAATTGGGTTCATTTATTTAATTTATTTGAGAAGGGGACATTGTGATGGGATTTATTTGCATAGGTGAGACAAATTTAAATAAATGTTTATTTATTTAAATTAAAGGGGGAAAGGGGATAATGAATAATTAAATAATTAATCAATTAAAATTAATTATTTAATCATAAAGGAAAATTAGGGAAAGATAGGAGAATGTGGGAGAGATTAGTGTTTTGCAATCTAAGGACACTTTTAGGTGTCTACACATATATCTTGTGTTTTCTTCTTTCACATTCCTTTTAGGAATGGGAAGACTTCCTGCATACATTCTTGGTTTTATTTCTTCCAAAGGGGAGGAATGTTGTTTGACATTCTTGGATCATCTTCAACATTCATTATCGAGCATCTACCACTAGTGTAGGAGATTCTACATTGAGTGGGGCTACATGGTCTCTCTTCTCTCTTACAGGGGGAACTTTTCCTCACATGGGGTTTTCTCCAAGTCTCATACTTTAGAGAGTATTTTGTGTTTTCTCTCTTTTGGAGAGGGATTTTTCTTACAAGTGTTTCTCTTTTTCTCTATTTGTAAGAGATTGTTTTGTACATGGGTACCTAACATGGCCTTGTAGTCGAGACCCATCTTTGCATCATTGCATTTGTTTTGTCCTCCCTAAGTTGCACTTAAAGGGGGGGGTGTTGGTGTGAACGAGGTATATTACCTAATTGGATCCACATTAGGTCCTTTTCACACTTGTCTAGTTAAGTTTACTTAGAGCATACTTATGGTACACTATGGATACTTATCACTTTGTGTCTCAAGTCATAAGATTAAGACACTTTTCATAATCTTATGTTGTCCTATGTTTCACTTTAGCCTATATAACCAAAGGATTCTCTTTATATTTCATAATGTATATTCATGTCATACTGTTATACATATTGTGTATTTGCATCCTTTGATAGAATAGAATTATTCTTTCATTTTGGGTCTCTCTTGTGCTTTCATTGAAGTTGGACTGGATCCTGGGTGGCTACCTCCATAGCCAAATCTTGCATGGATTCTATACCAACTCTTACACACCCAATGAGCCTAGTTGACCATATGATCACTCAACTATGACTTCTCGATGTGCCACCCACATTAAACAATTTTGCAATTGCATATACAACCTCCCCTAGAAAAATATTGTCCATATTGAATGTATTTTACAAGACCTCAAAAAATATTAAATGCATTCACCCAATGAACCCAATTGACAGTGTGTTCACTAGACTATGATCCCTTGATGTGTCACCCATAATAAATACTTTTACAATTACATATACAACCTCCCTTAGAAAAACATTTTCTATATTGAATCTATTCTTTTAGAAGACCTCAAAAATATTAAATACATTCACCTAATGAATCCAATTGACTATGTGCTCACTAAACTTTGACCCCTTGATGTGCCACCCATATTAAATATTTTTACAATTGCATATTTTACAAGATGTCAAAAATATTGAATGCATTCACCCAAGTGTGTTCACTAGACTATGACCCCTCGATGTGTCACCCATAATAAATCTTTTACAATTGCATATACAACCTCCCCTTAAAAAATATATTTTATAAGACCTTAGAAAATATTAAATACATTCACCCAATGAGACCCAACTGATCATGTGTTCATTAGAATACGACATGTGCCACGCACATTAGATAAATTTGCAATTGCATATGCAACCCCTTAATAAAAATATTATCCAATTATAAAATATTTATCCTTATCAATAATTATATGCTACATATACATAAAGTCAAAACACAACTCATCTACAAATATTTACTACACTTTTCAAAATAAAAGCAAAATAATTTTTTAAAAAATTTACATACAAAAATAAAATAATTCTTAAAAAAAAATTAAAATTTATATGTCATATAGTAAATAAAACAATTCTAAAATAAAATAAAATAACTTGAGATTTCTGAGCCTTTTTTAGGTGGATAAGATATCTATACTTGTTTGGTATATGATCTCCTCAAACCAAACTGGTTGAATGTTTTTGATTATGATAAGCAACAAAACAAGGGTGCCGATCCCCAAACCAAACTGGTTGAATGTTACCATGGCTATCCAAAAGAAATTTATATATGCTCTGGTGTTGATTTTCTATTCCTTGTATGCCACAGCAGAAGATGACGGAGAATTTAGTAGGAAAGCATTTCCATTGAATTTCATATTCGGCGTTAGTTCGTCTGCTTACCAGGTATTAAGCTTCCACTTCACTGGTCAGTATTCTTACTTATACACGTAGCAGGAGAAGATTTGTTTGATATTGTAAAATTTTTTTAATAAATTAGTTTTCATCTTTAAAGGGGGAGATTTGCTTAAACTACTGACTGATAGAATGACAATTTGGTGTAGTACGAGGGGGGTTATGTTGAAGATGGAAAAGGCCTCAGCAATTGGGATGTGTTTGCGCATATCCCTGGTACTAAATTACTCCTCTGTAGTCTTTTTCACATTTACAGTGCTTGTATAAGGGAGTCTCATATACGAAATTTGGTGTCTGGTTTGATGATGACAAAAAAAAATTAGGTTTTGCCTTTATAATGCAGGAAAAATTGCAGATAGCAAGAATGGTGACATTGCAGCAGATGAATATCACCGCTATAAAGTATAACCACAGAAACACAAACATCTCCGTTATTTAGTTTGGCTCTTGAAGTTGGACAGTAAGCAGAGAAACAACTATTGGTATTAAATGTTAAATAGAAAATACCATACATGAAAGTCGTTAACCATTGGGGTCTGTCAAATTACTGGTGGTCTTCAACTAGCTTGATGGGAATGGCGTGTTAAATTTTGCAGGAAGATGTGGAAATAATGTGGGAAATGGGAGTGGAGATGTACAGATTCTCCATTGCTTGGTCACGCATTTTTCCTAGTAAGTAAATTAATAATTCATTTCCCTGATACCATTTGCAGAAAGGAGAATTTAATGGGGATGATATCAGTAATATACTCTGTTATTGGTATCAAGATTGGGAATTTAGTGATATACTTGGGAATATCAGTAATATACTCTGTTTTCTGAGTCCCCTTTTCTGGGAAAAGAAAACAATTTAAGGAGTATTGTTGGGTTTTTTCTTCTTCAAAACAGATAATAGTTTTTGAGTTTTGGAGAAGGGTCAGAAAAGGAATTACATCAAACCTGTCAGAGATATGATCAATTACTTTTAATCTTTGTTAAGACTGGTAACTTTGTCTATCTGCAGAGGGTGGTGGAAAGATCAATCCTCTTGGAGTCAAATACTACAATAATCTGATCAATAAGCTTCTTAGCAAAGGCATTCATCTTTCCATTTCGTCTTCCTTTCAAGTCTGTAATTGGCCTTGTTATTTATGGTGTAGAAGAGGAGTTTCCCAAGGGTTTGGATCTTATCTGTGACAGGGATCCAGCCATTTGTGACACTTTTTCACTACGACATTCCCCAGGCCTTGGAAGACCAATATGGGGGTTTGCTAAATCCACGCTTTGCGTAACATCCTATGCTATGCTCTGCTTCTCTTTTGTCTGGTGCAATGATTTTTAACTCCTTTACACTGAAGAGATCTGAGTTTTTAAAAATTTTGGCTTCTGCAGAGATGATTTCACACAATATGCAGAATTGTGTTTCAGAATGTTTGGTGACAGAGTAAAATACTGGACCACTTTCAATGAGCCCAATGTCTTCGTAACCAAGGGGTATGATACAGGGGTGTATCCTCCAAGCAGGTGCTCACACCCATTTGGGAGTTGCAGTGCAGGTAACTCTTCAACAGAGCCTTACATTGCTATGCACAATGTGCTACGTGCTCATTCTGCTGCTGTGGATAACTACAGAAGAGAATATCAGGTACAGTGTAATTTAAGAATAAAATAGAATAGGTTATGTGCATTATGTAGGATATACAGGGAAGGAGTAAAATTGTAGGAAAGATTTTCTTGATGGCCTAAATGTCATTTGCCACTTGCTTCAAATCTATCTCTATAAGATATATGTAAACCATCAAAACATTTTCTTTTGATACTTAATTTATTTGCTTTTAAATATCTGTAACTTTTAGCCGCCTGTTTAACAGGTTATGTTAACTATTATTATCTTCTCAGATTTATTATATGCTTCACTTACCCATACATTGGATAATACTTCTTCACATGTTGGTGATCTTCAACTTTTCCCTTTTTTTTTCATAGCAAACATAGTCATAGATTAGTATTTCTCCATTTCCCTGCAAGAAGATGAGAACAGAACTGATTATGCATATTTTTATATGTCCATATTTTCTCTTTAAAGGGTACGTGATCATTAAATAGATGTCATGTTAATCAAATCTGATTTTTTTACCTTGTTTCTGCCAAAGCTTCTATTACTCTCATGGACCGAGTCCTCAATTATTGTTCTTTTATCAAGTAAATTCACCTCTTCAATTCTCATTTTTAACCATTTTCATCCTATCATAGTACCAACATTTATCTTGAGTTAAGCATTTCTTGTATCTTATGAGTGTCCATCTTCAAATTTCATTTTGATTATAGAAGAGTAACAAAGTGAAGTAGTTTTTTGGAGCGATTTGGCTTCAAACCACCCTGAATTTGGGCTGGTTGTTTTGTGGGTTTTCTGCCCTTTTGTTAGTCTTCATGTCGTAGTGCTGTTGTTGTGTTGATGGTGTCTCGTGTTTGTTCTTTATAATTTATTGGGCTTCAATGCTTTATCATTTCTCTTGTACAAGGGTTTGGACCCTTTCAAAGTCCCTACTTACCCTAATAAAAAACAAAATGAAATAGTACTTTCCTTCTTAACAATAATATACCTCTCTATTACCTCTCTGTGCTTCTAATAAGTATCTAATAGTACTGGACTTCTCTTTATGTTAGTGTCTCTCAGGGTAGCATACATCTGTATATCTATGCCTATAGAACTAGCATATTTATATTAAATATAATATATCTAAAGTATGCCGAGAGATATCCTTCTCGAGGCGCCTAATGTTAGGATTAGTGATTAAAAAAATAGGCGCCTCTCGGCATACTTTAGATATATTATATTATAGTTTTTTGGAACGATTTGGCTTCAAACCATCCTGATTTTGGGCTGGTTATTTTGTGGGTTTTCTGCCCTTTTGTTATTCTTCATGTCGTAGTGCTATTGTTGTGTTGATGGTGTCTCGTGTTTGTTCTTTCTATTTATTGGGCTTCAATGCTTTATCATTTCTCTTGTACAAGGGTCTGGACCCTTTCAAAATCCCTACTTACCATAATAAAAAACAAAATGAAATAGTACTTTCCTTCTTAACAGTAATATACCTCTCTATTACCTCTTTGTGCTTCTAATAAGTATCTAATAGTACTAGACTTCTCTTTATGTTAGTGTCTCTAAGGGTAGCATACATCTCTATATCTATGCCTATAGAATAAGGGGTTATAACTTTCACTCCTAATCTTTTGATAAATATAATTCTTTAACTTTCTCATGACTAACGTTTTCGTCCAAGTTGTATAAAGTATAATAAACCAAGCAATTACAGTGTTTACATTCTCTGACAGCAACTAATGTTTTAAGGAACAATGCAGACTCATCAAGGAGGCTTCATTGGAATCATTATCTCAGCTGTATGGTTTGAACCGCTCAGAAACATCCCACAGGACATTGAAGCTGCTGATAGAGTTATTGCATTTTGTAATACATGGTACTTAATGCTACTTAACTTTGGATTGATAGAAGTTTTACCATATATTACTTTCTAAATTGCATTTATATGGGATTAAGTAAGATGATGTGTTTGCAGGAGTTTGGATCCATTAGTGTTTGGAGAATATCCGGCCATTATGCGCAAATTGGTGGGTAAACGGTTGCCGTCTATCACAGAGGATTTGCGCCACCAACTCCGTGGCTCATTGGATTTCATTGGTCTAAATTACTATGGCTCACAGTACGCCACGGATGCTCCAGAACTTCTAGATTCACCCAACCGTGATTTCTATCAGGATAGTTTGGCCACTGTCACAGGTTAAACTCAAAGCCAAAGAACCTGCTTATGAGTTTCTGGTTTCTTGATTTTAACTAACAAAAAATTACTCACCCTTGGCTTTATCTCTATCGGCAGATGAAAAAAATGGCGTCCCTATTGGTCCACAGGTTTGTGTATCCTCAATTTGTAATTTATGTCTCTACAACAGAGTCTGATGCCCTTAACACCATATAATATGAATGACTAAGAATTTGCACTTTTATAATAGATGTACCCACCAGATTTGTTTGGTGTTCCTTCTGGAATTGAGAAGGTAGTGGATTATCTCAAGATCCGATATTCCAACCCACCTATATTCATAACAGAAAACGGTACAGTAAACATTAATGTTTGTTAAAACAAAAATACTAGTAATTAGCCATGTAATGCTCAAACTTAACTTGCCAACTATATTTTCGTCCTGTCAGGCTTCGGTGACCAAAGGAATGACAACCTCCCTTTCTTACAAATGTTGAATGATACATTTCGAGTAGATTACATTGAAGAAACACTCAAGTACTTAGCAAAAGCAGTAAGGTTTGTAATCTAGTCTCTTGAAGCCTTTTCTTCAAGTTATAGAATGTTATGATCATAAAAAACGCTTGCGCCATTTATACTGAATTTGAATGTGAGTGAATGCTTTCAGGGAAGGAGCAAACGTGCGTGGATACCTTGTTTGGTCACTGCTAGATAATTTTGAATGGCTTTACGGATATACTTCCAGATTTGGTATGTACCATGTGAATTACACAAATGGGCTACAACGATATCCCAAGTTCTCTGCTCATTGGTATGGAGAATTTTTGAAAGGAAAGAGCACTCTGCATAAAGAGGAATTTTTAAGAGAGTTTATGGAAAGTTATGCTGGTAAAGCTGTTCCTACTATAGCAGAAGCATAAGGACTGATTAAAGAAGAATCTTTTGAAAAGATACCGTGGTCCATCTTCATATCGCCCAATGCCCAACTGTGCCCCAGATAATGCACTGTTGTGTGTTACAACTACGTAACTTGATATAAATTTTCAAACAATAGGGGCTATGTTTAGTTTGCGCTACCATGTTTCAATATTTGTTTGTTAAGATGATGGAATAATGTATGCCTCAAGTTTCATAAACATCTGCACAATACTTTCTCTCCATCATATTCAGTTATGTTTTACTACTCTTAGATGGAGTAGTTGTAAATTACTGTCATATATTTATGGTAATAGCAATACTATTCATCACTTATAGTTTCGCACACCAACTATGGGTACAATGAATTTATCTCCTTGTTATTACTCAATTATCTGATATCATTTTATTAGTGTTCAAAGGAAGGTTCTTCAATCAAGTTATTTGAATACATTGTTGGAACTAATCCCTGTTCACTCAGTTGAAGTCTATGGATAGAGCAGAATCATACTCTTCAGATGTCTATAGGGAAATAATAATGTTATTTTGAACATTTTATTGCCAAGAGCAAGTTTGCTCTTATTCAAGATACCAAGTTGAAAACATGTAATGCTATCTGGCTAGCATTATCTTTTGTTTGAGACTGCATTGTTTTATATTTTTGTTACATGTAAACCTAAGCCTACCCTTTTCTAGAGACAACCATTGACTTGTTTGCATAAGATTTTTTGTGCACTGGCCTCCTATCATAGGACATATTGTGGGTTAGAGTGGCCATGGCCTGGCCAAGTTCTTTACTCAATGACCATTAGCCTTAGAGCATTTTGGGTGCCTTAGATCTCACCTCATGGGTCCCAGTATCTCACTTATGAATTCGATCCACACATCTCTCCATTGTACTTCCTAATAGGATCTCCCTGTCTAGTTTTCAAGCTATCCTATCATGGATGCTCCATGGGAAGTGAATAAGATCTGTGAATCTTGGCAAGAAGTGGAGACAAATGAATTTGAATGGGTTTGTGTTTTTGTTATTGCTCCAAGAGACTGATTATTCACTCCTTTAAGTAATTCTGAAGATTCTGTTGGGGGTCGACACAATTATTCAACATTCGCCCTTGATCACTCTTCCCAAGTAGGTGAGGCAGAGGCTAATTCATTTCTTGAAACATTTTCTACTATATCATTTTGTGAGTGTAATCTTGTGGCATGATTTTTCCTTTTGCAATTAGAATTTTATGAGACCTCCACTGAAGGAGAGCAATCACTTTCTGGCATCTCTACTTGTGTTTCATTCTTAGTTTAAGACTGTAATGTGGATGCTATGGACCTCAGTAATTGAAGCGAATGTGGATTTTGAAGGCAATTTATGCAATTCTTCTTCTAGTCAACTCCTTGTGGTTTCTAGTACATCTGTCGAGCCTTCATCACTCTTATTGTAAGATTATTTCTCTTGAGCAAATAGCTTCAAGCCCGTCTGCTTCTTCCTTTTTGTATCTATTCTTACATTTCGAGAGACAAAAGGTTTCTCTTCAGATGCAATTCCAAATAATAAACTTGTAGGCTTTCCCTTAACGGTTTCTTCACTTTGAGCATGCTCAGTTGGAGATGTTGCATGAACCTGAATGCAAAACATCACATTAATGTGCTGTATTGTATGAGAGAATTTAGGACATGTTGGTAAATCAATACAAAACAAAGTCACTTCTATATTCAAGTGAATGTGCTATACAAAAGTACCAACAACAAACAATTAGAACCTTCTCCCATAGATAATCTAGTGGTCCCATGGGGGAGTTAGGCAATTTCTTATGTGGATGTTACACAAAAAGATTAGGAGCACAATGCAGAAAAGGGTTCCATGCAATAAAATATTTTATTGCAACATCTATTGTAACATATTGTATGACTATTTTAGATACTTAATCTATTGTAACATATAAGTCGACATTTTTAAAACATTTGTAATTGTTTTTTACAAAGTAGATATTGCCAAATGTCTGAAACGTTCTTGGAATCTTTGACTCTAAGGGCAAGATGTAATGCACATATTCTTGATTGCAGTCTTGTAACCTGTGCTTCTATACATCGAAAAATTGCAGCTCAAACAATATATAAAATAAAATTTCAAAATCATAAGAACAATTCTGTGAGGATAAACATATCGGCAAAATTGAGGAATTGTAAAATAATTTCGAAACTATCTTGGTTTGCATAAATATCCGAGATGTATTTTATTATTGAAATTAAAACCCCCTTATTATCTTCAAAGTTGCTTTATAGACTCCTTGGCTCACTTTGAAGAGACTGGACACACGTCAACCTATCTTTGGTGAGGACTAACAAACTAGAGTTGAGTCTCTTAAATAATGGGAGATGGTTAAGACGGGGGTTTGTTCGGATGTGAAGTCCAATTTTCAATAACCAGTCAACAAATCATTTCACCTCCTCTGTTTCTGCTTTGCCTCTTCGTTTGCACCAAATGAATTGAGTATATATTTGGGGATTGAAACATTTGTATGATTAATGAAAAACTTCTGTATTTGCTGCGATAAATAAATTTTTTTGTGGATGTAACTAAATTGGTGAACGACGTGATTCGTTATAAATCTATGCAATTTGTGCTTTTAATAGCTCTGTTTTATTTATTGTTTGGTGATATATATATTCTTCTTCTACCTTGTTTACTTAACAATTGGTATGAGAGCCGAAAAGAATCTGGGAAAACCATTCGCAAACAAGAAGAAATGGAGGAGACAAACAAATGGAGAATCAAGAAATTCTCAAAACAGAATTTTGGGATGTGCAAGTTACAGCTCGAAGCTCTATTAATCCAAAAAGACCTTTCGATCACACTAGAAGGAAAATTGAAAAGGCCAACTGGAATGTTGGATGAAGATTGGGACAAATTGGATCGGAAGGCAGTTGCCACGATTATTCTCTCTCTATCCAACAATGTTTTATTTAATGTCTCAACAGAAAAGACAGTGAAAGGATTATGGTACTGTTTAGCAAACATATATAAGATGGCCTCTGCATCGAACAAGGTATTTCTAATGAAGAAATTATACAATTAAAAAATGAACGCGATAATGTCTCAAATCATTTGAATGAATTCAACACTTTGATCAGTTAGTTAATTTCAATGAGCATCAATTTAGATGATGAGATTAAGGTTATTTTGTTGTTGCGTTCTTTCCCTGATAGCTAGGAAGGATTTGTTATGGTTGTTAGCAACTCGGTATCTGATAATAAGGGAAGCATGCTAAAGTTCGATGATGTTGTTGGGATTCTTCTCAGTGAGGACATGAGAAGGAAAAACCAAGGTACTTCATCAAGAGACGCTTTGGTGTTAGAAATGAAGTTAAACAACTATCAATGAAAAATTGATTACAACAATAACTATGCAGAACCAAAATGGAGATAGTATGAATCACCACAAAGAAATAATGGAACAGAAGATCAAAGACATAACACAATGTTTACGTGGAGAAACTCTTTTGGGAAAAAACTCCACACAAGAAAAGATGCACCAGTCTATATTAACTTCAGTAGAATTTACAATACAACACTATCAATCTCCTCTTCTATCTTCAATCCAGCAGCGCCTATTTTTCTAGTCTCAACTCTCTACTAAAACACACTCATAATACAATATCCTCATAAAGGGGTTGCCTTCTAGGGTAAGAAAAGTCAACATAATCTCTACCATCATATTTGTGACCTAATAATGAACGGTCTAGATTTACAATGGTAATTTATATATAAAATGTGGCTTTTGGGGGCATTGTCCCCGAACCCCTCGTAGGGGGGGTACCCCCTCTACACCCCCTGGATAACCTACATCTGTCAAGTACCGGGATCAAACATGCAGTTGAAACAAGATTACTATGGTGAATACTTCTTCCCTTATGGAAATTTACAAATAATATTAGAAGTAATTAATTACATAGGATTTACAAGGTTGATGGCACCTTAATCCTAATATTCTCCCACTTGACATCATACATTGTAAATTCATCCATAAGAAAACATAAAACAACTAAGCACTAGGAATGAGGTCCATGGCCTCCTTGTACCACGTAAACTTTTATGTGCTCACAAGTTTAGTAAGTGAATCTGCAACATTCTCTTGAGTGTCAACTTTCTTTAGCTCAATCTAACCATTAGCAATCTTTTCACGAACAAAATGGTATTGAACATCCACATTCTTAGTCTGTGCATGATACATGGGGTTTTTGGCCAAACATATTGCACTCTGGCTATCACAACTAATCTGAATAATCGTGCAATCAAAACCAATACATGTACAAAATCTCCATAACCAAACTATCACCTTAGAGACATGAGTAGCAGCCATATACTCTACTTCAGTAGTGGATAAAGCAACAGTGGCTGCCTTTTACTCATCCACCTCACAGCGCCTCCAAACAAAGTAAACACATAACCACTAGTGGACTTTCGACTATCCAAGTCCCTGCCCAATCTGCATCAACAAAACCCTGTATATCCAATGTCTTATCCACATTGTTAGTACCAGAATAAACCAAACAGTAATTAGAAGTACCATGCAAATATCTTAACACCCTCTTTGCATAATTCCAATGCTATCTACCAGGGTTAGACATAAACCTTCTCAAAACTCCCATTGCTTGGGCAATATCTAATCTAGTGCAAACCATTGCATCAAACTTCCTACAACACTAGGATATGGTACATCAAACATATCCTTTAAATCATCTTCATTCTTAGGACACATATCTAATGAAAGATTAGTACCAACCAGTAAAGGATATCTTACTGGATTGCAATCCTGCATGCTAAATCTGTGCAAAATAGTATTCACATACTTTGTGATAACCAAAGCTTTCTGTTACCTCGATCCCTTTTGATCTATATTCTCATAATATACTTGGTTGCCCCTAGATTCTTCATGTCAAATGCATCTGAAAGTTGAGCTTTCAACTCACTGATCATATCCTTGGTGTTACTGAAAAATAACATATCATCCACATACAAGGCAATAATCAGAATATCATCATCAATACATTGAATGTAGACATAATGATCCTCTTCACTTCTAACAAAACCTAATTTCAAAACAAATGAATCAAACTTATGGTACCACATTTTGGGGGACTATTTTAAACCATAAAGAGATCTTTTCAACTTAAATACTTAATGTTCTTTCCCTTTTACCTCAAAACCTGTAGGTTGTTGGATATAAATTTATTCTTCTAGATCTCCATGCAAAATTGCATTCTTAACATCTATTTGTTCAATTTCAAAATCATAAGCAACAACAATAGATAAAATAAATCTAATAGAAGATAATTTAGCAATAGGAGAGAAAATTTCACCGAAACTAACTCCCTCTCTCTAGGAATAGCCCTTGGCTACCAATCTAACCTTGTACTTCTATAATGAACCGTCTACTCCAAACTTCTTCTTGAATACCCACTTACATCCTATGGCCTTTCTTCCCTTGGGGCAAACATACAAGATCCTAGGTGTCACACGAGTCTAAAGCCATCATCTCCTCCTGCATGGCTTGCTACCAAGACTTACTATCATCTGTCTGAATAGCTTTCCTATAGGATATAGGTTCATCATCAGTACTCAATAAAACAAATACACAATGGAAATCTGGTGGGCTATACCTATCAATAATACAACAAAACAAGCAATTAGCGCCTAAAATAGCGCCAGAATTTAGTGCATTTGAGTTCATGAATTGGACACTTCTGCCAGTGCAAAACTCAACGTCAAATTGCATGTTCTCTTTAGCACCAGATTTTACGCCGGATTTTGTGCTAGAAAAGTAGCGCAAGCAATAGTGCCTCCTTTAGCGTCGGGAATAGTGCCGAGAATAGCGCCTAAATTAGCACCCAATTTTGCTTCCAATTTTGCTTCCATGTTTGCTCCCATTTTTGCTTCTAGTTTTGCTCACAGTCGTGCTTCCTATTTTGCTTCTGGTATGGCGTCAAAAATAGCTTATTTTTTGGCTTCCTAATTGAAGCCAAGTTTTGCTTTCATTATGACGTCCTTTGTTGCTTCTAGTTTTGCTTCCATTATGACGTCCTTTGTTGCTTCCAGTTTGGCTTCCGATTTTGCTTCTTGTGTTGCTTCTAGGTTTGCTTCCAGTTTTGCTTCTAGTTTTGCTTCCAATTTTGCTTCTATTTTTGCTTCCAATTTTGCTTCCAATTTTGCTTTTGATATAACGTCGCTTGTTGCATCTAACTTTGCTTCCATTTTTGCGTCTTTGTTCCAAAAAAGGTGAGTGGGCCAATCTTGCTTTCTAACCGCCCCATCTTTCACCTTATAGCCTAGCTTAACCTGATACTCCCCAATTTTTTAGCAGCTCCATCTTATTCTATCCTCTTTGCGAGACAAGCTCACAGACCTATTTGACAAAATACTCTCTAACTCACTGATCTGCTCTCCATCCACCTGAAGACCCCTGAAGCATTTGAAATATTTTATAGGATAACATTTATAAATAATTTTTAGGGAAATGGACATCCATACAAATTAACAACATCATTATACTTATTAAATCTCCATCAAAATAAAATCTACAACAATATCCAATATATATAAAATAACAAGATAATTATTATAACATGATCATCATCTATAATTAAAATAACTAAGTCAAATATCTATAATTTAATTGAATTTGACAACAACCATCCTGAGCAATAAATTAAAATCATCATACGTAATAAATATCCATCCAAAAATCATCGACCATTTTCAATATATATAAATTGACAAGTCAATACTAATAAGATCATAATCATATATAACTAAAACAAGTGAAAGTCAAATATGCTAGTAGATCAATAACATGTCAAAATGATACATGTCCAACAGTCGACATAAGTCAAAATGATACATGTACAAATGATATAAGTAAAAATGATTAATTATGTAATTCAAAATGATACAACTCAAGATGATACATGTCCAAATGATATAAGTCAAAATGATACAACTCAATAATATGGTATTGCAGGCCGTGAAAATGATACATATGATAGTAACCATGAAAAGAGGCATCATAATGATATATCAGCAATGATCCATGATGCAGTCTATATGATCATGAATGCCACTGGCTACTACTAGCAGCTGCCTCATCATCATCATCACCATCGTGATTATCATCATCATGATCATCATCGTTGTCATCATCGGCCTCGGTGTCTTCTGTATCTGCGTCGTCGTCATCCTCTACCATGTGATCTGTACCAGAACCAACATATTCTGGATCTATATCATGAGGATCATCTTGATCTTCTGGAAGACCCGTGTTCTACAAAAAAAAAAATTAAATGAAAAGTTATTATTTATTTTATGCAATAATTTATTTTTCTGTTATATATCTAATATTACAACATATGAAATGAAACCATAATCATATTACATCATATCAAAGTGCACATACCATAATAAAATTTCAAAGAAGTTACGGCTAATATGTCATTCCAATGATGTAAAACATGCAACAATTCTAATAAACAAATTAGTAAAGATCATAAAAAAATTTGTTATACAATTTAACTATCAACTGTAAATTCTATTACATAACCTTAAGTGCCACAAATTGCTTAGTCCATGTATGTTTTTTTTCACTATTAATCTAATAACCTGCATTAGACATAAACATTAAAGAGTTTTTAAGTAGCAGTTGATTAAATTCTCTTGCATGTCATTAAGGAATGCACAGTTTTTTTTCAATAATTATTTATCTTAAGGTTCATGAGTAACCTTAAGATAAAGGTCTATTTTGTTTGAAAAAAAATAAACAAAGTTAGCAATATGGCTTTATCTAGCCGATTTTAGAAAGAAAAAATGTTAGCTCTATTCCCTCTCACAGGAATAGGGAAAATTTGGGGATTTAGAAAGAAAGTTAAAGTTTAGGGTGTCTTCAAGATAGCCAACATGGGCAAGGAGGTCAACGATGCACACATAATGATCAACTCTAGGTGTAATGTAATAAGCATTACAAATGTGATTGAAGTGTGTGCAACTCTCATCCACTAAACCTGCATGGTTGCATGCACCTAGAATACAAGCAAATCTTACAATGTTGGGATATGTTCCAGAGTGCTTAATTAATTCAAAGATTTTGAGAGTGTCCTTGCAAAATCCATTTTGTGCATATCCTGCAATCATTGCATTCCATGAGATGACATCTCTTTGAGGAATTCTGTCAAACAGTTTACGTTTTTTGTCTATGATTCCATATTTTGCATACATGTCTATGAGAGAATTTCAAACTATAATATCTCACAAGAATCCCCCTACCATTATGCTTCGAAGGATGTCCATACCATGTTCCAAAGCTCCCATTTGGGCACAGGCAGGGCAGATGCTGGCAAAGGTTGCAGAATTTGGATTTACAGCTGACAATTGCATTTGCTTGAAAGTTTCTAAAGCCTATTCAACAAATCCATTTTGTGCAATCCTATAATCATTGCATTCCATGAGATGACATCTCTTTGAGGCATTCTGTCAAACAATTTGTCTGCCTTGTCTGTGCTTCCACATTTTTCATATATGTCTATCAGAGCATTTCCAACTATAATATCTGACAAAAATATGTCTTCTATTATGCCTTGATGGATGTCCATACCCTGTTCCAAAGCTTACCATTTTGATATAGGCAGAGAGGATGCTGGCAAAGGTTGTGAAATCTAGCTTTACACCTGCCAATTTCATTTGCATGAAAGTTTCTAAAGCCTTTTCAACAAATCCATTTTGTGCATATCATGCAATCATTGTAGTCTATTAGACCACATTTCTTTCAAGGATTTTGTCAAACAGTTTACATGCCTTGTCTATGCTTCCACATACATCTTTCTCTGTATATGTATATTCAATTACATTTGCTTGAAAGTTTTTAATGTCTTATCAACAAATCCATTTTGTGCATATCGTGCAATCGTTGCAGTCCATGAGACCACATTTCTTTGAGGGATGTAATCTATTTTTATGCACACAACTCAGCATAAATTAACCTAGATTGGTGGTATTTAAGAACCCCTTGAGAGGATTTTCATTATGTTGCTAGGAGACATGTTTGTTGGTGTAATTAAATATTTAATTACACTTTATTAAGTTTACTTAGAGCTAATTTTAGTCTTAGGTTATTCTTAAGTCATATTAGGGTTTTTCTCTAACTTGCAAATATAAAAGCAAGTTCTCACATGTAATTCAAAAATCTATTTTAATAATTTATCCTTATTGTGCAAATTATTCCTCTTTGTTTTTTTCTCTTGTGGAAGGTAAATCTTAGGTTTTGCAAGTGATCTTTGTGGCTTGAATTAATTATCAAATTCAACATGGTATCAGAGCGGATCTGCAAGCCCCTTCTCAAATTTGGAGAAAATTTTTAGCAAGAGCCATTTGCTGGATGTGTTTTTGTGTAAAACGAAGTATTCCATTGAATTCAGAGCAGCTGGAAAAGGCAGATTTGTCTTTTGTTTGGCTGAATTTGGTGGGGAGAAACCAGATCTCTGAAGGTTTCAAGAGTGCTTTTTTTTAGATCTGGAGAGGAACAGCCATTTCAGAGCATTTTTGGCCAAAACAAACTTCACTATTGCGGTCAAAAGGCCCAAAAACCCCAATTTTCATATAAGGCACTCTATATTTTGCTGAAAAAAAAGTTCTGGGTGTTTTTTTAGGGTTTCAAAAATTTGGTTCTGTGAAATCCGTATGACCGTACTGTGCCTCGATTTCTGTGCCAACCTTGATTTCTGTGCCATCCTCATTTGAGCTGATTTTAATTTTGGAGCTACCTCGGGTTATGTGCCATCTCAATTTTTGTGCCACCTCGATTTCTGTGCCATCTTGATTTCTGTGCACAGGTAAAGCGGAGTTTTTTATTAATTTCTTAATAAAAAGGAGTTTTTTTATTTTGGAGGTCTAGCCCCTAGGGTTTAACCCCTGGTTGTATGGGGGACCATCCCCTAGCTTTCAAGCAGCAACCCCCAGAGACTCAGCTCCTAGTCATATGAGGGACCATTGCCCTAGCCGCCAACCCCCAAAGACTCAGCGCCTGGTCGGATGGGCGCCCAGGTGCTTCAATAGTATTTTTTGTGGGCCTCTTTGTCCTAAAGGAGCAGTTTTGGTAAATCGGGCATATCAAGAGCATACAGAGTTGGATTTTTGAAACAAAATAGGCGTCGGAAAGCTAGTTCTGAGCACAATCCAGTGGTGTAGGTATTTGTTCCATGTTTTGCTGATTGGTACAATTTATTTATGTTTGAAGTCAAGGCATATTTTTGGATTTCAAGCTTCGTTCTTGCGCCTAGTATCTCTGTTTTTCAAAAACGAATAGGCGTTGGAAAGGTATCAGAGAGCTCTACACAGCCTCCTATATAATTTTTTCATATTCAGCCCCAGGTATATTTTAAATCAGTTTGTCAATTTTATGGCTTCTGTTGGATATCCTCAACATGTTGCCTCCTGGAAAGGTTCTGTTTGCTTTGAAAGACTTCTATTATCAGCATAAATCTATTTGCATATTTTGATCCTTAATCATCTAAGGAGATGGGATTCTACCATCAACATAAATCTAATTGCAGATATTGTGGAAGTAATCAACATGAGAAAGAGATGTGTCCTCATTTCTCACATCATCTCTTTGAAATGCTTGTTTCAATCGCTTCTCCTCCTGATGAGATCATTGCTCCACCATCACCTACTGCTAATTCAGAGTTCAGTGTTGCATCATCATTGGCTTCTAGTGATTCTGTGCAGCAGGTCAATATTAGTCTTCCTAATCCACCTCATTGGGATTCCTATCTTGCAGACATATCATCTTTGTTTGTAAAGTCCCATCTTATAGATTTGGAGGACCACATTGAGGACATTTGTCTTCTCTTTAATGACAGCTTCGATGGAGTTGCATCACCATCATCTACTTCAAAGATTATTTTTCATCCTCCTCTTCTTCAGTCACAGTTTGGCATTGGATTGGAGACATTTGAGCAGTTTTCAGGAGCATCATTGTTGTCTTTGGATCATGTGCAGAGTTCAAAGACATTTGTCCTTCTTCCTATATATTCCTATTCAGAATGGGAAGACATTATGCACACATCTGCAGTTCTATTTCTTCCCAAGGGGAGGAATGTTGTTCGACGTTCATGGGTCTTCATCTTTATTCTGTGTCGAGCATGTTCCAACACTGCAGAGTCATCTTGAGAGCGGCTGCATGGTCTCTCTTCTCATCTCTATTTTGGGAGGGAGCATTTCCTCGCATGGGGTTTCATCCTTCTCACTTCTGGGGGGTCATCAGACCTTCTCTCTTCTTCCTCTCTTATGGGGGGCATTCTTGATTGTACTTTTGTGATGGATTCACTTCTTGGGGGGTCTTAGTGTTAGTCCTTCTGTAAGGCCTACCCTTGCCTCACGGGTACATATCAGTTCATTTTATGGTTCTAGATTAGATGATAAAATGAGTTGATTATTGTATGAGGAAATTGTATGATGGTTATGTACCTAGCTAGGTTATGCATCCTCATTGATCATATTGTGTTTCTTCGGCTATGATTACCATGGTGGAATCTAACATTTGATATCAGTGTGCAGGATATACATATGCAGGTATTGGCCAATGGGCGGATATGGAGGAGGAGACATGGAACCACTAGGTCAGCTCACTTTACCTAGCCAGTGGATGAGTTTTAGACCATGTGTTCATATGGTATGTCAGTCACTTAACCCATCCGATTTGTTTGTGAACGAAGGACTAGTCTCTAGAGGTTTCTCATTCACCTTAGCCAAAATCCTTGTCGAGTTGGGCCCTTGTGTTGTGTATCAACCTATTAAGTGTTTGTGCTTCTTATGTGTTTGTTATTGGACTAAAATTCCCTTTTACTCTTTGTTTTGGGTTGCCTTGAGTTGGTTGTGGTGTGTTTGCAAGTAACTTCCTTGCTGTAGATGCGAGGTTGATTTAGTCTATCTATTTTCGTAGGAACAACCCTCGTATTTTAATGTATACTTCCTCAGATTTCTTTATGGGTTTAAAAGTTAGTTTTGGAATTATGTCGTAGCTATATTAATTTTATTAATCTAGTGAGAAGTTAATCCAATGGTGATTTACGTTTTACGTAGATGTTGGTATTACTCTAAGGTAACATATCGAACTTAAGTTCGATGGTCGATCTTGCTTGTCAAGCAATGAGTTAGGACAATTGATTATTTTATGGTTCCCTGAAGGCAATATGGTAGATCTTAGTATATGTAAATTTTATTAAAACCAAATATACTTTCTTATATACATTTTAGATCATCATAATCCCTGATAAATCTTGGTAGTTCGTGTCATGACCACATGGGAAATGTGGGCATGACATGGGTTTTCTCGTGTCGTGGCCACTCGGTAAAAGTGGGCATGACATTTGGTATCAGAGCCCATGTTTCAACTTTGGGAGCTCTGGGGTTTGCGTGTTGTTTGGGCCGACATGGAGTGGGTAGAGTGTGGTTTAACCCTCGTCCTACTCTGTGTAGCCACAAGAGAGTGAGGTTGTGGTTTGTCGACTAACCTTCACCTTGGAGGAATATCCATCCTCTTGTTTTGGCATCGTGATGGCCTTGTCACATGATTGTCGAAGTCTTCCGCTTGTGTTTTGTGGTGGTTGCATTCCTCCTAGTTGATTGTCCTCTTGAGTCAGTTGGTCTAGGGTGTGAGGGTTGTGTTGGACCCTTCCTTGCCCTTATGTATTTTGTGGAGGGTAGTGACATCTTAATGCCTGGTTGATTTATTCTTCCCTTGTGAACTTGACGTGTGTTTATCATGATGTTGAATGACATAATTTCTTGAATCCCTAACCCTTGTTATCATTGGAAATTGGCATTGTCTCCTTTGGATTGATAACTAGAAAGGATTGCATGAAGTGTATCTTGCTTGAATTGTATGAGTGCAAGTTGTTACGTGTGATTTCATTAGAGTGCCTTGCAAAAATACTAAGGAAGAAAGAGGTGAAAATTAGTTTTATGCATGAAAAATTGTTAAGAATTAACGTATGTTCTTAAACTGTTTCAATGATGCATTTGTGTTCTTGGCGACCTTTTTTGTAAAGTACTTCATAATGGAAATCTTGCGTTTTATAACTCTGTCCTTGTGTGAATGTGAAACCATGTTATGTATACCTTGTGCAAAAGCGATGCTTGGCATCATTTGGTAAAATACTAAATTAGGGACTAAAGCTTTTAATTGAATTCTTTTTATCATAAACCTCTATTTTATGAGCTTTGTTGTTAGATAGGTATGTGTAAGGTTCATGGTATACATGTAGTATGTTAAGGGCTATAGAGAACTCCTTGATGTGTGATGTGTTGACCATCTTGCGAGTTGAAATGATGTTATTTGAGTTAATTACGACCTTGTATACAAATGCTAGTACGTTGGTATACTCACTTGAGGTGTATTGCATTGTCACTCAATGTGAAGTCATGGTTGGATTCCAATATGCTTTAGATGGATTAATTTGAGTTGATGTTTGAGTAAATTTCTTAGAGAACCTTTATGGTAATTATTATGTGACTTTGGGGTATGAAAGTTGTCCTTCATCACTAAGTAATGAACAATAAAGAAGAATTATGTTATGTGTTACCTTGTGGATGTGAATACTTGTTATGAACGTGCTTGCTATGTGTTGTGATCACCCCTTACATGTGTTGTGTGCTCATGAGCTTGCGATACTAGGTATCCATCCATGGGTTGAGTGTATAACTACAAGTATGGTGGATTCATGCTTGTGTGGCTGCTTGTTTGTATACCTTGTAAGGTCCAATCTTGGAGTTGGAGACCTTCCATGTGTGGAGTTAAGTAGTGGAGAGGAAGAACTTAGGAAGCTATGGCGATATGTTGTGGCATTGGTTTGGGATTACCCAACCAACCATACCTTCCTATGCCAAAGTACCCCCTACTTCTCCTTAGTGAATGGACCTTGAGAGGCCCATAGTGCTATCCTATCATGCTTTGTTTCCTTGACAGCACTATTGACATCTGACATGGGATCTTGGTTATGTTTTGGTATGGGCATGTGATTTGCTCGAGGCCATGCTACTTTGTGCAGGTGTATTCTTCCCTTGGTACCTTATTTGAGTGGATGTGTGGCATCCTAGGGACATTTACATTATAATGATGACGTGTACCTTTGAGAAGGGCACAATGTACTATACTGATGACGTGTTACCTTTGAGAAGGGCACGATTCCACGTAAGAGTACGTGAAGGCGCATTGATAATTCTTACCTACATGATGTTAATGCATTGGTTGTGTTTGCATAACACATGTAGTGACCATGTTTCCCTCCTTCCTTATTGGTGACTTGATGTTAGTCACATAGTGATGTAATGTGCACTTTCTTGGATTGCGATTATTTCGTTCGGTCGTTTGGTGACCTTTTTGTATCTTGGTTGTGTGGACCAGCCATGTTATTTTATCTTGTCTGAAAGTAGCTTAGCCACAACCTTTGGTTCTTCCTTTTTCCCGTGACTCCTATGGTCACGTTGTTTTAATGTTGAAATTGCGCACATTTATTCATTTATTTATTTATTTTATTTTGGTTTTGGAAACTTCTCCTCTTGGATTTTCTGGAAATCTATGTTGGATAATCTAGGTTCTTTTGGTTTTTTTTAGTGCTGGTCTTGTGTTGTGATGTCCTTCTCGCCATGTCAATGGAGCGACCTCTGGTAGAGTGTATATAAGGAAGCAGACGTGGGAAACTTATGAGGATGGGGATAGGTGTGGACTAGTATGGGCTGGTCATTATCCACCTACCTTCCTAGTGATTTATGTTAGTATGTTGGCTATCTCTTGGAGGCTAAACCCCTTATACAAACAAGAGGTAGGCCATTGTGGGAATGTATGGAGAGGCCCCCAGGTGCGTGGCCTTGAGATCATCATTCCATTGGTTCTTGGATCTTTGGACACTTGGCATTGATATTTGGTTACGTGGTTCTATGATGAGACTATGACATCCCTCTAAACCTATATGTGAACCTTGTGAAGTTAATTCCTGTAATGTGGATGAATGAAAATGTTTATTTGTGTGAGGTCTGTATTTGATGTAATTGCATATGAGCTGACGTTTTCTCTATAAACTTGTAATGCAATGTGTGAAGTTTCTCTATACATGTGTGTAAAAGATTTATGATCCTGAGTTTAGATGTGCTAAATTTTGACCCATAGAGTGTATTTTGTGAAAGGAATTATGCCTTTATATAGTTACCATGCTTTAATTTCTTGAGAAGAGTTCTTTATTGCATATGTTATCTTCTGTACTTACCTTGTCTGGTGCAAATAAGTTCAAGAAAATGCTTCTAACCTCCTCTTGATGACTTCCCGGAGTAAGTCACTTCCTAGGGGGGTAGTATGTAAGGCCTACCCTTGTCTCACTAGTACATATCAGTTCATTTTATGGTTCTAGATTAGATGATAAAATGAGTTGATTATTGTATGAGGAAATTGTATGATGGTTATGTACCTAGCTAGGCTATGCATCCTCATTTATCATATTGTGTTGCTTCGGCTATGATTACCATGGTGGAATCTGACATTTGATTTCAGTGTGTAGGATATACATATGCAGGTATTGGCCAATGGGCGAATGTGGAGGAGGAGACATGGAACCACTAGGTCAGCTCACTTTACCTAGCTAGTGGATGAGTTTTAGACCATGTGTTCATATGGTATGTCAGTCACTTAACCCATCCAGTTTGTTTGTGAATGAAGGACTAGTCTCTAGAGGTTTCTCATTCACCTTAGCCAAAATCCTTGTCGAGTTGGGCCCTTGTGTTGTGTATCAACCTATTAAGTGCTTGTGCTTCTTATGTGTTTGTTATTGGACTAAAATTCCCTTTTACTCTTTGTTTTGGGTTGCCTTTGAGTTGGTTGTGGTGTGTTTGCAAGTAACTTCCTTGTTGTAGATGCGAGGTTGATTTAGTCTATCTATTTTCGTAGGAACAACCCTCGTATTTTAATGTATACTTCCTCATATTTCTTTATGGGTTTAAAAGTTAGTTTTGGAATTATGTCATAGCTATATTATTTTTATTAATCTAGTGAGAAGTTAATCCAATGGTGATTTACGTTTTACGTAGATGTTGGTATTACTCTAAGGTAACATATCGAACTTAAGTTCGATGGTCGATCTTGCTTATCAAGCAATGAGTTAGGACAATTGATTATTTTATGGTTCCCTTAAGGCACTATGGTAGATCTTAGTATATGTAAATTTTATTAAAACCAGATATACTTTCTTATATACATTTTAGATCATCATAATCCCTGATAAATCTTGGTAGTTCATGTCATGACCACATGGGAAATGTGGGCATGACATGGGTTTTCTTGGGTCGTGGCCACTCAGTAAAAGTGGGCATGACACCTTCTTCCATCACATGATCATGTACTTGTTGTATTTTTCTCTCTTTTGGAGAGGAGTTTTCTCCCACTGGGTTTTTCTCCTTTCTCTCCACTTTATGAGAGATTCTTGTTGTTCATGGGTACCTAAAATGGCCTTATAGCCAGAACCCATTCTTGCATTAGTTGCATGCTTTTCATTTCTCCCTAAGTTGCACTTATGGGGGGTGTTGGTGTAAATAAATATTTAATTACACTTTATTAAGTTTACTTAGGGCTAATTTTAGTCTTAGGTTATTCTTAAGTCATATTAGGGTTTTTCTCTAACTTGCAAATATAAAAGCAAGTTCTCACATGTAATTCAAAAATCTATTTCAATAATTCATCCTTATTGTGCAAATTATTCCTCTTTGTTTTTTTCTCTTGTGGAAGGTAAATCTTAGGTTTTGCAGGTGATCTTTGTGGCTTGAATTAATTATCAAATTCAACAATGTTATCATAGGTTAACCCATGGAAAACTTGCGTAAAGGATTTAAAACAACAGGCTTCAACTGTGCAAATGCATCTAAGATGAATGTGTAGATCTAGATTCCTTTTAATTAATGGCATAAGAAACTATAAGGAATTTCAATTCTTATCCACACATTATAAGCTACAAAGAAATTGATTACAACTTGAAATCATTCACGAGAGAGTTTGTGCATAAATTCTATTCTTCTTTATTGAATTTTGTGCATAAGTCTTTGTGAAGGCTTTCATGATTGGAAGTGGCACTTGCAACTAAACATCTGATAAAAATCCACTTCCAATTATGCTTTGATGGATGTCCATATCCTCATCCAAAGCTTCAATTTGTGCACAGGAAAGGATGATGCTGGCAAAGGTTGAGGAGTTGGGCTTTACACCCACCAGTTGGAAATCTGACACGGTGCACATTATTATAGTGTAAGCCTATTTTTCAGATTGCTTCATTTAGCATCATCAATAATGTCCACAAGAACATTATCCCTATTTAAAATGATGGAAAGTGTTCACATCTCACAACAATTTCTCTTGTGACAATCTTGGAGATAAATTTTGTTGCAGTGTGGTAGTCAACACATACTCGAAGGTTCTTAACAACTCTAATAGTTGTTCCATGGGGCATGTTTAACAAACCAAATGCAATTGCCAACTTTTCACCATGGTCGCAGAGAAATAATTCTTTTTCCCATCCTTCCACAGCATTAAGTAAATTCTTGAATCTGGAAAATACCTTGCCTCCTTCATCTTCCAAGCTAATTTCTCCAACTTTGCATAGGTCTCCTTTGTCTATGGATGTGATCTGTCTCCTACACAAAAAGCATGTACCATTTTACGCCCTTCAATCCAACTGCATTCGGGGATTTTTTTAATTCTTCTATCTTTCACCAATCTCCTCACCTCACCACACCTCCCCACTTCTGGATAGATGTTTGAGAGAACATAAGTTGTACAACATTTTTAGGATCCAAATTAAAAAGCAGTGTTGTTGTAAATACTCCGAAGCCTATATTCATATGTGATCTACAAGCACCAAGAAAACACATCCATACAACCAACACATATTTAATCAGTATCTCAATGATAAAGTTTAGGGTGTCTTCAAGATAGCCAGCACGGACAAGGAGGTCAACCATGCACACATAATGATCAACTATAGGTGTAATGCAATAAGGGTTACAAATGTGATTGAAGTATGTATAGCTCTCATCCACTAAACATGCATGGTTGCATGCACCTAGAATACAAGCAAAGCTTACAATGTTAGGATATGTTCCAGAGTGCTAAATTAATTCAAAGATTTTGAGAGAGTCCTTGCAAAATCAATTTTGTGCATATCTTGCAATCATTGCATTCCATGAGATGACATCTCTTTGAGGAATTATGTCAAACAGTTCACATTTTTTTGTCTATGATTCCATATTTTGCATACATGTCTATGAGAGCATTTCAAACTATAATATCTCACAAGAATCCCCCTACCATGATGCCACCAGTTAAAATAGGAAAGACTTTGCATTTATATTCTTTCATGTTTCCAACTTTACGCCAACCAATTACATTTGCTTTAAAATTTCTAAAGCCTTTTCAACAAATCCATTTTGTGCATATCCTACAATTATTGCAGTCCATGAGACCGCATTTCTTTGAGGCATTCTATCAAACAGTTCATGTGCCTTGTCTATGCTTCCACATTTTGCATACATGTCTAACAGGGTAGTGACATGATATAATTTAATGGTAACTGTTACTATTTACTGAAGTCCTTAGATGTAACCTTGTATTGTTATAATGGATGTGGAAGTACAGTAGTGCATATGTTCTTTGTAGTGTTTTGATCAAGTATGAATCTATTGTATATGGCTTGAACAGTCTTGATAGTTAATTTGATTATGAACACTTGCTAAAAGATGTGTAAATCATTGTAGAAATCAAGCTAACAAGAGTGAACTTTATGATATTACATAAAGGGTGAATAAGACCTTGTCTTTACTCTAAGACATAAAGTTAGACATTGATTTGATAAACCTAAGTTTAAATACTTTGGGATACAAGCTCTTATAACAATAAGATCTTGAATCGCCTTTAATGGTCACCATATATTAGTATTGTTAGTCCAGGCAATTAACCTTGTCATGAGAACTACAGAGTTGAAAATATCCCTTAAAATACTTTCATCTAAATGGTTTTAAAAACTCAAACCATAGGTTACTACATCTTAAATCAAATGTACATAAATCTAACTTTTGTGAAAGATACACTATTTTTGCAATAGGGGCAAATTGATGAATCATAATTGGATAGGCAGTTGGAAGCAAGGCATGACTTGAAGTGTTGGGGATTTAAGTTTGTTGGAGTGACACTTGAAACAAAGCAAAGAATCTAAGGTTGCATGAAGGGTCAAGACATGACCTATAGCAACTGAACTTCCATAATTGATCAAGTAACACTTGATGCAATATGAAGGAACTACTAATGTATGGAAGGCATGGCATGACTTCATACAACAGGATGTTCAATTTTGATCAAGTAACACTTGATGCAGTGGAAAGAACATGTGGGTATTGGCAAGACATAACATGTCTTATTACTACTTGAACTTCATACTTATTAACACTTGCGTAATGAAGGGCTCATGATGACATCAAATGACACTGGATTTATGCATGTTTGATGTACCCAGTCAAGTGACACTTGACACGATGCAAGGTGTTGTGATTAGCCAAATACACTTGGCTATGCATTGAAAGAGGGTTAGTCAAGTAACACTTGATGCCTACATGAATTTCATTTGAACAAGTTACACTTGATAAATGTGTAACTCAGATGCAATAAGTTAGTTAACTAGACCTATGGCTCAAGAATGTTTTGAGTCACACAAATCAAGGTCAGGCTCAAGAATGTGTTAAGTCACACAAATCAAGGTCAATTCTAACAATATTTAAGGATACACACAAGCCTCCACATAAGTAGTATTTGGATGAATATGCTTTCTAACAACAAACAGAGTAGAACTGTAACTGTTTGTCTCAAGTATCACTGTATAACCTCTTTAAAGATTAGTGAAAGTCACAAGAAATGCAAATTGACAAGTATCACTCTATAAGCTCATGCAAGGGAGCAAAGAATCAGTCACAGATGTGCTCATATTTGGATGAATATTTATGCTCCCATCGGTCCTAGCAATAAACATGGACAAAACGACATGGGATGCTCCATGTCCAATTCATCCCAAAGAATTTATTAGTTGCACAAATAATATAACACAAGTAAGAGGTTGTATAGAATTTTGGCTTTGTGCCCACTGGAGGAGACTTGACTCTCGTTATTTCATTGCACAAAGTGAGTGACAAAACAACTACCTAGTTTGAAATTGGCCCTTCTTTAAGCAACATATGTAGCAATGAGACTTAGGATTCGTGAAAATGAGAAGCATCCTTCTCCCCATACAACTTGCTAACTAGGGCCACTATGTTTTTTACTAAACCCTTGAGGCTGATGGAAGGGTACCATTTAGTGTTCCAAGAAGTTAATTGTCTAACTCCTCCTCTTGAGCCAATTTCCTTGTATGATGAACTAGATGATTGGGATGACCATCTTGAAGATGTAATTGAAGACTTTTGTGCTTGTGTAGTGTTGCAAATGTACACTCCATGGGGACAAAACTTGTAGATCTTAGTGTTAATCATGATATAGGCACAATTTTTTTAATTGTTGGTCATGTAAATGTGAGTTTTTAGATAGCACAAGTGTACTCTTAAGGATAGTCTCACTAAGGAAAGCATGGATGTAAGAGTCGAACTTGAGATACATGATCTTGACTTTCTTCTTGGTATACCTAAAGTTTCTAATCTCTTTGTTAATGAGCTAGATGTCAATTTGAACCAAGGATGTGTTTCCAACATTTGTGATGATGTTTGCATTCATGAGGATGATAAGCTTAGCCCTCAAGATTTCCTTGAGCTTGGTATGAGTATGTTGTAGTTTGAGTTCATGTTAGTCATTATAAGAGATCCAATTTTGATTCATGTGAGGAATGCCTTGCACTTGAGAATGTTTTTCTGATTGAGAATTGAGTGAAGCTTTACAAGAAAGTGAGGAAGAGAAATAATTTTAGTGTTCTTATTTGTAGCATTGGTTATCACTCAATAGAGGGTGATGAAGATTGTTCAATTGAGGGGCAAGTAGAAGAACTTTGTTCTTCTTTTGATTTGCCCCACGTTCTATATTCTTGTGCAAATGTTTTGAACTAGTATTTGGATTAGGGTTTTCCTTCTTTTCCATATGAGTTTTAGGCCTTTGTTTCTGGTCTCGACTCATATGGAGATGTAGGTGCTCAATATGACATTGTGGACATGAGATTCCAAGATTTTTGTCTTTCTATGAGCCTTGCTTTGTTTGTTGATTTAGCTAATCGATATGTACATGGTCCTGCCATATGTGCTCAAGACAAATCTAATAGTAAGGTGGATCAGGCATATTGTTCACATTGCCCATGGTTGTATAGTTATAGTTATTCTCATGTGTTATTGTAGGATCATATGATCTACCCTGTTTTATAGCTACTCTTGGATCACATTACTAGTCTATTCATGTGCAATTCATTTGAAAATATTGTCTTTGACAGAGGGAAGTTTATGGATCAATTTTCCTTGTGGTCATGAGCCATGAGTTGGTATGCAAGCCTTGTCTTGCATTGACTTTCTATAATGGCACAATTTATGCAATTTCTCTCTACTATATGTCTATGTTGCATGCGAGTTTCCCTTCTTTGTTTTGTCATTGTGTTTCTATGTTTTATTCATGTGTATACTTTAGTATGCATTTTTTTGTTTTACTGTGGGCATTCCCCACTCCATTTATTTTTTGATCTGCCACCTAGAGTTCATGGACTCTTGTAGTGTCAACAAGTGATCATCATCCCCAACTAGAGCCTGTGTTGGCACTATCTTTAGTTCTCCATCTCATGCACACTTAAATTTGTATGATGGTTTTACACTTGTCACCAAATGGCAATGGCAGACCCAATCTTCTACCTATATGGAAATGTGCTTCTTATAGTGACCTACTAACAAGTTTCATGTGGCACTTGTTTGAAGAACATGGTGGTTCCTAGGCATGTGTGGCCCAATCGGTATGTGACACATTACCCTTGGTGGGACCTAATGTCTTGGTATCCTCCCTTGACTATTCAACATATATCCTCCAAGCTTCTTTTGTATGTGTGGCTTCTTCTAAGTTGTTAATTCATAGTGCATCATTCCAACATGATCTAAACTATTGATTCAAAACCAAACTTATATGGTCTAACTCAATGTGCCTACACAATGCATTTTCAAGTACCTATGCAAAAAATTGTAATATCCCTTGCTATTTCAGACCTTACTTTGCTGATTTGAACCTCAAGGAATATTGTCAAAACACTTCTGATGTAAACCCAATGCTTGCTGATCTGTGTTTTCAGTCTGATATTTTTGCTTGATAATCATAGCTAAGTATTCTAAATGCTCATAAATCCAAACTACAATGTCTAAGCATTAATCTAAATGCATATATGATTTCTTTTTGGTATTTTCAGCCAATTGACATTTTGTCAAACACTTGGCATGCATACTATTATGCTAATCATGAAGGATATTAATATGCACATTACATCAAATAGATGGCCTACAACTTGTCACTCCTTTATTGAGATATATTGTCTAATACAATGCTGATATGAATGGCCAAGACTCTTGGCTTTACAATTTTATGCAACTCCTAAAATCTAAGAACAAATGACAACTATGAAGCAATGCTGATATAAATATGCTAAACTCATGAAAGAACCTGGAAATGTAAGCTGCTGTGAATCGATGATGAAGATGAAGGAATGGCAGCCTCAAAACAGCTT